>OY978221.1:37813776-38233776 GCA_963854785.1 Vaccinium vitis-idaea | reverse complement strand
AAAGTGTTTTGGACGGCCGAGATGCGCAACGAAACCTCCACGTCGTACCAGCTCTGCACCTAAAAAGAGAAATAAATGGTTCAGATTCTACAGATTTATTATTTCTTGTGTCTTTCTTTTATATGATTTCCTAAAATAATGGGATTGCATTAATATCTAGTAACACTAATTGTGGGCATTTTGAATTCTTGACGAAACTCAAATTATAGGAGCATATTCCTCCACCTCCCATAAATAACAGGATCTGGAGTATTTCGTACCATAATTTACCATGTTTTCTGTGACAAACATAGTTTTTTTTTTTACCATGATTGTTGAGTGATAGATCATTTGTATCATATTAACCTGTTTAAGGTAAAAATAGTCTAATGACTTGTAAACATGGTAAAAGTTGTAGCATTAACAACTTGAATCATGGTAAAAAAAAAATTCATTACCCTTTATATATATGTATAAGGACTGCCAAAAATGGCTTTTACTCTTTGTTAGGGACTGTTGGAAATTTTTTTTTTTTTTTTTTGCTTCATTCTCATGCCTAAAATCAAGGAATTTTTGAAATGACGGGTGATTGTGTTGCCTAAAATCAAGGAATTTTTTAAATGACGGGTGATTGTGTTGCCTAAAATTAAGGAATTTTTGAAATGGTGGATAATTCTCTTGCCTAAAATCGAAGTTGAGAGGGATATTATTGTTTTCAAATATTAGTCTTGTGAGCACCAAAATGTAGGGATTTTTGAAAAAGTGGGAGAAGGTAAAGTGGTGGGGATATAACAGCTATCCATATATCGGATGTGAATGGGAATTTGGGAAGACTGATCTTAAATGTTATATAAGCATTGACATCCAAAAACATGGTGAATATATTCAACTACCGACTTATTGCACCATTTATTATGGTAAAAATATACAATAACAGTTCTCATGGTAATTTAAAAATGCTCATGGTAAAATTATGTCTGAAAACAATTTAGTTATTATGGTAAAAAAAATTAATGGAGACCAAAAATCATGGTCAAAATCAGACCCAATACAATGAACATGGTAAAATTAAAAGACTTCAAAAATTAATTCATGGTCAAATACATGTTATATATCAATGGTTACGGTAAATTGAGACAATTGGTTAGCTTGGTTTAACAACTCCGATCATGGTGATTCAATGGATAGATGATTATTTAAATTGAGACAACTGGTTAGATGACTATTAAATATTCAGTTTCTTAATTATTTGGGCCTGCGCAGTGGCCTATTTGGCCAAAGTTTGGCTAAATTGCTAAACTTCTTCCTCCCTCTCTATATATTGGTATACATCTCTTGTACATTCTTTCCACCCACAATACAAAGTTTTGCTAAATTAACGTTGCGCGGGACTAAAATAATAAAGAAATTAAAGATAGGCAAATAATTATTGTTTTCTTAAAATGATAGAGAACAATAATAATCTTTTTGTAATGCTTCAATCATGTTATCTAATTTTAGCATCCTTTCTTTGTTATCTATCAAATTTTACAATCTTTTCTTTGTTATTTTTACCATCTGTTTTTTGGACATCATGTAGATTTTCATCCCCTTGCTTTATGAGGTTATGTTTTCATCATCTTTTAATGTGATTTACCGTTATTACTCTTTTTATATTTTTCTAATTCTTGTTTAAGGATAAGTATTCATTCCTATGAACCTATCCATAAATAACTAAACGGAACCATTAAAAGTATGGAAAGTTAGAACACTAAAATTTGGAGGTTGAGAATTAGAAGTGGAGAGGATAGAGAAGAACATCATACAATTACAAGGATGAGGCGCTCCTGTTTGAGATAACTCATCATCATCATCATCTTATTCTCTCTCTCTCTCTCTCTCTCTCTCTCTCTCTCTCCATCTAAAATCAAGTGAGTCAGTGGCCCACTGATCTCTCCCTTGGCATCAAAAAATTGAATCGCAGTTGGCTCTTTTTGATAAAAGCTCTGGTCCGATCATGCTCTGTGCTTGTTTCATTTTTCGGGGAGAAAATGGGGAAGGATCTGTTGGTGGTTGGGCTAATATGGCGTGTTTGGCACTTTAGTGATCGATCGCTTCTCTACTCGTTGGTGGTTGAATTTCGACATGTTCGTTATATTTTTACCATATTTTTAGCATAATTTTACCATATTTTTAGCATGATTTTTTGACAAGTTAATGATGTTTAAAATTTGTCACGTTTCTTGTATTTGTTGCCGAAATTTATAATAATTTACCCATATTTTTAGCATGATTCGGAAGACTAGTTCATGATGTTTGTCAAAATGTTGGGTACACAAATGTTTAAAATTTAGGAAAATTTAATTAGACATCCTATAACATTATTATCGTTAGGATGCCACCCTATGCATTTTGAATCTTTATGATTCAATCCTGTAAATTTAATTTGGACTATTGTGCCCCTATTATTTATTTTAGTAGTATACTATCTAATAGAAATATATATTCCTGAAAATCTAGTCATAATATCACTTCCTACATTTGAGGTCATTTATTGGTAATGATAATGATGTTATCCTATAATTTCGGCATTACAATCAAAGAGCAATCAGTTTTGATTTATTCTTTCTTTCCTTAAGGAAAACATACGGAAACTCTCTACTCTCTCTCTCTCTCTCTACAGTAAACCCCAAACCACTGTCTTTTCTCTACCTCCAACAGCCGCCCATCACCCACCGCCGTACGTCGATTGCTACCACCACCCAATGATCAAACCCCTCCGTCGATCTTGTCATTGTTAGTCCCTCTTCGGCGATCTCATCAATGTTGGCGTTCTCATTGTTGTTCCCTCTCCCAACGATTGGACCCCCTCCGCCGATCTTGTCGTCATCAGCACCTCTCCAGCGATCTCATCGATGTTGGCATTCTTGTTCTATTTTCTCTCATCGTCGACCTCTTAGTTTGCGTCACGGTGGCTGCAAAAAACCATCCTCCGCAGTGAAGAATTTTCTTCGCTATCTTCTTAAATGGTGTTTTTTTTTAAAATATTTTTTACAGAGTTTTTTGCTAACTGGATAAAAATATTCTTTGTTTACCATGTTAGCTAAATCGTACTTATATGGTGTATTAGTGTATATAGTTGATTCCAGGTTTCATGGTTTATTCGTCACCCATGATATTTTTACACATTATTAATCATGGTTAATTTCGTTACCATGTTTTTCATGGTTTTGGCTTCGGTTGTGATTTTATGGTGCATTAATCTACCATATGTTTTTTTTTTATGATTTTTTTGTGGTGCATTAATGTACCATGGTTTTATGGTTTATATCAATCTAACTTTTATACTTGGACTACATATATCTATTTTTGTGGTGCATAAATGTGTCATGTTCCTTAGTTCATTTATTTACACTTGTATTATATTACTCAGAAATGCATCATGATTATTTTTAGGTCAAAATTTCATGATTATTTTTTTCATTTTTGTTCTCAGATTTTAAATGTGAGAAGATTAGAAAAGAGAGATTTTTTAAGATAGGAGAGAGAAAAATTGAGATAAATTAGGAAAGATTATTAGAGAGAAATGTTAGAAAATTATGAGAGATAAATATTAGAAAAATCAGGAGAGAAATATTAGAAAAAACAGGAGAGAGAAAGGGCATTTTGGGGTTTAACTGAATTTCGAGATGGAATCATAAAGATTTAAATCTCATAGGATGGAATCATAATTATATTTTTTGTACAGGATGCCTAATTAAATCTCCCTAAAATTTACCTTGTTTTTTTGTATTAGTTGCCAAAATTTATCCTAATTCTTGTAGTATGTTTTTTACCATATTTTTAGCGTGATTTACCATGTTTCTTGTACTTATTGTTGAAATTTATCATAACACTTGTATTATATTTTTACCATATTTTTAGCATGATTTTTTGACAAGTTTATAATGTTTGTCGAAAATTTTCAGTCTACAAATGCTACAAATTTACCATGTTTCTCGTATTTTTTTTGTGGTCAAAATTTATCATAATTCTTGTATAATATTTTTACTTTTAACATGATTTTCCGACATAAATTTCTTGTGTTTGTTGCTAGTTTGATTGGTTTGCTATAGATTTATCCTATTTGTGATAAGTTTATCGTATTTATGCTATATGATAATTTTATCTAAAATTTTGTTTTAAAATTTTAGAGTGGAGACAAAACTGGAGAGAAAAGATTTGGAGAGAGAGAGAGAGAGAGAGAGAGAGAGAGAGAGAGAAATATGAGATGATTAGGACAGTGAAAGATTTAGAAGATTAGGAGAGAGAAAAGAGTAGTTTGAGGTTTATTTGAATTTGAGGATTAAAACATAACTCCCAAAAGTGACAAGGATGAAAACATAAGTTGTACTAGGTTGAAGGATCAATATTTAAGTGCCCCTTTTCCTAAACTACAAAAATTGTATAAATCGTATTCAAGTTTGGTACTACCATACCGTGCACATACGATATAGTAGTACCTAGCTTACACCGATCAGTTGATTAATAACTAGGCACCCGGCTTCTGTAGAGAGGCCTCTACCATTCGATTGTATCCGTCTATCTCGACAGTCAATGGTCGACATTTGCCAGAGTATCCTGCGGATAAGATACTTTCAGCAAATCTGGTCCATTGAAAACTCTTGTGGACGACTAGAATATAACGTGAACAACACTCTGCAGACTGCAGTCCAAATGTTGTTTCAATAACTGGGTGTTCGGTTCAGTTCTGTTATGGGAGAACTTTCTCTACCATTGTCGTTAGATTAACAAATACACAGTAAACTCAACAATCCATGATTCAACCTGCTTGTAGGGATCGATGAATTCCGCCTCCAAACTCCCCGAGAAGAACACCTTCTGCAGATTGCATATGCAGTCTAAAGTTTGACAATGTCCAATGAAACTAATACATATTCTATTACTGCATGGACTTTCTAAAAGAAAAGCCTGCATCATTTATAAGAATAAACATTCTCTCCAATACTGATTTTGATCCAATACATTTCTATATGGCCGTCCATGCAAATAATTCCACCATTGGACGGCAAATATTTTGCCATATTGAAATTAGGCTCCGATCTTGCACAAAACTTTGTTCTTCCCTTTTTGCCGAGAAATTTTTCAGTGTTGGGCAAGTACCACGTAGCACCGTACATGGTACCGGCAATTCCCACTTTTGGACGGTCCGGATTTTAATTTAACGCTAACCAATAAGAGTTGTAAGAGTATATTTAAAATCCAGCCCGTCCAAAATGATACTCTTACCAGTAAGTGTTAAATTAAAATCCAGACCATCCAAAAGTGTTTTGGACGGCCGAGATGCGCAACGAAACCTCCACGTCGTACCAGCTCTGCACTTAAAAAGAGAAATAAATGTTCAGATTCTACAGATTTATTATTTCTTGTGTCTTTCTTTTATATGGATACCCACACCATATCAACTTGAGTGTTGGCATATATGGTTGGTTACAGAATGAACGGTCAAAACACTCGCTAACTGATCGAGGCCATGATCGATGAGCCCAATTTTGCATTATTTGAAGACCTTGCTGCATTTTTTAAATATTTGCCGCCCTAGAACTTTAGTGATTTTCGGATTTTTTGTGTGTGGTTATTTTATGTTTGGTCAAAGCCAGATGACTATTTTAAGTTATGCAAAATAAATAAGGTAGACCTACGTTTTACAAAAAACCAGGTTATTTTAAACCAATTTATTTTAAAATCACCCTTAATGGAACACCCCTTATCAACTTTGGTACCACCATACCATGCACATATAATGTAGTACTTGGTTTACATTGATCGGTTGATTAATAACTGGGGAATCGGCTTCTCAGCCGTTTACTATGGAGAATCCTTTGTCGTTCAATTATAGTAGTTTATCTCGACAATCAATGTTCCAAATTTTTCCGAAGTAACGTACAGGTTAAGATACTTTTCTGGTCCATTGAAAACACACTCGGACGGCTGGATTAACGTGAACACTCTGCAGACTGCAGTCCAAATGTTGTTTCCATAACTGGGGTGTTTAGACTTTAGTTCAGTTTTGTTATGTGAGAACTTTCTCTACCATTGTAATTACATTAGCAAATACAAAGTAAACTCAACTCGTAGGGATCGAAGAATTAATTCCACCTCCAAACTTCCCCAGAAGAACACTTTCTGCAGATTGCACATGCAGTCTAAAGTTTGACAATGTCTAATGAATCTAACACATATTTTATCACTGCATGGACTTTCTTAATTAAAGAAAAGGTCAGTCTTTGAACTTGGCTTCTGCCCCTTAGATTTTTCCTCTATATAAATCATCCAATCTTCCATGGATTTTACACATCTCCTACTCTATACATCTCTCATTGCATTCATACAAACATGTCTTCCTCACGATTCGGATCGCTTCTTTACCTCATTTCTTTCACTCTCCTCCTGCAAATCGCCCTCGGAACCAACCCCCTCTTCCATTTCTGTTCAAGTTCAGGGAATTTCACTGCGTACGGCCCTTACGAAGCAAACTTGAACAAACTCACGAGTTATCTCTACTTGACTGCACCTCCAACCGGGTTTGGATTTGGCTCGGTGGGACCTAACCAGTTCGAAGCCAATGGCCTTGCTCTCTGCCGAGGCGATGTCAATATCACAGAATGCCAGTCCTGTATTGCAGAAGCAGGGAGCGCAATCCGGAATCTCTGCCCTAACGACAAAGGAGCAATCATATGGTACGATGAATGTCAGTTGAAGTACTCGAACCTCGACTTCTTTGGCAAAATCGATAACCAGATCAAGTTTTACTTGTTGAATACGCAAAACGCGAGTGATCCAATTTATTTCAATAGAAAGACCAAAGAGCTGTTGAGAAAGCTAGCGGAAGAGGCTTCTTGTACGCCGAAATTGTATGCTACAGGAGAGTTAGAGATTGCGGGACCGATGAAGCTTTATGGGTTGGTTCAGTGCACCAGAGATCTTTCTAGCGTCGATTGTAAAAAGTGTATTGTTGAGGCTATTAGTGAGCTTCCGAGCTGCTGTGATGGAAAAGTAGGAGGGAGAGTTGTGGGTGGGAGTTGTAATGTGCGTTATGAGATTTACCCTTTTGTTGGGAAAGCTTGAATTAATGTTGATAGGTCTTGGTGTGCAAAGTTGAGGAACAAGTAAGGAGGTGTATGTTTGTTGTAGAAATTGTGGGAGTACAAGTTGTGTGATGTGAGAAAGTGTGACATCTTTGTAATTTTGTATTGTTTTAACATTTGATTGAACAAAATCATGTTTGTATGCATCGCTCTTTGTGTTCAAGAGTCAAGAACTCCCACCACAACACTTAGATGGTAAAGGGTAAATGTCTGCCATCCTCTTTGTATTAGTTAGAGAATTGCTTCTTTGTATTGAATATATGGTATAGGCCTGCAAACGAACCAAGTTGCTCGCTAGTAGCTCGTTAAAGCTCGGTTTGACTTGGCTCGTTTAGTAATCATGCCGAGCTCGAGCTCTACAAAGCTCGGCTTGGCTTGGCTTGTTGTCACCCCTATCATCATGAAGCGACTCTTTTCTTTCCGAAGGCTGTATAGTTGAGAAAAACTTATTTGCGGATGTGGTGTAAACAAAACCTTTGCAGAATACCAATCACATTTGCACGCATCATATAAAATGGCCTCACCCTATCCCTAGGTGGGGCAAAAGGAAAATAGTTGTCTTCCTCTAAATGTTAACCATGGTTAAAAGTTTCAACTGGCCTCTTTTTCGGGGCTGTGCCCCTTTTCGAACACAGCGAATTCAGATTTCTCAAACTTTAAATTTTGAACTGCTAAATTGTTAGGATTGTAGTGAAACAAGTTAGCATTAGCACCGCTCTCTCTCATATGATGATGTATAATGCGGCCCATCATAGTTTCATTCCACGATCTAAACTGTTCATTTTGTGAGCCTCGGTGTATTAATTAATTGCTCATACAAAAAATAAGCTTGATCAAGCATCTGTAAAAACTTGGTGAAATCAATAGTACCAGAAGAGAGAAAAAATGGTCAAATTCTAATGATTTAGGAGTAGTTTTTCTTGTGACAGATGTTCTTCTTTCAGATGGTATATTCGAGCTTAAGCTTTTGTACAGATCAGCTGGAGCGGGTCGTTACAACAAGTCTAGTGGGTGATTATCCTTGCCATGCCATTAGGGAGTTATTTGTGCATGACATCCTAATCTTACCAAGTCTAGTGTTATTTTGAACGCATGGAGAATCAGTGTGATGCTACGCTACATTTATGCGTACTAAGAACAGATGTCGACATAGCTGCTAATAACGTTGTTTCCAACTTGTCGAAAGAACAGATGGTTGGCTGCAGTGCTTGCTGGAGCGTATAATCGTGTCGATCGTCCTCCTCTCACAGGGCCTTTGGCACTAGGCTGAAGCCCATGGTGTAGGCCCAGATCCTTTGTTATTTCTGGCCAACCCTCTCATTGGGTGGGTAGAGACCATAGGTTGGACCCATTGACCCTCTGCGGCCTAGGCCACTACATGTACCTTTCTTGTGTGGGATCCCTTATTAGATCCGGTATATTCTACTCATACTCAAACCGGAGCCCTATTTTTGGGACATACATTTGAGTGGCTAAAATCCTACGGCTTTAGGTGAGGGCTGGTGAGAAAAAATGGCCAAATCCTAACGATTTATTTTTTCTTGCAATAGATAATTTTTTTTTTCCAGATGGATACCCACACCATATCAACTTGAGTGTTTTGTACATATGATTATCAAATTAAGTCTTACAAAATGAACGGTTGAAATACGCGCTAACTAAGGCTCATGGCCCTATTTTGCATTATAAAAAGAATGATCTGAATGACAAGCCAGCCAAATGAACCTGTGTTGAAGACCCTGCTGCATCATTTTAATATTTACCGGCTCATCAGACTTTTAGGGATTTGGTTATTTTAATTTCCTAGCTAGGTTGGTCATCAAAGCAAGACGACTACACGTTGTGGAAATTAATCAAATATGGTAGACCTGCGTTTATTTTAAGAGTTAATTTTACAGTCTGGAAATCGTAGAACAAGTCTATTTGGGTGAATCATTTGTGCATGATATCCTAATAATTAATCCAATAATTATTCAATCTTTTTTGACATTTACAGTCTGGAATGACCGGTATTAGGTTTTAAACTAAAACACATTGGCCGGATGGACAAACTTACATAGTTTTTTTTTTTTAAATAAATAAAAAAAAACCTCTACTCCACTTATGAAGATAATTTGAAATTTGTATACGGTGGTTGTCTGGGATCAGTCACCCCTCGGTCCCTCTTTGGTTATTATATCTTGACCTTTGACCATCAAGAATGAAGAGTGAATTGGGTTGAATTAAGGCAAGATATTTCCAAACCTCTTTTTTTTTTTTTGATCGGCAACAAAGATTTTTTCAAAACTCAACGAAAGGTACATCGGAGAAGAAAAGTAGAGTTGTAGGACAAACAAATACAAAAAGAAATGCAGCCACACGGTGAGCACAAAGCAAATTATTCCATAGCCCATATTTTGATAACTACACCCTCTTTCTTGTCATGTAATGAAACTTTTATTTGTAAAAAATTCACTGTAGGACAAGAAAGGGGGTGCAGTTATCAAAATAGGGAGTGTGGAAATCATGTTCCTACCCCTTCCAAATAGGTAATTAAATAATCATCCTTTTTGGGGGCACTTTATACGTTTTAATCCTAGTCACTATTCATAGTTATGTTTTCACCCTCTTCAGGTGTGGTTTATCGGTTTTATCCTTATAACACATATACTCAAAATAAAAAGGTATTTCCGGAAATTATGGAGATTTGAAAGCGGGATGATTTGAAATTATGTATATAATATATGATTTCCTAAAATAATGGGATTGCATTAATATCTAGTAACACTAATTGTGGGCATTTTGAATTCTTGAGGAAACTCAAATTATAGGAGCATCTTCCTCCACCTCCCATAAATAACAGGATCTGGAGTATTTCATACCATAATTTACCATGTTTTCTGTGACAAACATAGTATTTTTTTTTACCATGATTGTTGAGTGATAGATCATTTGTATCATATTAACCTGTTTAAGGTAAAAATAGTCTAATGACTTGTAAACATGGTAAAAGTTGTAGCATTAACAACTTGAATCATGGTAAAAAAAAATTCATTACCCTTTATATATATGTATAAGGACTACCAAAAATGGCTTTTACTCTTTGTTAGGTACTGTTGGAAATTTTTTATTTTTTTTTTGCTTCATTCTCTTGCCTAAAATCAAGGAAATTTTGAAATGACGGGTGATTGTGTTGCCTAAAATCAAGGAATTTTTGAAATGACGGGTGATTGTGTTGCCTAAAATTAAGGATTTTTTGAAATGGTGGATAATTCTCTTGCCTAAAATCAAAGTTGAGAGGGATATTATTGTTTTCAAATATTAGTCTTGTGAGCACCAAAATGTAGGGATTTTTGAAAAAGTGGGAGAAGGTAAAGTGGTGGGGATATAACAGCTATCCATATATCAGATGGGAATGGGAATTTGGGAAGACTGGTCTTAAATGGAGTATATAAGCATTGACATCAAAAAACATGGTGAATATATTCAACTACCGACTTATTGCACCATTTATTATGGTAAAAATATACAATAACAGTTCTCATGGTAATTTAAAAATGCTCATGGTAAAATTATGTCCGAAAACAATTTAGTTATTGTGGTAAAAAAATGAATGGAGAACAAAAATCATGGTAAAAATCAGACCCAATACAATGAACATGGTAAAATTAAAAGACTTCAAAAATTAATTCATGGTCAAATACATGTTATATATCAATGGTTACGGTAAATTGAGACAATTGGTTAGCTTGGTTTAACAACTCCGATCATGGTGATTCAATGGATAGATGATTATTTAAATTGAGATAACTGGTTAGATGACTATTCAATATTCAGTTTCTTAATTTTTTGGGCCTGCCAGTAGCCTATTTGGCCAAAGTTTGGCTAAATTGCTAAACTTCTTCCTCCCTCTCTATATATTGGTATACATCTCTTGTACATTCTTTCCACCCACAATACAAAGTTTTGCTAAATTAACGTTGCGCGGAACTAAAATAATAAAGAAATTAAAGATAGGAAAATAATTATTGTTTTCTTAAAATGATAGAGAACAAAAATAATCTTTTTGTAATGCTTCAATCATGTTATCTATTTTTAGCATCCTTTCTTTGTTATCTATCAAATTTTACAATCTTTTCTTTGTTATTTTTACCATCTGTTTTTTGAACATCATGTAGATTTTCATCCCTTTGTTTTATGAGGTTATGTTTTCATCCTCTTTTAATGTGATTTACCGTTATTACTCTTTTTATATTTTTCTAATTCTTGTTTAAGGATAAGTATTCATTCCTATGAACCTATCCATAAATAACTAAACGGAACCATTAAAAGTATGGAAAGTTAGAACACTAAAATTTGGAGGTTGAGAATTAGAAGTGGAGAGGATAGAGAAGAACATCATACAATTACAAGGATGAGGCGCTCCTGTTTGAGATAACTCATCATCATCATCATCTCTCTCTCTCTCTCTCTCTCTCTCTCTCTCTCTCTCTCTCTCTCTCTCTCTCTCTCTCTCCATCTAAAATCAAATGAGTCAGTGGCCCACTGATCTCTCCCTTGGCATCAAAAAACTGAATCGCAATTTGCTCTTTTTGATAAAAGCTCTGGTCCGATCATGCTTTGTGCTTGTTTCATTTTTCGGGGAGAAAATGGGGAAGGATCTGTTGGTGGTTGGGCTAATATGGCGTGTTTGGCACTTTCGTGATCGATCGCTTCTCTACTCGTTGGTGGTTGAATTTCGACATGTTCGTTATATTTTTTACCATATTTTTAGCATAATTTTACCATATTTTTAGCATGATTTTTTGACAAGTTAATGATGTTTAAAATTTGTCACGTTTCTTGTATTTGTTGCCGAAATTTATAATAATTTACCCATATTTTTAGCATGATTCGGAAGACTAGTTCATGATGTTTGTCAAAATGTTCAGTACACAAATGTTTAAAATTTACCTTGTTTTTTGTATTAGTTGCCGAAATTTATCCTAATTCTTGTAGTATGTTTTTTACCATATTTTTAGCGTGATTTACCATGTTTCTTGTACTTATTGTTGAAATTTATCATAACACTTGTATTGTATTTTTACCATATTTTTAGCATGATTTTTTGACAAGTTTATAATGTTTGTTGAAATTTTCAGTCTACAAATGCTACAAATTTACCATGTTTCTTGTATTTTTTTTTGGTCAAAATTTATCATAATTCTTGTATAATATTTTTACTTTTAACATGATTTTCCGACATAAATTTCTTGTGTTTGTTGCTAGTTTGATTGGTTTGCTATAGATTTATCCTATTTGTGATATGTTTATCGTATTTATGCTATATGATAATTTTATCTCAAATTTTGTTTTAAAATTTTAGAGTGGAGACAAAACTGGAGAGAAAAGATCATTTGGGGGGAGAGAGAGAGAGAGAGAGAGAGAGAGAGAGAGAGAGAGAGAGAGAGAGAGAGAGAGAGAGAGAGAGAGAGAGAGAGAGAAATATGAGATGATTAGGAGAGTGAAAGATTTAGAAGATTAGGAGAGAGAAAAGGGTAGTTTGAGGTTTATTTGAATTTGAGGATTAAAACATAACTCCCAAAAGTGACAAGGATGAAAACATAAGTTGTGCTAGGTTGAAGGGTCAATATTTAAGTGCCCCTTTTCCTAAACTACAAAAATTGTATAAATCGTATTCAAGTTTGGTACTACCATACCGTGCACATACGATATAGTAGTACCTAGCTTACACCGATCAGTTGATTAATAACTAGGCACCCGGCTTCTGTAGAGAGGCCTCTACCGTTCGATTGTATCCGTCAATCTCGACAATCAATGGTCGACATTGGCCAGAGTATCCTACGGATAAGATACTTTCAGCAAATCTGGTCCATTGAAAACTCTTGTGGACGACTGGAATATAACGTGAACAACACTCTACAAACTGCATTCCAAATGTTGTTTCAATAACTGGGTGTTCGGTTCAGTTCTGTTATGGGAGAACTTTCTCTACCATTGTCATTAGATTAACAAATACACAGTAAACTCAACAATCCATGATTCAACCTGCTTGTAGGGATCGATGAATTCCGCCTCCAAACTCCCCGAGAAGAACACTTTCTGCAGATTGCATATGCAGTCTAAAGTTTGACAATGTCCAATGAAAGTAATACATATTCTATTACTGCATGGACTTTCTAAAAGAAAAGCCTGCATCATTTATAAGAATAAACATTCTCTCCAATACTGATTTTGATCCAATACATTTCTATATGGCCGTCCATGCAAATAATTCCACCATTGGACGGCAAATATTTTGCCATGTTGAAATTAGGCTCCGATCTTGCACAAAACTTTGTTCTTCCCTTTTTGCCGAGAAATTTTTCAGTGTTGGGCAAGTACCACGTAGCGCCGTACATGGTACCGGCAATTCCCACTTTTGGACAGTCCGGATTTTAATTTAACGCTAACCAGTAAGAGTTGTAAGAGTATATTTAAAATCCAGCCCGTCCAAAATGATACTCTTACCAGTAAGTGTTAAATTAAAATCCAGACCATCCAAAAGTGTTTTGGACGGCCGAGATGCGCAACGAAACCTCCACGTCGTACCAGCTCTGCACTTAAAAAGAGAAATAAATGTTCAGATTCTACAGATTTATTATTTCTTGTGTCTTTCTTTTATATGGATACCCACACCATATCAACTTGAGTGTTGGCATATATGGTTGGTTACAGAATGAACGGTCAAAACACTCGCTAACTGATCGAGGCCATGATCGATGAGCCCAATTTTGCATTATTTGAAGACCTTGCTGCATTTTTTAAATATTTGCCGCCCTAGAACTTTAGTGATTTTCGGATTTTTTGTGTGTGGTTATTTTATGTTTGGTCAAAGCCAGATGACTATTTTAAGTTATGCAAAATAAATAAGGTAGACCTACGTTTTACAAAAAACCAGTTTATTTTAAACCAATTTATTTTAAAATCACCCTTAATGGAACACCCCTCAACTTTGGTACCACCATACCATGCACATATAATGTAGTACTTGGTTTACATTGATCTGTTGATTAATAACTGGGGACTCGGCTTCTCAGTCGTCAACTATGGAGAATCCTTTGTCGTTCAATTATAGTTGTTTATCTCGACAATCAATGTTCCAAATTTTTCCGAAGTAACGTACATGTTAAGATACTTTTCTGGTCCATTGAAAACACACTCGGACGGCTGGATTAACGTGAATACTCTGCAGACTGCAGTCCAAATGTTGTTTCCATAACTGGGGTGTTTAGACTTTAGTTCAGTTTTGTTATGTGAGAACTTTCTCTACCATTGTAATTACATTAGCAAACTCAACTCGTAGGGATCGAAGAATTCCACCTCCAAACTTCCCCAGAAGAACACTTTCTGCAGATTGGACATGCAGTCTAAAGTTTGACAATGTCTAATGAATCTAACACATATTTTATCACTGCATGGACTTTCTTAATTAAAGAAAAGGTCAGTCTTTGAACTTCGCTTCTGCCCCTTACATTTTTCCTCTATATAAATCATCCAATCTGCCATGGATTTACACATCTCCTACTCTATATACCTCTCATTGCGTCCATACAAACATGTCTTCCTCCCGATTCGGATCGCTTCTTTGCCTCATTTCCTTCACTCTCCTCCTGCAAATCGCCCTCGGAACCAACCCCCTCTTTCATTTCTGTTCAAGTTCAGGGAATTTCACTGCGTACGGCCCTTACGAAGCAAACTTGAACAAACTCACGAGTTATCTCTACTTGACTGCACCTCCAACCGGGTTTGGATTTGGCTCGGTGGGACCTAACCAGTTCGAAGCCAATGGCCTTGCTCTCTGCCGAGGCGATGTCAATATCACAGAATGCCAGTCCTGTATTGCAGAAGCAGGGAGCGCAATCCGGAATCTCTGCCCTAACGACAAAGGAGCAATCATATGGTACGATGAATGTCAGTTGAAGTACTCGAACCTCGACTTCTTTGGCAAAATCGATAACCAGATCAAGTTTTACTTGTTGAATACGCAAAACGCGAGTGATCCAATTTATTTCAATAGAAAGACCAAAGAGCTGTTGAGGAAGCTAGCGGAAGAGGCTTCTTGTACGCCGAAATTGTATGCTACAGGAGAGTTAGAGATTGCGGGACCGATGAAGCTTTATGGGTTGGTTCAGTGCACCAGAGATCTTTCTAGTATCGATTGTAAAAAGTGTATTGTTGAGGCTATTAGTGAGCTTCCGAGCTGCTGTGATGGAAAAGTAGGAGGGAGAGTTGTGGGTGGGAGTTGTAATGTGCGTTATGAGATTTACCCTTTTGTTGGGAAAGCTTGAATTAATGTTGATAGGTCTTGGTGTGCAAAGTTGAGGAACAAGTAAGGAGGTGTATGTTTGTTGTAGAAATTGTGGGAGTACAAGTTGTGTGATGTGAGAAAGTGTGACATCTTTGTAATTTTGTATTGTTTTAACATTTGATTGAATAAAATCATGTTTGTATGCATCGCTCTTTGTGTTCAAGAGTCAAGAACTCCCACCACAACACTTAGATGGTAAAGGGTAAATGTCTGCCATCCTCTTTGTATTAGTTAGAGAATTGCTTCGTTTTTTTAAAAAAAAAAAAACCACTTTTATGTATTGAATATATGGAAACTATTCCCCGAGTAGTATATCCATGGTTATGTCTCATTATAGGGCTGCAAACGAACCAAGTTGCTCGCTAGTAGCTCGTTAAAGCTAGGTTTGACTTGGCTCGTTTAGTAATCATGCCGAGCTCTAGCTCTACAAAGCTCGGCTTGGCTCGGCTTGTTGTCACCCCTATCATCATGAAGCGACTCTTTTCTTTCCGAAGGCCGTATAGTTGAGAAAAACTTATTTGCGGATGTGGTGTAAACAAAACCTTTGCAGAATACCAATCACATTTGCACGCATCATATAAAATGGCCTCACCCTAGGTGGGGCAAAAGGAAAATAGTTGTCTTCCTCTCAATGTTAACCATGGTTAAAAGTTTCAACTGGCCTCTTTTTCGGGGCTGTGCCCCTTTTCGAACACAGCGAATTCAGATTTCTCAAACTTTAAATTTTGAACTGCTAAATTGTTAGGATTGTAGTGAAACAAATTAGCATTAGCACCGCGCTCTCTCATATGATGATGTATAATGCGGCCCATCATAGTTTCATTCCACAATCTAAACTGTTCATTTTGTGAGCCTCGGTGTATTAATTAATTGCTCATACAAAAAATAAGCTTGATCGAGCATCTGTAAAATCATGGTGAAATCAGTAGTACCAGAAGAGAGAAAAAATGGTCAAATTCTAATGATTTAGGAGTAGTTTTTCTTGTGACAGATGTTCTTCTTTCAGATGGTATATTCGAGCTTAAGCTTTTGTACAGATCAGCTGGAGCGGGTCGTTACAACAAGTCTAGTGGGTGATTATCCTTGCCATGCCATTAGGGAGTTATTTGTGCATGACATCCTAATCTTACCAAGTCTAGTGTTATTTTGAACGCATGGAGAATCAGTGTGATGCTACGCTACATTTATGCGTACTAAGAACAGATGTCGACATAGCTGCTAATAACGTTGTTTCCAACTTGTCGAAAGAACAGATGGTTGCCTGCAGTGCTTGCTGGAGCGTATAATCGTGTCGATCGTCCTCCTCTCACAGGGCCTTTGGCACTAGGCTGAAGCCCATGGTGTAGGCCCAGATCCTTTGTTATTTCTGGCCAACCCTCTCATTGGGTGGGTAGAGACCATAGGTTGGACCCATTGACCCTCTGCGGCCTGGGCCACTACATATACCTTTCTTGTGCGGGATCCCTTATTAGATCTGGCATATTCTACTCATACTCAACCGGAGCCCTATTTTTGGGACATACATTTGAGTGGCTAAAATCCTACAGCTTTAGGTGAGGGCTGGTGAGAAAAAATGGCCAAATCCTAACGATTTATTTTTTCTTGCAATAGATAATTTTTTTTTTCCAGATGGATACCCACACCATATCAACTTGAGTGTTTTGTACATATGATTATCAAATTAAGTCTTACAAAATGAACGGTTGAAATACGCGCTAACTAAGGCTCATGGCCCTATTTTGCATTATAAAAAGAATGATCTGAATGACAAGCCAGCCAAACGAACTTGTGTTGAAGACCCTGCTGCATCATTTTAATATTTACCGGCTCATCAGACTTTTAGGGATTTGGTTATTTTAATTTCCTAGCTAGGTTGGTCATCAAAGCAAGACGACTACACGTTGTGGAAATTAATCAAATATGGTAGACCTGCGTTTATTTTAAGAGTTAATTTTACAGTCTGGAAATCGTAGAACAAGTCTATTTGGGTGAGTCATTTGTGCATGATATCCTAATAATTAATCCAATAATTATTCAATCTTTTTTGACATTTACAGTCTGGAATGACCGGTATTAGGTTTTAAACTAAAACACATTGGCCGGATGGACAAACTTACATAGTTTTTTTTTTTTAAATAAATAAAAAAAAACCTCTACTCCACTTATGAAGATAATTTGAAATTTGTATACGGTGGTTGTCTGGGCTCAGTCACCCCTCGGTCCCTCTTTGGTTATTATATCTTGACCTTTGACCATCAAGAATGAAGAGTGAATTGGGTTGAATTAAGGCAAGATATTTCCAAACCTCTTTTTTTTTTTTTCATCGGCAACAAAGATTTTTTCAAAACTCAACGAAAGGTACATCGGAGAAGAAAAGTAGAGTTGTAGGACAAACAAATACAAAAAGAAATGCAGCCACACGGTGAGCACAAAGCAAATTATTCCATAGCCCATATTTTGATAACTACACCCTCTTTCTTGTCATGTAATGAAACTTTTATTTGTAAAAAATTCACTGTAGGACAAGAAAGGGGGTGCAGTTATCAAAATAGGGAGTGTGGAAATCATGTTCCTACCCCTTCCTAAGAGGTAATTAAATAATCATCCTTTTTTGGGGCACTTTATACGTTTTAATCCTAGTCACTATTCATAGTTATGTTTTCACCCTCTTCAGGTGTGGTTTATCGGTTTTATCCTTATAACACATATACTCAAAATAAAAAGGTATTTCCGGAAATTATGGAGATTTGAAAGCGGGATGATTTGAAATTATGTATATAATATATGATTTCCTAAAATAATGGGATTGCATTAATATCTAGTAACACTAATTGTGGGCATTTTGAATTCTTGAGGAAACTCAAATTATAGGAGCATCTTCCTCCACCTCCCATAAATAACAGGATCTGGAGTATTTCATACCATAATTTACCATGTTTTCTGTGACAAACATAGTATTTTTTTTTTACCATGATTGTTGAGTGATAGATCATTTGTATCATATTAACCTGTTTAAGGTAAAAATAGTCTAATGACTTGTAAACATGGTAAAAGTTGTAGCATTAACAACTTGAATCATGGTAAAAAAAAATTCATTACCCTTTATATATATGTATAAGGACTACCAAAAATGGCTTTTACTCTTTGTTAGGGACTGTTGGAAATTTTTTTTTTTTTTTTTTGCTTCATTCTCTTGCCTAAAATCAAGGAAATTTTGAAATGACGGGTGATTGTGTTGCCTAAAATCAAGGAATTTTTGAAATGACGGGTGATTGTGTTGCCTAAAATTAAGGATTTTTTGAAATGGTGGATAATTCTCTTGCCTAAAATCAAAGTTGAGAGGGATATTATTGTTTTCAAATATTAGTCTTGTGAGCACCAAAATGTAGGGATTTTTGAAAAAGTGGGAGAAGGTAAAGTGGTGGGGATATAACAGCTATCCATATATCAGATGGGAATGGGAATTTGGGAAGACTGGTCTTAAATGGAGTATATAAGCATTGACATCAAAAAACATGGTGAATATATTCAACTACCGACTTATTGCACCATTTATTATGGTAAAAATATACAATAACAGTTCTCATGGTAATTTAAAAATGCTCATGGTAAAATTATGTCCGAAAACAATTTAGTTATTGTGGTAAAAAAAATGAATGGAGAACAAAAATCATGGTAAAAATCAGACCCAATACAATGAACATGGTAAAATTAAAAGACTTCAAAAATTAATTCATGGTCAAATACATGTTATATATCAATGGTTACGGTAAATTGAGACAATTGGTTAGCTTGGTTTAACAACTCCGATCATAGTGATTCAATGGATAGATGATTATTTAAATTGAGATAACTGGTTAGATGACTATTCAATATTCAGTTTCTTAATTTTTTGGGCCTGCCAGCAGCCTATTTGGCCAAAGTTTGGCTAAATTGCTAAACTTCTTCCTCCCTCTCTATATATTGGTATACATCTCTTGTACATTCTTTCCACCCACAATACAAAGTTTTGCTAAATTAACGTTGCGCGGAACTAAAATAATAAAGAAATTAAAGATAGGAAAATAATTATTGTTTTCTTAAAATGATAGAGAACAAAAATAATCTTTTTGTAATGCTTCAATCATGTTATCTATTTTTAGCATCCTTTCTTTGTTATCTATCAAATTTTACAATCTTTTCTTTGTTATTTTTACCATCTGTTTTTTGAACATCATGTAGATTTTCATCCCTTTGTTTTATGAGGTTATGTTTTCATCCTCTTTTAATGTGATTTTACCGTTATTACTCTTTTTATATTTTTCTAATTCTTGTTTAAGGATAAGTATTCATTCCTATGAACCTATCCATAAATAACTAAACGGAACCATTAAAAGTATGGAAAGTTAGAACACTAAAATTTGGAGGTTGAGAATTAGAAGTGGAGAGGATAGAGAAGAACATCATACAATTACAAGGATGAGGCGCTCCTGTTTGAGATAACTCATCATCATCATCATCATCTCTCTCTCTCTCTCTCTCTCCATCTAAAATCAAGTGAGTCAGTGGCCCACTGATCTCTCCCTTGGCATCAAAAAACTGAATCGCAATTTGCTCTTTTTGATAAAAGCTCTGGTCCGATCATGCTTTGTGCTTGTTTCATTTTTCGGGGAGAAAATGGGGAAGGATCTGTTGGTGGTTGGGCTAATATGGCGTGTTTGGCACTTTAGTGATCGATCGCTTCTCTACTCGTTGGTGGTTGAATTTCGACATGTTCGTTATATTTTTTACCATATTTTTAGCATAATTTTACCATATTTTTAGCATGATTTTTTGACAAGTTAATGATGTTTAAAATTTGTCACGTTTCTTGTATTTGTTGCCGAAATTTATAATAATTTACCCATATTTTTAGCATGATTCGGAAGACTAGTTCATGATGTTTGTCAAAATGTTCAGTACACAAATGTTTAAAATTTACCTTGTTTTTTGTATTAGTTGCCGAAATTTATCCTAATTCTTGTAGTATGTTTTTTACCATATTTTTAGCGTGATTTACCATGTTTCTTGTACTTATTGTTGAAATTTATCATAACACTTGTATTGTATTTTTACCATATTTTTAGCATGATTTTTTGACAAGTTTTTAATGTTTGTTGAAATTTTCAGTCTACAAATGCTACAAATTTACCATGTTTCTTGTATTTTTTTTTGGTCAAAATTTATCATAATTCTTGTATAATATTTTTACTTTTAACATGATTTTCCGACATAAATTTCTTGTGTTTGTTGCTAGTTTGATTGGTTTGCTATAGATTTATCCTATTTGTGATATGTTTATCGTATTTATGCTATATGATAGTTTTATCTCAAATTTTGTTTTAAAATTTTAGAGTGGAGACAAAACTGGAGAGAAAAGATTTGGGGGGAGAGAGAGAGAGAGAGAGAGAGAGAGAGAGAGAGAGAGAGAGAAATATGAGATGATTAGGAGAGTGAAAGATTTAGAAGATTAGGAGAGAGAAAAGGGTAGTTTGAGGTTTATTTGAATTTGAGGATTAAAACATAACTCCCAAAAGTGACAAGGATGAAATAATAAGTTGTGCTAGGTTGAAGGGTCAATATTTAAGTGCCCCTTTTCCTAAACTACAAAAATTGTATAAATCGTATTCAAGTTTGGTACTACCATACCGTGCACAAACGATATAGTAGTACCTAGCTTACACCGATCAGTTGATTAATAACTAGGCACCCGGCTTCTGTAGAGAGGCCTCTACCGTTCGATTGTATCCGTCTATCTCGACAATCAATGGTCGACATTGGCCAGAGTATCCTACGGATAAGATACTTTCAGCAAATCTGGTCCATTGAAAACTCTTGTGGACGACTGGAATATAACGTGAACAACACTCTGCAAATTGCATTCCAAATGTTGTTTCAATAACTGGGTGTTCGGTTCAGTTCTGTTATGGGAGAACTTTCTCTACCATTGTCATTAGATTAACAAATACACAGTAAACTCAACAATCCATGATTCAACCTGCTTGTAGGTATCGATGAATTCCGCCTCCAAACTCCCCGAGAAGAACACTTTCTGCAGATTGCATATGCAGTCTAAAGTTTGACAATGTCCAATGAAAGTAATACATATTCTATTACTGCATGGACTTTCTAAAAGAAAAGCCTGCATCATTTATAAGAATAAACATTCTCTCCAATACTGATTTTGATCCAATACATTTCTATATGGCCGTCCATGCAAATAATTCCACCATTGGACGGCAAATATTTTGCCATATTGAAATTAGGCTCCGATCTTGCACAAAACTTTGTTCTTCCCTTTTTGCCGAGAAAATTTTCAGTGTTGGGCAAGTACCACGTAGCGCCGTACATGGTACCCGCAATTCCCACTTTTGGACGGTCCGGATTTTAATTTAACGCTAACCAGTAAGAGTTGTAAGAGTATATTTAAAATCCAGCCCGTCCAAAATGATACTCTTACCAGTAAGTGTTAAATTAAAATCCAGACCATCCAAAAGTGTTTTGGACGGCCGAGATGCGCAACGAAACCTCCACGTCGTACCAGCTCTGCACTTAAAAAGAGAAATAAATGGTTCAGATTCTACAGATTTATTATTTCTTGTATCTTTCTTTTATATGGATACCCACACCATATCAACTTGAGTGTTGGCATATATGGTTGGTTACAGAATGAACGGTCAAAACACTCGCTAACTGATCGAGGCCATGATCGATGAGCCCAATTTTGCATTATTTGAAGACCTTGCTGCATTTTTTAAATATTTGCCGCCCTAGAACTTTAGTGATTTTCGGATTTTTTGTGTGTGGTTATTTTATGTTTGGTCAAAGCCAGATGACTATTTTAAGTTATGCAAAATAAATAAGGTAGACCTACGTTTTACAAAAAACCAGTTTATTTTAAACCAATTTATTTTAAAATCACCCTTAATGGAACACCCCTCAACTTTGGTACCACCATACCATGCACATATAATGTACTACTTGGTTTACATTGATCGGTTGATTAATAACTGGGGAATCGGCTTCTCAGCCGTTTACTATGGAGAATCCTTTGTCGTTCAATTATAGTAGTTTATCTCGACAATCAATGTTCCAAATTTTTCCGAAGTAACGTACAGGTTAAGATACTTTTCTGGTCCATTGAAAACACTCTCAGACGGCTGGAATAACGCGAACACTCTGCAGACTGCAGTCCAAATGTTGTTTCCATAACTGGGGTGTTTAGTTCAGTTTTGTTATGTGACAACTTTGTCTCCCATTGTCATTACATTAGCAAATACAAAGTAAACTCAACAATCCAATTCAACCTACTCGTCGGGATCGATGAATTCCACCTCCAAACTTCCCCAGAAGAACACTTTCTGCAGATTGCACATGCAGTCTAAAGTTTGACAATGTCTAATGAATCTAACACATATTTTATCACTGCATGGACTTTCTTAATTAAAGAAAAGGTCAGTCTTTGAACTTCGCTTCTGCCCCTTACATTTTTCCTCTATATAAATCATCCAATCTTCCATGGATTTTACACATCTCCTACTCTATACATCTCTCATTGCATTCATACAAACATGTCTTCCTCACGATTCGGATCGCTTCTTTACCTCATTTCTTTCACTCTCCTCCTGCAAATCGCCCTCGGAACCAACCCCCTCTTCCATTTCTGTTCAAGTTCAGGGAATTTCACTGCATACGGCCCTTACGAAGCAAACTTGAACAAACTCACGAGTTATCTCTACTTGACTGCACCTCCAACCGGGTTTGGATTTGGCTCGGTGGGACCTAACCAGTTCGAAGCCAATGGTCTTGCTCTCTGCCGAGGCGATGTCAATAGCACAGAATGCCAGTCCTGCATTGCAGAAGCAGGGAGCGCAATTCGGAATCTCTGCCCTAACGACAAAGGAGCAATCATATGGTACGATGAATGTCAGTTGAAGTTCTCGAACCTCGACTTCTTTGGCAAAATCGATAACCAGATCAAGTTTTACTTGTTGAATACGCAAAACGTGAGTGATCCAATTTATTTCAATAGAAAGACCAAAGAGCTGTTGAGAAAGCTAGCGGAAGAGGCTTCTTGTACGCCGAAATTGTATGCTACAGGAGAGTTGGAGATTGCGGGACCGATGAAGCTGTATGGGTTGGTTCAGTGCACCAGAGATCTTTCTAGCGTCGATTGTAAAAAGTGTATTGTTGAGGCTATTAGTGAGCTTCCGAGCTGCTGTGATGGAAAAGTAGGAGGGAGAGTTGTGGGTGGGAGTTGTAATGTGCGTTATGAGATTTACCCTTTTGTTGCATAAGCTTGAATGTTGTTAGGTCTTGGTTTGTGAAGTTGAGGAACAAGTAAGGAGGTGTATGTTTGTTGTAGAAATTGTGGGAGTTCAAGTTGTGTGAGAATGTGTGACATCTTTGTAATTTTGTATTGTCTAAAATTTGATTGAATAAAATCATGTTTGTATATCTCTCTCTTGTGTTCAAGAGTAAAGAATTCCCACCACAACACTTGGATGGTAAAGGGTAAATGTCTGCCATCATCTTTGTATTAGTTAGGACTATTCCCTTTTTTTTCTAGACACTATTTATGCATTGAATAGATGGAAACTAATACCCTAGTATATCCACGGTTACGTCTCATCATTTAGGCCGTAAACAAACTGAGTTGCTCACGAACAGTTTTTGGCTCTGCTCATTAAGACCTGGCTCGTTTAGTAATTGAGCCGAGTTCGAGCTCAAATTTTAGGCTCCTTTAGTAAACGAGTTCGGTAAAGCTCGGCTCGGCTTATTTATATGGGCTCGGCTAGTTGAAAAAGGCTCATTTAATAAATTACCTTGACTCGGCTCGTTAAAGGCTCGGCTCCTTTATGAACAAGCCGAACTCAAACTCAATTTTTGGCTCATTTAGTAAATGAACTGAGTTCTAGCTCAACAAAACTCAGCTCGTTATCACCCCTACCATATTCATGAAGTTGACTCTTTTCTTTTCCGAAGGATGTATAGTTATGTCTCAGTATCTTCCCTTGACGTTGTTTGAAAGAGGTAATAGTGTGGGGGTGGTGGCTTCACCGGAATAACCTCTTTGATCCTTCTGGTGTGGGGTGAAAGGTTGTAGAGTGATTGAGCCTCGCCTGAGCCTTAGCTGTTGTAATGAGAAGGTGACATGCACACGTGAACAACCATGTTAGTGCCTAGCTCGAACGGTGGTGGTCTGGGAAGGCACTTCGATGGTTAAGTAAGTAACCGGAGAAGAAGAAGTATGCCGGAATCTTAGAGAGAGAAGGAGAGTTATTGAGGTATTGAATGAGGAGAGACGAATGGCCACTACGGTAGTTGGGCTTGGTTTTTATAGGCAGAGGGGGCGTGCCTCTCACGCCCTCTGTGCCCTTCACGCGCCTGTCATCCGTACCGGGAATGACTGCTTATGTGACCTCAATCTCTGCTGCAGACGTCGCGCTTCGGCTGACGTCATGGTACATGGGTTTGAAGGGTCAACTCACCTCGAGACATCCTCTATCACCCACGTGCTTCTGCAGGCGGAGGTGGCTGGGTAGGTGACTGCCGCATTTAATGACCCATCATGACCTGCTTAGCATACTAGGTACGCTTCCGCCGACCCTAGAAGGTCCCCGAGTCCCCCATATGACCGACGTCGACAGACTCGGACGTGGGGCGCTCGGACGATCGGCATGCCGTGCGGTGAAGCCCCCGAGGGCTAATCGAGAGCTATGCCGGGAGCGTCATAACCATGACATCTCCGGGCTCGGCGTACTTCACTCAAATCAATATTCGTCCAGATCCGGACCACCACACTGTGAGCCGAGAGCACCATCCGCTCGATGAGGGAAAGATGGATCGATCTGCATTTAATTTTGTATATTCTAAGGTTGCGAGGTTGTGATCCCTTTGCCCTTCGTGGAAGGGGCTGTTTTCCATTGGTTCTTATGGACCCGACCACTACAAATAGATTGTTTGGCTCTTTCCAGCAGTAGGGTCCCAAGGTCTCAACGAACCACATTCTTAGAGCCAGAGCTTGACATCGACGTGGACATGAAATATGGGACGGATGGCTCGGATTAAAACACATTTCCCCCTTTTTTTCATTCTTTTTAAATCCATCCGGCACTTTCAATCGGGGTCATCCGTTACGTTTTTGGACTGCCTGATGTGTGCGAGCGGACACCACCCCTGCTCGTAATTGAAATTTTTTCCCTTACACGAGCCCTATTTTCCGTCCATTCTTACTCCCCACCACGCCAAAAAAATGCAATGTTGAACAAACTGAATTTCGTGCTTGTCTTATTATCTTTTCAAAATAATGCATGATTCAAATGTATTTTTGTGTAAATAGGCTGTATACTACCATCTTTCTTTTTCTTTTCTTTTTTTTTTGTCAAACGGCGTAGATCAGTGGGATTAGGGAAGTCAAGGAGTTAGTCCACAAAGGATCCAGAGGCTAGCCATAGCCCTAAACCTCGGTTGCGCCCCTCTTGGGGCTCGAAACCTCGCCTCCAGTGAGGGAAGCGGATGAAGTTGCCAGCTATGCTAGCCTGGCTCTTCTACTACTATCTTGTTTAAACTGCTAAATTGTTAGGCTTGTAGTGAAACAAGTTAGTATTAGCACTACTCTCTCTCTCTCATTTGATGATGTATAATGCAGCCCATCATAGTTTCATATCTGAACCGTTTATTTTGTGACCCTCGGTTTACTAATTGCTCATACAAAAAATTAGCTTAATCGAGCATCTATAGAAACTTGGTGAAATAATCGGTACCGGAAGAGAAAAAAATGGTCAGATTCTAATGATTTAGTTTTTCTTGTGACAGATATTCTTCTTTCAGAGGGATACCAGTACCACCCATATCAACTTGACCATTTGCATAGATGAATAACACATCAGTCTTACAGAACGAACGGTTCAACTCACTAACTGAGGCTACGATGAGCCTTATTTTGCATTACATGAAGAATGATTTATGTAATGATCGCATGAGTGACTGTCACTATATTAGTATCTAAGAACTGTTGTCATCGCTTAATCACGTAGTTACCAACTTGTCGAAACTGCCAAATTACTACCAACTTGTCGAACGTGCCAAATTATCTTCGTACACTGATAATTTTCAACATAGGGCTACTAAGACAATTACCAAACTGCCGGCTTGCATGTCTTGTAATTGACAGCTTTACGAACAACTCTAGAGAAAGATAGCAGCAAAAAAATATCTGAAACTCTCAGTAATAGCGAAAAAGAAGAAGCAATTCCCGTCTTGTAATTTTCATTGTTCTGAAAAGCAGTAAACTTCAGTCCTTCGCATCAGCTATTCCCCCTGGTGTTATCTGAAAGACGTGCTCTTGCTGTCAAGAAGAACTTTGGCCAATATAAAGCAATTTCGGTACTTGAAATTGAATGTGTACGCATAGTGAGTTTTGAGCAATTTAAGTTTCATAAGAGCTAAACGTAGATAAGAACTGAGAAAACTGAGGAAGGATATTGCTTCAGCTTCTGGCAAATTTGGGGCATCGAATACCTTGCAAACACGCTGTTCACCTTTGCCCTTTCTGAACATCAACCTTATTGTGGCTGCATGAGCAAGCACATGTCCTCCTGCTGGCTTCTTCGGATCTGATATGAACATCCCTCCGCCCGGATCAGCAATAACTGCACCCTCAAATTCCCATTTATTGGCAGTAAGTCTCCAAAAATCCATTTTACACAGTGGAAGAATGGTATACACGTTTGAAATTGCTTTTTACCTTACTCAAATTCAGAAAATTGCAAATGCTTTTCTTATGATATGATTCAGGTTATTACCTTGGTTAGTCATGTAGACAGCAACATTGAATTCTTCAGCTATCTTTGTTAACCTGGAAAGCATCTGAGCCAGCTTTTGCTGCAAATAGGAAACCAATTTCGTCACTGAAAATTCACACTTCAAGAAAAAGGTGTTTAACAGAAGATATGTGCATTCGTAAGTGCTAAAATTTATTTAAAGAGATGGACTACGAGCTTAATCGCTGAAAGTAGGTTTTGAAGTTGGAATGATGTCATTAGTTGCTAATTTATGGATCAGTAAAGTGTACTGCAGTTAGTATCACAACACACTAGAGACTCGAGTTGACCTGTCGCTCTGCGAGTTCACCTCTTCCGGTGAAATCCACACGAAAAAGAGCAATTACAGAATCCACAATCTGTAAAGTTGGAAATATATTCTCATCAACATAATGACTGGCATTACAAGTAATGGAACCATATGGTTATTTCTGTTAGTTATCTCTCACCAGAAGTCTGAAAGGCTCCTCAGACATTTTGGCAGCCAGACCAAGAAGCAGGTTGTACTGATGCTCGTATGTGTATGCACGTGCGTAAATGATCTGTCACATTTACAAACTTGGCATATTTACTTCTGGTTTCCATTATTGTAATCCTAACTCACTGAGGTTGAAAGGGAAATGTGAGGGCTTACATTATCAAGGACTGCTCCCGCGTCCATGCCAAACCTTTCAGCTATTGGAACTATTCGATCAGGCCGGCTGCAGTTGGAATATAGTTAAGGAGAAACACATAAATTTGGTAGAGAGATTCTCTTGAAGTAGAGCTATTAATGCTTATATAGTAATAGACCAGTACAAAACTGCAGGCTGTCAGAAAGGATACAAAGTTCCTTCAGTATCAATGTAAGCAACCTTTCCATTTCCTCCTTTCATGCTAGTGGGAAGCTACAAAAGGAAGGTAAAACAGGTAAAATACCTTCAAGTGTTTACTGCAAGCCTGGAGACAGGAATCGTACCTAGCACAGCTTCACAGAACAACTACATGAAGTTTTTCCAAGTTTTTGTTAATATACGGATGGTCAGCAAAGGATAGCGGCCTTCTTGTAACCAAAAAGAAGGAAAGAAGTGCCGTTGGTGTCAACACTTTTTTTGGTGCGACCATTATTTTAGCAGTTAGATGATAAATGTTATCACAACCAAAGTTTTGAGCCAAATTAAGCTCGACAAAATTCATTATTTTGCTAAAGGTTTGGGAAGCTACTGGAGACACCAAAGCCAAAAAGAAGCTTTTGTCTAGAGAAATGGCCAAACATTAGAGATGCTCTCATGCATAGCCAAAAAAGGAGAGCAAAAGTAACGCTGGATGCTTGAAGAAAAAGAGAGCCAATCTCCATCTATTAGTATTCTAAGGGGGCCATTTGCAGGGTGAACCGATAAATATAATGTTTGGCAGTATCCAAACTTAGGCCCAAAAAGCGCAGCCAATTCTAACAAGAAAAGTTCTCGAAAAGAACCTGTGTGGAAACGCAGAGAGTGTGTGCTAGCTGTGTCTTCCCAGATCTGAATTTAAAAGACCAAGACCGGTTAGTTCACAAATTAAGAAACGAAAAAAAAAAAAAATAGAAAAAAATACATAAAAACAATGACGTGGTTGCTGTGATCACAAACATAAGAGTCGTCTGAATGGAGAAGGCGTATTTCTCACCGAAATTCCCCAAAAGCTTCTGTAATCGCCATAGTTTCGATCCCGCCTATGGATATTTCAAACATACAAAATGGTAAAGACAAAGATTGTCATTACAGCATCTAAACCTACTAATTTCATCAACATCAAAATGACGAGATAGGAAATTACCGCCCAAGAGTTCATCTAGGGCCTGGCTTCCAGTTGTGATGCGAACCACCGCCTTCCTCTGTTTACCAGACATGCAATAAATCAGTTAACCATCAATCTACAACCGAACTGAGCACCCCAACATTGTACTTTTTGTAGTTTGAGGTATCCTCAATAGTTTGATCACTAAACAATAGTGTTTAAGCAACCATATTCTACCAAACAAAATCCTTAATCAGATTTTTCCACATCATTTGTTTATCTAACCACTATTATCCACATTGTTTAGCGAGATATGAGTATTTGAGGGAGAGGATGGAGATATGGCTATGTAGAAGTCGCTACACGCGCTGTTATGCAGATATTCCAAATTCCCACCAAAAGTTCAAAATCGGAGCCAAACAACTTGTAGCAGTTTGCTAACATGTGCCATCATTCTGCATTCAAAACTGAGCCAAACAGCCAGTAAAAGCTTGCTAGCATGCACGGTTACTACAATATGCCTATATTTTCTGGTACACTTGGGATCCCACACACTACGTGTGTCCATAGACCAATTTTTATAAGAATTAACAACTTACTCTGAGCAAAGCATCACTTCCTGTGATGTAACCGCAATTCTGAGATAAATTGAACATACCAAAATCAGAAACTGTAGAAATAAAAGGAAAACAAATTACACTGATAAGTAGCTTTTCATAAATGACAATCAAATTCTAACCACTATCTTCTCAACAGCTTCACATATTTTATCAACTTTTGCCTCAGATAATCCTTTAATTCCTGTCAAGCTCTGCAAAAATGAGATTACAGTTTAAAACAATAGCTCCAAAACTGAACTGTGCAAAATGGAAATGAAATTTTCTAGATACCTTCTTCGTATGCATCATCAAGCCATTGCAGGTGTAGATCCCTGCATCCTGAAGCTTCTTCACATCTCCAGCATTGATTCCGTGAGATATCACTACCAAGTTGCGATTCAAAGCAAAAAACAGAAGTACGGATCAGTATTGGATCCGTTTGAACAGATTACTTGGCAATTCGTTTTCTATACATGAACAAAACCGATCTATAAATTGAACAGATTACTTGGCAATTCGTTTTCCATACATGAACAAAACCGATCTATAAATTGATCATGATCAGTTTGTATGGAAGAAAGTTTAAGGTTGATCAAATAGTTACAAAAATCAGTACTAAAATGGGGGACAAAAGACAGTCAGAACTGAAAACATAGCGAAACTTTAAAAGCAAAGAGAAAATTGAGATCAAATCTCATTTACTTTCTGGTGTCGTGGCTAAATTTTGGATTAAATAACGAATTACTGACGAATGTGAAAATGAAAGAGAAATTCAGAACAATGTCAAAATTAACACAAAATTAACAAATGTAGAACAGAAACAATTCATATTCGATCACGACTACGGAAATTTCAGTTAAGTTATCTAGAAGAAATTGAAATCTGACCATAAAATTTCAATCAATCATTAGAAAATTGTGAAAAAAAAACATGTAGAAAGGAAAATACAGCACAATTTTGAAAACGAGCAGAAAGTTGAGCTTAGATATCATCTATCTGTTGATCGATTTAAGAATAACTTCACGAAATGGAATTGCGTAATAGTCGAAAGCCGGATTAACACAGAATTATAGACGAACATGAAAAAGAAAAAGAAAATTGGTAAAAATGATCATAAAGCAAACACAAGTTCAATGCGAGAGAACACAAAACAATGAATATATCAAAATTTCGAAAACAAAGAAGAAATTTAGGTCGAATCTAATCTACTTTTATAGCATCAAAATCGAACTGAAAGGACGTAGTAATGAGGTGTATATAGTGAGTTACATTTGTCGATGGCTTCAAACAAGTCATCTTCGTCCTCGATCTCTTCACGTTCAACGAGCTGTAACTGGCTCTGTTCTTCCGGCCTTAGCTCAAACACAATTACAGAAATCAAACAAATCGTTAGGTATCTGTCGCAAACTTGCAATACAATGCGCTGATTCTCTGGAATTGGAAGTAGATGTAAGTTTAGGAGTGAGAACTTACTTGAACGAAAGCATTTTCGATTCAGTAGAGAGAGAGAGAGAGAGAGAGAGGTGGTTTGCGAAATTGGAACTGTGAATTTGAATTGGGAAACGCGTGGGGATTATATAGGCGCGGGAATTTTCAGGAGTGCCAATTAAGTGCAATGAGTCAGCTTCTGGATGGTATTGAACACATCACCGCATGACGTGGCAGCTAATTGGTTAGCTTATGGACTAGCATTGAGTAAATTGTGAGCGATTATGGTAATTTTATTGGGAAATTTTTAGGTCGTGTGGATGTGGTACGTTGCGGCCAATCAAAACGCACCAAACGGTACGGAATAGGGCCCATGTGAATCATGTGGCATGGGTCATGCGGTACCGAACAGAGGTCCCCACGTGAACAACGTGAATTTGATTGGCCGTAGGGTTCCACATTCGGCACCACGTGGTACCCGCTCGGCGTTGGAAAACCTCTCAATTTTATTTTATTCCCTCGACTGAATTCGAAGAATCCTCTCTTATGGTTGCAAATGAGTTGAGTTGTTTGCAACTCGTTATAATATGAGCCGAGCTCAAGCTCGAGTTTTAAACTCTTTAGTGAACAAGCCAAGCACTAGTTAATGGTAACTCGGCTAGTGAAATTATCAGAAGTCACTCTTTTCTTTCAAAGTCCACTTCTCTCTTCTATCATTATGTACTCGAAATCAAGCATGATTAATTCAAATGTTTTTTTGGTTGTTGTTGGCATGTGTGCGTAAATCAACTATCTACATACTCCATCCATCCCAATTTATTGGTCCCTTTTAGGAATTCTAATTAATTAAGGGAACATAATCACTGCACTTGTCATACTTTTTCATTCCTCCATTTATCCTTCAAAACAACATCATTACATGTACTTACTCTTACTCTGAGAAAGAAAGGGTACATACTCGTACTTTTTCTTTTTCTGATAAAAAAAAAATACCCCCTTAGTTTTGAAATGAAACAAAAAATTTAGGACAACAAAAAGTTTTCCGTTTTTGTTTTGTTTGTTTTCTATCAACTTTTGGTTGATTTCCCCTCCCCTTACCCATTATAAATTGTTGGGATTATGTATTTTTCAAAAGAAACTCTTCAAACAACACTTGTCCCACATTGGCTAACTAGGGAACATTTATGTTCTTTATAAGTGTGGAGGCTCCATGAACCATTGATGAGCTAGGCCCAAGAGAGGCCTCGCGCGCACACGTGTTGGGCCAAGGTCCAAGCCAATTTGTGAAAACCGATCCGGAAACCAGTTAACCGGGTGCGCGTTGCGAACCTCGCGCGCAGGGGGGTGCAAATCCCCAAATTTGGAGCCTCGTGCACACACGAAGTTAGCCCAAAAATTATTTACGGAAAGATTTCTTTGACCAATTTCGTTTACAGGATTTTTCCTACCGTTACAGCACTGAAAAAACGTGTTCTTTATCTGTGCACAGTACCGTAACAAAACGTGATTAAAACATGTGCTAAATTAGTTTTGGTAAATTGATTCAATCACTTTGCTGTGGTTGATTTTTATTTTCGAAGAAAACTATTCTCTCCACGCCTGTATAAGGTGTTGTTCTCCAGCCATTTCAATATACCGAAAAAACATTTTCACTCTACAGAAATTCAGAGAGCAAGAAAGGTCGATTTTTGCATTTCCGGTCTTTTTCCCGTGCAGAAAAGATCGAGACAGATGCTGTATTCTGGGATGTTTTATCCTGGAGGCGGTGTGGCTACAACTGCTTGCACAGAGAGGGCGGAGCCGCGAAACGTCTTAAAGTGAGCGACCTAGTCCGCGACTCAACCCAAAACAGCAGCCAATTTTTGTGGTATTTCTGTTCATTTACAGATTTTGAGGTAAACGGTTCTATTATTTTTTAAAGTATTTCCAACATAAATTTTCTTCAATAAATCTGTTGCTTTTCTATAAAAAGATCAAGCTTCAATTCAAAGCAATTCCCATTAGTAATCACACAAATGGGGCCGAAGGATGTATTCTCGTGGTGTGGAATGAGATGAATTGGAAAGTGCATCTCTGTTGAGGATTCGCACGCTCAAACCCACAAGTAAACACACACAATCTAAGAAAAAATCAAGAACAAAAAATAATAAAAAACAAGAAAAGAACAAGACACGGAGATTTACATGATTCCGACTTAAGCTAATTGTTTAATCATACTCCACGGTGTGCTGGGGTGTGTTTCATTATGAAGAATAATGGTCAAAGTTACAATGGGGGTTGCCCTAAGTGTCCCTTTCATAGACTAAAGCGACAAAGTGCATCAGAAATCTTAAGAATCGCATAAATGCGTGTTTTGACCGTCCTGACGGTTTTGACGACCTTCCGGAAGGGATTTCCAGAAACATCTCCCGTATTCCAAACTCCAAAGAAAAAACCCCTTCTCTAGATTTTCCATCCGGACGGTTCCCATTCCCGTTCGGACGAGTTTCACACAATACTCCCTCTGTCCCGAAAACAAGTTTCATCCCAACAATCTCAAACGTCAACAAAATGGAGTCTATAGCAATTATTTAACTGCCGAAAGCATTTGACAGAGTTTGTTGGATACGAAATAAGCCAGTTTTGTTAGGGTTAGTTGTGAAAATGAGAAGTTGACTTAATGAGAAAAATAAGAGATACCAAACTAGAAATGGGGTGCTGGGTGCGGCATCCAAGCCTCCAGATGTGATTTCAACGGTCTTGATTTCATCTCGTCCATATACAAATCCGAGCCGTCAATTGTCAAGATGAAATCCAAACTGTTGATTGCTGAGATCAATAACTCGAATGCCGCATTACAGAAGGAGCGCCTTGCAAGGACGCCCTACAACACCCCGGATCCCACCAAACTTGTGTCTTTCCTTTAGAGATTAGAATAGATATTTACGCGTTGGTCAAAGCAAGATAACAATTGTTATTTAACCGAAAAGATGACCATTGCAAGTTCTGGATATTAAAATATAGACAAGGTTGACCTGCGTTTCTTTTAAGAGTATTGAATGATCGAACATTAATTGCCAAAACATTTCAGAAAATATCTGTGCCAAAAAAACTCATGTGCCTCTGTGCCATGGGATTCTCCATTCGTTGGATCACAAATAAATTTTAAAACATTAAAAAAAAACTCACAATACAGTTCAAAGCCACTCGGCACAGAAGCACAGAGGTTTTCGGTATAGAGGATCTCGCACCATAAGCAAGATGGTATGAATTACGCCATCATAAATAGCATAAATACTATCAAAACAATTATCAGGTAGTTTTTTTTATCATTCTGTACAAGCAATTTTAAAATATGATCGTATACAATTGCATAAAATGCATATTATGCATCTGTATCTGTCTCAAACACACACACACACACAAAAAAGAAAAAAAACCTAGTGCTCTATCACTGTAAAAGGGAGAATCCAAATTGTGGTCAGTTGACGCTTTAATTTTAATCCTTTAAAATGCACTTATAATGGAACTTGGATAGGAGGGTGTTAGGTTTTAAAATAAAACATTGGATGGAAGAACCTATATATAAATTGTTTTACACATTTCACAGAATAAAAGGTACAATTATTAAGAAAATTTGAAACTTGTATAGGACTGTTGTCTGAGCTCAGTAGTTAATAGTTTATCGGTGAGTCGTTGGTTATTATCATATCTCGATGTTTGATCGATAATGCATATATATTATGCAGAAAAGTATTTACAAAATATATTTTATCATCAAATAAACAGTAAACTCAACAATCCCCAGATGGTCGAACACTTTCTTATCCCACGGCACAGTAAACTAATGTATCAACCTAATACATATTCTATTACTGCACCTTATAAAAGAAAAGGTCAGCCTTTGAAGTTGGCTTCAGGCCCTCAGATTTTCCCTCTATATAAAGCCTCCCAATCTGCCAAGGATTTACACATCTCCTACTCTATATCTCTCGTTGCATTCATACAAACATGTCTTCCTCGCGATTCGCATCACTACTTTACCTCATTTCCTTCACTCTCCTCCTGCAAATCGCTGTTGGAACCCACCCGTACCTCTTCCAATTCTGTTCAAGTTCAGGGAATTTTGCTGCACACGGCCCTTACGAATCAAACTTGAACAAGCTCACGAGTTATCTCTACTTGACTGCACCTCCAACTGGGTTTGGATTTGGCTCGGTGGGACCGAGCCAGTTCGAAGCTAATGGACTTGCTCTCTGCCGAGGTGACATCAATATCACAGACTGCCAATCCTGCATTGCACAAGCGGGGAGCGAGATTCGGCAACTATGTCCTAACGACAAAGGAGCTATCATATGTAACGATGAATGTCAATTGATCGAAGTACTCGAACCTCGACTTCTTTGGCAAAATCAAGAGAGTCGGAGATTGTAGGACCGATGAAGCTTTATGGGTTGTTCAGTGCACCAGAGATCTTTCTAGTGTCGATTGTGAAAAATGTATTGATGAGGCTGATGAATTTGTGAAACTAATGAAGAAGAAAACCCTAACTATCAAGAAGTAATGTAAAACGAAGAAGAAAACAGTATTGAAGAAAATGCAGTAACCGCCTTTCTCATTTGCTTCTTTTCTTAATGCCAACCGATGTCTGGGCAAGACTATTTATAGTCTATTACAAACTACCATTAACCGACTTACATTTTAATCACATGACTAATAACACAAGACCTTAATACCCTTGCTAATGACCCTTACTAATACACCCCTGCAAACTCATGGGAGTAGGAACTACCATGAGTTTGGAACGGAGAAACAAAAACCGATCAACAGACAAAGGCTTAGTAAAAATGTCAGCAACCTGATCAGCAGTACCAATATGCTGAATTACAACTTGTTTGTTCAAGACCTTCTCCCTGATAAAATGATAATCGATCTCCACATGCTTAGTACGAGCATGGAAGATGGGATTTGCTGCCAAAGCTATAGCGGACTGATTGTCACACCAAAGGATAGGAGGTAAGGAAAAAGGAACAAACAAGTCACGGAGGAGCTACTGAACCCAAGTGACATCTGCAGCTGTTTGAGCAAGAGCTCGATATTCAGCCTCTGTGGATGAACGTGCAACTGTATGCTGCTTCTTTGGACACCATGACACCAAATTCTGGCCAAGAAATAAACAAAATCCAGTGGTGGACTTGCGATCTAACGGATCCCCTGTCCAATCTGAGTCTGAGTATGCAGTTAATGTCAAAGGGCCAGGAACAAAATATAAGCCCTGATGTATACTTCCTTTAATGTACCTTAGAATCCGTTTTACAGCAACAAAATGACTATCCTTAGGGGAGTGCATATGCTGACAGGCAACGTTGACAGCAAAAGAAATCTCTGGACGAGTCAAAGTTAAGTATTGAAGGGAGCCAACTATTGTTCTATACCACTGAGCATCAAGAAAATCTGAATCTGAAGGCAATTTTGCTGGTTTGACTGAAGAAGGTGATGGACTTGGTTTGCATTCCCCCATGCCTGCTTTAACAAGTAACTCACTGGCATATTTGGATTGAGACAATAGAAGACCAGAATCATGATGCAACACCTCTATACCCAAGAAATAGCTAAGGTGTCCAAGGTCTTTCATAACAAATTGGGACCCCATTTTAGTAACTAACTCAGAGATAAAATCAGTATCACTTCCAGTAACCAGAATATCATCCACATAAACTAACACTATCACAACATGTTGAGCAGTTTTAAGAACGAACAAAGAGCTATCTGATTTGCTGTTGCAAAATCCTTGCTGAAGTAAGAAGGTAGAAAAGGTTGAAAACCATGCTCTTGGGGCTTGTTTTAAGCCATACAACGCTTTGTTTAACTTGCACACATAGTGAGGAAAATGAGGATGTTTGTAACCAAGAGGTTGTTTCATATAAACATCCTCTTCAATGTGCCCATGCAAGAAAGCATTTGACACATCAAACTGTCTAATAGACCACTGAAAATGCAAAGCTAAACTCAACACAACTCTGACTGTGGGTTGTTTGATTACAGGGCTGAATGTCTCTGTATAATCCATGCCCTCAGCTTGTTGATTTCCATTTGCTACCAACCTAGCTTTGTATCTGGCTATACTACCATCAGAATGCCTTTTGATTTTGAAAATCCATTGGCATCCAATTACATTACCCTGAGAGGGAGGAGACACAAGGGTCCATGTATGCTGCTTAACAAGAGCTGCATACTCTTCTGCCATGGCCTCCTGCCAGACAGTATACTTTACAGCCTCAGAAAAATGAGATGGTTCAGTATCTGGTTGAGACATGACAGTCAAAGCAAAAGGAATTTTGGGTTTATGAATCCCATGTTTAGACCTGGTAACCATAGAATGTGTGTTTACAGAAGAAACAGGAAGAGTAATAGATGTAGATACTGAAGAAGGCAAGGAAGAAATATTAGACAGGAGATTAGGAACAGGTGCAGACACGTCAGATAAAGGAACACAAGTAGATGAATCAAGATAAGATGTATTGTCATTCAAAGATAAAGACTGTGATGAAGCAGAAACAGGAGGAGACAACACACTGGAGATAGGAATTTGAATGTCATTAAAAGAAGTCAAAGGAACATGAAGAGTAGTTGGAGAAACAGTAACAGAATTAGAAGAAACAGCAGATGTCATCAACTTTTTATAGGGAAACTCTGTTTCTATGAACTTCACATGTCTGGAAATAAACACCTTATTGGATGCTGGATCAAAACATTTGTACCCTTTTGTGGATGGACAATACCCCAAGAAAATACATGGAACAGATTTAGGTTCTAGTTTATGTGCCCTATAGGGCTTGAGCCAAGGATAACAGGAACAACCAAAAGGTTTCAAGAATGTGTAATCTGGATTGGAGTGAAATAAGAGAGTGTATGGAATCTGATACTTCAAGGCTGAATGTGGTAGTCTATTTGCAAGATATACAGTTGTGGTCAAAGCTTTTAGCCAAAAAGAAGTAGGTAATTCAGCTTGTAAAAGAAGAACAATAGTGGTTTCAATGAGATGTCGATGTTTCCTTTCTACAACACCATTTTGTTCTGGTGTATGAGGGCAAGAGGTTTGATGTATTATTCCAGTGGAAAGAAACAAATCAAGAAGAAAATGGTTTACAAACTCACCCCCATTGTCACTTCTCACATGTTGAATAAAGGTTTGAAATTGTGTACTGACATAAGCTTTAAAATGAGCTATGGTATGCTTAACCTCAGATTTGTAGTGTAATGGATATAACCATGAGTATCTTGTAAAATCATCAATGATCAACAAGTAATATCTGAATCCTTTATGAGAAGACACAGAAGATGATCCCCAAACATCCATATGAACAAGTTCAAAAGGAAAGGAACTAGTAGTTTCAGACAAAGAAAAGGGTAGTTTGTGGCTCTTGGCCATGTTACAGCACTTACAGTTTACTTGCAAAGAGTGAGAAACAGGTAAACTATGCTGTTTTATTAAAACAGAAAACAGAGTAGAACTAGGATGTCCCAGCTTATTATGCCACAAAGTAGCAGAGGATGATGTGCTGAGAAGAGCAGTGGAAGACAAACCAGAAGAAGACACCTTAGATGAGTTCAGAATGGGATATAGCCCCTGATGACATGGCCCCTGATACAGGATTTGATGTGTGTCCTTGTCCTGTATGACAAGGCCAGTGGCATCAAAGGTAAGTAAGCAGTGATTATCTTTTGCAAAATGATACACAGAGATAAGATTATGTGTAATATGAGGTGAATGAAGAATATGAGACAATAGAAAACTTCTAGAGGGAGTAGGTAATAAGCCTCTACCTGTGTGTGAAATAGGAAGACTTGTGCCATTCCCAACCATGATTCCTTCAGACTGATTGACAGACTGTGCAAGATCCAAATTTTGCAGATTATTGGTAATGTGTTGAGTAACCCCACTATCAAAATACCACTGAGGAGCATTAGCTGGAGATGTAGTGCCAATCTGTTGCTGTGTAGAAGTATTAAACTGAGGTGGTAACCCAAATTGAGGATGGCCGGAGTTCATAAATGATGGAAAATGATAAGCTTCTGTGAAATGAGCTTGTGCCTATGGCAGCGATCCCCCACTAGTACCAGAAGAAGAAGACCCTGCATTACCATATCCAAATGTATTTCCAGAAACCATTGGCTGCTGAAAACCTGGTTGAAAACCCCTGTATCCAGTACCATTATGCCCAGTCTGTAACATTGGAAGTCCTTGAGGAAACATAGGTGATTGGACATACTGATTTGACCAAGGAGAGAACATCCTAGGTGGTACACCTCTCACTTGATAGTTAGGAGCAGGAGTAAAAAATGATGCATTCTGAAATGTAGGATTCTGAAATGAAGTCCTGTAGTAACACATATCAGTAGCATGGTTATTTCTCCACAAATGCTACACGGATCTCTGAAATTCCTAGTACCTCTGTATCCTCTTCCTCTGTCTCTGTTTGAACTTCTATTAGACTGAGAATAATACGGCTGTTGTGGTAGAAAAGAACTAGACTGTGAGCCTCCAACATGAGACTGAGTGACATTATACTGAGAGGGCTGTGATGCATCAAACTGAGAGGAAGTAGGGACTGAGATGTTCATAGGCACTGAGTTGTTCATATGAGATTGAGAATTCAACTGTGACTGATTACTATGAGTAGAAGAATTTCCATGTGTTGCAACCAACACAGTTGAAATATCAGACTCAGTAGAAATTTCTTGAATCAATTGCAGATCCTCACTTTTCAGCATGTTTACAACCTCATCAAAACTAACATTTCCTCCTCTCGTTCTTATTGCAGTCCTAAAGCTGTTAAACACTTTAGGTAACCCCCTTAGAAGATAAAATATCAAGTCTTCATCGCTCATAGGACTTCCTGCAGCTTCTAGTTTTTGTGCATATTCTTTGACTGTGTCAATGTAAGCCTCTATCGTTGAGGTCTTTGCTATACCATACAATTTACACTTCAGATCTTGAACTTGATTTTTAGACACTGAATTAAATCGATTTGACAATGATTCCCAAACTAGATGAACATGACGTAGCCCTAATACATAAGGCAAAGTCATCGGAGACAACGTAGCAGTTAAGCAAGCAAGTAACTGTGTATCAATCAGATTCCAAAGTTGAAAAGCAGGATTAGGGCTTGTAACACCTTCAGCATTTCTAATCGTAGCAGATGGACAAACCGCAGTACCATCTAAGTAATCATAATAGGCATTTGCTATTGCCACATTTTCTACTTGAATTCTCCACAAGAGGTAGTTAGATCCATCCAATTTGATGTTTACCAGAGAATTGAAGTTCGAAACCAAAAATGCGAGGGAAGAAGGTAAAGTTACCGAGTTCAATGAATTTGTTGTCATCGTTACTGATCTTTGATGAACCGTATCTTGAAAGAAAATCGAAAAACCAAGAACGATGAATTTTAGAACACAACTACCATCAACAAAACTTGATCGATTGATGAGCCAACAATCTTTATCTGGATCGAGTAGACGCTTGTCTCTTGTGCTCTGATACCATGATGAATTTGTGAAACTAATGAAGAAGAAAACCCTAACTATCAAGAAGTAATGTAAAACGAAGAAGAAAACAGTATTGAAGAAAATGCAGTAACCGCCTTTCTCATTTGCTTCTTTTCTTAATGCCAACCGATGTCTGGGCAAGACTATTTATAGTCTATTACAGACTACCATTAACCGACTTACATTTTAATCACATGACTAATAACAAAAGACCTTAATACCCTTGCTAATGACCCTTACTAATAGAGGCTATCGGTGAGCTTCCGAGCTATTGTGATGGGAAAGAAGGAGGGAGAGTTGTGGGTGGGAGTTGTAATGTGCGTTATGAGATTTACCCTTTTGTTAATGCCTAGAGAAAATGTATCATTAATAATCAGACAACCTAAAATCTTTGTAATTTTTCATTGTTTGAGTTTTATTGAATATATAAAATCAAGAAATGTGTGTTTGTGTATATCTTTTTCTTTGTATAGTCGTGCGGTGTGCCATCCTCGTATTTTTCAGAATAATGCATTATTTTTTTAAAACTTTTTTTGTATATGTAATAGATGTGGAAACTAATTAATACCCATGCGTATCCATGGGTTGTGTTTCTTTATGAAATAACTCTTCACTTTCCAAAGGTCGCATCGTTATGTCTCATTATCTATCATGTTTTAAGTGTTTAACTGCTAATTTGTTAGGCTTGTAGTGAAACAAGTCAGTAGTAGCAGGGGCCCAACCAACAGGGGGAGTGGCACCGGCCACCCGAGTCCGACAAAAATATATTTAAAAAACACATGTATTTTTCTAGAGTATTAAGTATGTTGATAAGCGATTAACCTAAAGAAAATATGCACTTTTTTTGGTGTGATTCATTGTTAAATTTTTTTTGTATGTTGATGAGCGATTAACCAAAAGAAAAGGTATCAATTTTTTTATATTGGCAAAAACGAATTTTATTAATCTTTGAAATATGGGTTACAAAGATTAAATAGAACACAACAATAACGGCATCACAATAAAAGATAGTATCCCAAGCATGACGACAACCTATCCTTTGACAATCATATGCGAACTCTAACCGTTAAAAAGAGCAAATGGTTGCTAAAGAGAACCAAATGTGAGAAAAAATAAACAGAAGCAGATGAAAAAGGGTATCAACTGGTACTCTGTAGATTGTAGGTGTTCAACCAACAATTTCATTGTACCCAAATTACACAACCGTTGGATCAAGTGCACTAATTATATATATTTAACAAGTTTTATTTGCTATCTAGTGACTGCCTAAATTTTGTAACATTTTTTCCCTTCAAGCGTAAGCACCCTTAGGCCGGTGGTGTCAAATAGGGGCGGACCGAGTGGGTGCAAGGAGGGTGTTTGACCCCTACACTCTTCCCAATTTTCTTTCTATTTGGAGTACATTTTAGATTTTTTTAAAAAAAATTACTGAAGAGTTGACTCTGCAAACTAGATGAAATTCGCAAACCTAGGTCCGTTACTAGTGTCAAACATCCTTTGGTCTCTCATATGATGCATAATTGAACCAAACACTGTATACTCTAAATACTAATGGTCTGGATCTGGGCCCAAACACTAAACTATAGACCAAATTTCTACATGATCTTGGCCCAAACACTAAACACTATAGAATAATTGACAGGCTGGTACAAATTTCTGACGATGCTCGCCCAACTCTAGCCTCCTAACGAAAGCAATTCCCACCCCCCACATGTTCTCTCTCTCTCTCTCTCTCTCTCTCTCTCTCTCTCTCTCTCCACCCCACATGGGCTCAATCTCATTTTCCTCAACTCCCCAAACCGTATGAAAGTGTCTAACTAAACCTAAACCCTTGGGTACCCTATGAAAGTGTGCAAATCACTAAAACCATAGGAAAGTGCACCCTAAACCTAAACCTAAATCCTAGGGTACCCTATGAAAGTGCATAAATTTTAAGGTACTCTATGAAAGTGTCTAAACCTAAATAGTATTGATCTTTTGGTGTTAAGCTCCCTTCCAATCCCAAATTCTTCAATATTGTTTCAATCCCTTGCGTTGTGGCACAGAACTTATCCCGTGCATTTATAATTCCTAAGATAATACATTTTTTGGTAGTAAAATAACATATTGATAACTATATATGTAACTTAATCTTATAATCAACAGAAAAGGGTTTGCACATAAAATTGTTGTGAAAATTTAGCACAGTAAGAGCATCCCCAACAGATGACTCAAATTTTTCTCTAAAAAAAGTAGTGAATAGTGCACATTTTTCATTTTACCAATTCATGTCTCCAACAATTCTCTCTATTACCCTCCCTATTTTTAATAAAATATAATATATGGGGGAAAAGTAAGAGAGAGACAAGAGAGAGAGAGAGAATAAAAAAAGAAAAAAAGAGAGGAAAGCAACAGCCAAAGAGGGGGAAGGAGAGAGAGAAAGAATAAAAAAATGGGTAGGGAGTGAATAGTACCTCCCTAAATGGGGGGGATTTTAGGGAGGTACTATTCATTTTTGTATTTTAGGGAGGGGTTTAGGGAGCCTCTTGGAGCCTAACTTTGGGGTTTGGCTCCCTAAAATAGGGATGAGAGGGGGATAGAGAGCATTGTTGCACTTGCTCTAAGACTTAGATCAATAAATATCCGCATAAAGAAAATTTAGCGTATTTTTTGTTACTTTATCATGGACGTATTGGGTATAATTAAGCAAATTAAAAATATTAATATAATTTTCCAAAATCGAGTGGTCCCATGCCCCCATGGGACCCCACATCAGCCGCCCATCCCTGATGTGAACCAGAAAGCTCGTCAATCTTATCGAGCATACGTGTCTGTAAAAAAAAAAAATAGTTTAATCAAACATCGATTTTGCAAGAATAGACCATTTCTTTGACAAAATGGATATAATATAGGTTAAATTCCACGGAGACCCCCTCATCTATTCCAATTTTTCATGGACACCTCCTAACCTTTAAAAACTTCCAGATTGACCCCTTCATCTATTACCGTTAGCCACATTGACCCCTTCTGTTAAAGATCCGTTAAGTTATATTGAATATATATTAAAAATAGGTTAAATTCCTAAAACACCCCCTCATCTTTTTCAATTTTCCTAAAACACTCCATAACCTTTAAAAACGTCCACAAACACCCCCTCATCTATTCGAAATTGAAAAAACCCCTTACACCGTTAACTGAAGTAAACAAATGACAAGTTTGCCCTCCCATTTTTATACACAACCACACAACTTTCAACAAAAAAAAAAGAGAACTAAACACAGTTTTCTTCTCTCTCTACTCTTCTTCCTCCACCATTCCCAAGCCCAAGACCCCCGCCCCGCCCCAAACACCACTGGCTACACCTGCTCCTCTGCCAACCAGTCCTCCTCCACTTACCCATGCCAAACCTATGCCTTTAACAGAACCACCGCCCCGAATTTTCTGGACCTCGGCTCCATCGGCAACCTCTTCTCCGTCTGCCGCCTCAAAAAATGACTATTTCACCCTCGTACCAGAAAAACCCATTCTCCTTCTTTACCATTTCACTTCTCCTCAGACCTTCCATTCTCCTTCTCACTTCTCCATCTCTCTCATGCGGACTCATTCTCCCTCTTCCTTCTCTCTCACACAACACCACATCTGGAATCTCTGCAACAAAACTCCCGATCGAAATCTATCTCTGCAATCATCTTCCACACTCCTCCCTCCTTCCCCCTCCCTTGTTCTTCTTGTCAATTGTATATCTCTACTTCCATGGGTGGATCCGTAAACCGAAACCTTGTTCTCGTGTTGATGTTGAAGCCGCTGTCCTCGATTGCTATGGCGGTAGACGACGGCCCAGAGCAAAAGGGAGAAGAGACCCAGATGATGAAGCAGGGCCGATCGGAAGCACCAACCATAAATGGGCAGCTTCGAATTGGTATTTTTTGAAGAAAGTTTTGAGCCCTAGATTTGTCAAAATATGAGTATTTCGTGTTCTAATTTTGAGTATTGTGGAGAGCATTGTTCTGGTGTGTGGGCATTCAAATCGAGCCCTAAATTGATGCATATTTCATCTCAATTGGGTTCTGTTTTTAGGTGGTGGTTTGAAGAACTGGGTTCAATTTCAACCTTCCACTGTATGCATACAGGTTGTATGCATATATAGTCCTGTTAAAGGGCAATGTCGTCTTAAATTTTTTTTATTTTTTCAAATTCAAACGGATCTTTAACAGAAGGGGTGAAGATGGCTAACGGTAATAGATGAGGGGGTGTTTGTGGACGTTTTTAAAGGTTAGGGGGTGTTCTAGGAAAATTGAAAAAGATGAGGGGATGTTTTAGGAATTTAACCTTAAAAATATTCTGAATTAGATGACAATGCCCCTTTTTCCAATATATTCAGTCATGGGGTGCCCTTTCTCTCTCCTTTGCCCCATCCCCCATATCTCCTCCGGCAACCATAACCACCAACAACCACCCCCTTTTAATCCCCACCCTATACGCCTCTCTCCCCAAAACTATCAAACCTCCGGTGAAACCAATTCCACCTACAATTTAGGTATTGGAAAACCCAATTTGAAAATCGAGAACACCCATTTCAAGAAATAAAATAAAACCCTCTTAGCCTTTCATTTCATTTCATATAGATCGAGACCTCCTGCGTCTCTGCTAGTTGATTGTTGCGCCGCCGCCCAATCTGAAGGGGTCTTAGACCATCATTGACGAGAGGAATGGTAGAAAGTACGAAGTTGAGGTCTCTGACGAAGTACTGTGGTGGGGTGTGCAAGTAGTGATGGGTGACGGCAGCAAGACGATTTAAGTCTGAGAACACGATTTCTCTAATCTCTGGTCCATGCGCATCCTCCTTTGAGAAGGGTACAAAAACAGCCGGAGTTGGGCTTGAGGAACTATCGTTGGACTGCCCCATTTTGTGTTTTTACCAAGAGAGAGAGAGATTTAATCCATGGCTGCAACGTTTTTTTTTTTTTGGTTCAATTTACGATGGAAAGGGAGAGTGAGGGAGAAGGGGATTTTGAGAGAGAAGAGAAACTGGAGGGATAATTCCGTCAATATAACTTAACGGATCTTTGACAGAAATGGGTCAATGTAACTGACGGTAATAGATGAGGGGGTCAATCTGGACGTTTTTAAAGGTTATGGGGTGTCCATGGAAAATTATAATAGATGAGGGGGGCTCCATGGAATTTTACCTATAATATATTAATTTTGAATCATGCATTTCATTCGTGTTGTTCTCAAATGGATTTAGTCCGGGTCAAAATCATATTCTACACAAGTATTCTTTTTCGTGAGACATAAAAAATTAATGATATGAACCATTATTGTTGTATAGTATAAGTTAAGAAGGGTTCAAAGGATTAGCGTACGACAAAAGCTTAATCCATATCTTTTGTGGCTAATTGGATTCTGATTAGGAAGCTTTCCGGGATTATGCATCTTTTAGTACAAGACCAATCAACGTGGTGAAAGACATGGGTGGAGTAGTTGGTTAGAGCGCACTATAATTCCACAAAATAGTAACGATTTCCAAGGGGGATCAACTCTTGAATTAGACCATTTTACCCTCGTCCAAGCGTAATAGTGTATTCATGCAAAATATCAGCTTGATTCCATATCGATAGCTATATCAAGTAGGAGTATTGAATTTTAGCTTATAAACTGGACGGCCTTATCATGTCAATAGTTTTTGAAGTTAAAACTGTTCACGCCAATCTATTTTATAAATTAAAAGTTAAAGTTTTATATACCTATTGAGATCCGACCAAGCTGATTTTTTGCGATGATATATTACTTTGCGGGTAATATAAGATGAACGATTCGGATTACTACAATGAACACACAGTGGAACCCACATTGGGAGACGAAAACCGCCTCATCTGGAAAGAACTTAAATGAGTAGTGTATGGAGAATTTCAAATAGCTAATTGAAAGGTTTGAAATTTAGAAAGCGGGGACTCTACTGTCTCCATGGGCTGGCAGCGTCCGCCAACCCCAATCCGAGTTGTCCATCTTCTCAATCAATGGTTCAGATATATGTTTATTAACTCTTACTAGTAAGAGTATAGTTAAACTGATACAGGTAAGAGTTCATCTACGAATCTAAATTATCGATTGCGGAGATTGACGGCTCAGATTGGGGTTGGCAGGTGCTGCTGGCCTATGGAGGCAGCAGAGTCCCCGCTTCCAGAAATTTGCTACGCCCTTCTTGTTTGTGATCAGTAGAGTACATTTTCATCTGTAACTTGTCGATCAACAAATAAAGTACTCTCGTTCAAATTTTTAGAACTTGTTTTCACCAGATTAAAGATCTGAATTATTTTTTTAAATTGGTTGAAAAAATAAAATTATACAAAATGGTACATGTTTTTTTGCAGTGAGAAAGACGGAAGGAATAAAAGATTTTGGGCAACGAAATCTCTTTAATAGATACCTGTGAACAAACAGAAGAAAAGCTGAGATGACACCTAATTTGCAAAAATAAAAAATAAATAAATAAATTAACACCCACAAGCCACATGTCTACAGTGACAAAAGAACAAGAGATTATGAGAGAAAATTCAATAATGACCGAGCTTTTTTTGAGCTGGACCAATATTTAGAATGTTAAGCTCCGCTCATTTACTAAATGAGTTTAAAATTTAACCTCGAACTCAGCTCAATTACTACACAAATTGTACCGAATCCTAAATTGAGTTTAAAAGTAATCGAGCTGCTCGCAAGTATCTCGAAACTCAATTTAAGACTCGGTTCAGATGCTCGCGAGCAGCTCGATTAGTTTGTAGCCCCTACACCCCCAAGTTCCATCTCGATGTCAAATTTGCAAGTGGATCATTGATCAATTTCTAGGTTGGGTTTCGTTGTAACTTGTAAGGGTAACAAAAGAAAAAAAAAACTATGGGTACGCCAGTTGCCATTTGCCATTTGTTGTACATCACCTTGTGGTATCCAATGCAAATGATTTGGAGTCATACAACTTTTTCAAAACATATTTTTAAGAATCCTTGTAAAAATAAAATAAAATAGGACTTGATCGATTTATGTCCTTGAATTCACTGGGATAAAAACTAAATAAAGATCTAGCTTTTACTGATATCCCGAATTGAGGTGATTTTTTACAAAGGCGCAAAAAATAATAGTATTTTAAATAAATTGAACTACTCCAATCATTAGTATGTACGGGACCTCAAAATAGATCTCACACAAAGGAATCTGCCAGGGAGGGGGGTGTTGTGCACCTCTCGGCCTTCCGATCGTGTTTTGGACGGCTTGAATGTGTTCTGATTTTTTATCGGTAAAAATTAATGAAAAATAAATTAAAATTGTTAAATACATCCGGGTTGTCCAAAACACGATCGGACGCCTAAGGGGTGCACAAGATCCCCTGGTCCCATACAAAGTGGTCTACATATAGTAATTTACACCAAATGATGTAGGGCTCAAAGCTAATTTGGCTACTTCCAAATTTCCAATTAATAAATAAAGAGTTGGTTGTCCCAACGATAAAACGAGGGGTACCGACGCCCCTGGTACAGACGGCGTACCGACGGCGCCGGGACCCCCTGGTGGGTCCCAAAAGGTCGATCCGAGCTGTCCATTCACTCCAGAATCAAATTCCGAGGGGGTCTGCGAGAGAATCACCTCAATCGGATGTTCCTAAGTGCTCGATCCAAAATCACCCATTTTGTTCAAAATTTGTACTATTTGGTCGGTACGGCTAGCATTGTTCTTGTCCCAATGCGCATGGAGATAAATTATTTCCAAATCAATGAGGATAGTGAAAGCAACGCATTAAGAGGAAAATACTGTCCAGGTTCAATATCCTGAATTTTACGAATTTACCAAAACAGCCCCCATCAACGTTTTTAAACGTTGCCCCTTACTTCCTTTTTTTTTAACTCTCTTCCTTCCTCCTCCCCCATCCTCAGTCCCCCTACTGCCCTACTCCCCTCTCCTCTTTCCTTCTTTGCGGATCTGGGTTGAGATCGTACGGATCTCTCCGTTCCCGTCATTTTGGATTGCCCATCACCAATTTGTGGTAGATTTGAGCCCTCGTTTCCATCAAGCTTTTGAAGGCGGCAGTGGTCGGGTACGACAGTGACAACACGGCTTTAGCAAAAACAAAAATAAATAAATAAATGAACACCCACAACTCCACAAGACACATGTCTACAGGGAATGAGAGAAAATTCATAAACGAGCCGAGCTTTTTTGAGCTAAACCAATCTTTAGAGTGTTAAGCTTCTCTCATTTATTGACCGAGTTTAAAATTCAATCTCGAGCTCGGCTCAATTACTATACAAGCTAAACTGAGTCTTAACGAATTGATCAGTTTCGAGGTGCTCGCGAGTAGCTCGGTTGGTTAGTTTATCGCCTCTACACCCCCAAGTTCCATCTCGATGTCAAATTTGCAATTGGATCAGTGATCAATTTCTAGGTTGGGTTTCATTGTGAGGATAACAAAAAAAAAAAAAAACAAACTATGGGTACCCCATTGTTCATTAGTTGTACATATGGCTGTAAATGAACTGAGCCATTCGCGAACTATTCGAGACTCAACTCGACTCGGTAAAGGCTCGTTCAAGTTCGGTTCGAATACTAAACAAACTGAACCTGAACCTCAATTTTAGACTCGTTTAATAAATGAGCCGAACCTGAACTTGACAATATTCGGCTCGATTAAGCTCGCGAACTTGACATATATATATATGAATATCTCATAAGAATTTAATATATAACCTTGAACATGTATAAACTTTCATATACATAATGAGAATTTTATAATTTGTACATGTATGAAATTAAAAAAAGTATTATAAACTTAAATTTTAACATGTGTTTATAATTTTCTATATGTATAGACTTCTTTATGAACAAAATAAAAAATTTATTTGAAGTTCTAGACTATTATGAAAGCATATATATCTAATATTTTTCATTTGTTAAGGCTTGTGAACAAGTTTGAGTTTGATCCAAACCTCGGCAAGCTCGGCTCGAGTTCAGCTCGTCAAATTTTCATTGAGTTCGAGCTCGGCTCTAGTTCATTTAAAAACTTAATGAATGAACCTGAACATTCTAAAACTCGGCTCTATTCGGCTCGTTTACAGCCCTAATTGTACATTACCCGGTGGATTTTTTTTTTTTTATCCGCACCCTGTGGAATTTGATATCCCATGCAAATAGTTGGAGTCATACAACTTGTTCAAAACATATTTTTAAGAGTCTTTGTGAAAAAATAGGACTTGATCGATTTATGTCCCTAAATTCACTTGGATAAAAACAAAATAAATATCAAGCCTTTACTGATATCCCGAATGAGGTGATTTTTTACAAAGGCACAAAATTTTTTTTAAAAATAAATTGAACTACTCCAATCATTAGTATGTATGAGACTTCAAAATAGATCCCACACAAAGGAATCCGCCCACCGGCCCGGAGAGTTATCCCTTGGCCGTCCGATCGTGTTTTGGACGGTCCGGATAGATTTTTATTTTTTACCGATAAAAATAAATCTAAATTAAATTAAAATTGCCGAATACATCTGGACCACCCAAAACACAATCAGACGCCCGAGGGGTGGACAACACACCTGGTCCCACACAAAGTAGTCTACATAGTATAATTTACACCAAATGATGTACGGCTCAAACCTAATTTGGTTACTTCCAATTAAAGTAAGAGTTGGTTGTCCCAATGCGTATGGAGGTAATTATTTCCAAATCAATGGGGATAGTGAAAGCAACGCATCAAGAGCAAAATACTGTCCAGGTTCATCCTCTCGAATTCGCCTTTGAATCCCACGTTTATAGCAAGGAAATATGTCCAGGTTCAATACCCCGAATTTTACGAATTTACCAAAACAGCCCCCATCAACGTTTTTAAACGTTGCCCCTTATTTCCCCCTTTTTTTTTTAACTCTCTTTCTTCCTCCTCCCCCATCCTCAGTCCCCATACTGCCCTACTCTCCTCTCCTCTTTCCTTCTTTGTGGATCTGGGTTGAGATCGTACGGATCTCCCGTTCCCCTTATTTTGGGTTGCCCACCACCAATTTGTGATGGATCTGAGCCCTAGTTTCCATTAAGCTCTTGAAGAAGGCGGCGGTCGTGTACGACAATGACGACACGGCTTTAGCATCGACGGAAGGACTGATATTCCAGCTTCATGCATCTCTACTTACAGAAAATCCAATCTTGAGTGGACTCGTTGATTTTTCACTACTGTTACTTGTTTTTTGCGATTTTTTCTTCTTTTTTTTCCCCCTGTTTTTTTGTTACTTTTTTTTGTTGTTTGTTGTATCCTCGGACCAGTAGTGTCCGTTACACTTGTGCTGTATTTGACTCTTATATCAATGGTATATGTGATAGGTTTATGGTTAGAAAAAAACATACTATTGTGTCTCGTACTATCTCATGTGATTAAGAGATTTCCGTAGGAGGAACTCCTAGATGCACACAGATTATTTCTAACAACACATTCTCATATTTCTTAATCCAGTCAACCACTTGTTCTTCAAACACCCCACTTCTTAATAACCCACAAATTTATGCTTCTTTTAAAATCGTTAACAAAAATGAAAAAAAATCACAATAAAATTTGTTTCGCCCTCAACTAGTAACTATTGGAGTGGGAGTCTAATAAAAGAAATGGTGCAGTATTGCTGAAGCACTTACGGTTTTCCGTTCATGCACTCATATTCAAGCTCGAAAGTAGGGGTGATAACCGAGCTGCAAGAGGTAAGCTGTTAGTTGTTCAAGATTGGTTTGAAAACTTAACGAGCTTTAAAATATGTCGAAACTGAGCTTTATTATGATGTAAAAAAAAATTAGCTTGCTCATGAGATGAGCATATCGGCTATCACAAACGAGTTTTATTCGAGCCGAAAACCTGTCAATCTCGAGTGACTTAAATATTTTATGCATCAGAGCCAAACGAGCCAAGTGATACCTGTTTGAGCTCGGTTTGAGATCGATAACTTAATGAGCTTTCGAAAAATAATGTTCGACCTTTGATTTGTTCATGTAACAAACTGATCGTGAATGGGCTTCCGTCGAATGAACAAGAACTCGAACTCGAGTAGTTTGGTTCATTCATTAACCCTACCGGAAAGCTCCCTTACAATGCAAATATATCAACCATAAAACAAAAAAAACAAAAAAAGTAGAAATTTGAGTGGGTGTATAAAGAATAAATCAAACTTGGAAAGCTCCCCTTCCAATGCTTTCATGCGTCTTCCCAAATCTTTTATTCCCTAATTACCCTCGTCTCCCCTCCCTCCTCCTCCCCATTATAATCAGAGAACTCTCTAAAACCTGATGCAGACCTTAAACAGTCTCCACCTCCAATGGCGTTTCTCCTCAAAATCACAACTCCATCTCTCTCCTATTCCACACCCCACAAAACCCATTTCACCCCTCCCGCCAAACTGCCCATCTCTCTCCTCAAACCCCCTAAAAGGACCCGAATCTCTTGCGGGTTAATCGACCCAGATGGTGGAAAACTCGTCTCACTCTTCGTCGATTCCTCCCAAAAGGAATTGAAAAAGAGACAAGCCCTGTCTTTGCCTCGAATCGGGCTGACCCGGATCGATCTCGAGTGGGTCCACGTGCTCAGTGAAGGGTGGGCTAGCCCGCTCAAAGGGTTCATGAGAGAGTCTGAGTTCCTCCAAACACTTCATTTCAACGCGCTGAGGATTGAAAACGGCGCCGTTGCGAACATGTCGGTGCCGATCGTGCTCGCTGTTGATGATGAGCAGAAGAGTCGGATCGGTGAGTCGACTAAGGTGGCTCTGGTTGATGACAGTGATAACACGGTGGCGATTCTTAGCGAGTACGGGCGTTTTGGTCATTTCGTATTTGAATTTTTTTTTTTCGATAAGTATTTCGTATTTGAATTTGGTTATGGTTTGATTATTATCTGTGAATTAAAAAGCCTCTTCGGTATTTTTGTTTTATTCTACAGAGCCATTTTCTAATGTTCTAGTGTCCTTGAATTTTTTTGCATAGTTAAGCTTGTGTTTGCTGTCATAGTTTTAGCCTTTTCGGTTCAAACATGGACTGAATTTCTAAAGCTGTAGATTTTTTTTGGGGTCCTTTGTAGACATCATGGTTATATGTTTTGATTTTCCGATTGCTCAAGGTCAAGATGGATAGGAAAACTCAATGTTCTAAAACTCACTAGGCCCTAGTTGGGCGGAGAAGGGGCGGCCTAGGGCCTAAGCACTAACAAGTTAGCCACCTAGCGGCTAGCGCCCAACTAGGGCCTAGAAGAATCTACTTCACTGAGTATGTTTTATCATTGGTATGACTCGATTTCGATGTCTAGTTCAAGCCCGTGCTTAGTCAGAAATTTTCAATGTTTGCCTGTTTGTTTACGTGCTTTTATAAATCATACATGTCTATATGATCTTGATCATGAATGATCCCTTTTAGTAAGTAATCGTGTAATTTGCCAAGAATTTGTTGCGTGCTCTTATTTTATGAAATGGATTTCTCTAGTATTGAGATCTACAAGCACAACAAAGAAGAACGAATAGCAAGAACTTGGGGTACAACTGCCCCTGGTTTACCTTATGTTGAGGAAGCAATCACCAATGCCGGGAACTGGCTCATTGGAGGTGACTTAGAGGTGATAGAGCCGATCAAGTACAATGATGGTCTTGATCGCTTCCGAATGTCTCCTATGGAACTCCGTGAGGAATTCACAAGGCGTAATGCTGATGCCGTGTTTGCTTTCCAATTAAGGAACCCAGTGCACAATGGGCATGCTTTGCTTATGACAGACACACGGCGTCGGCTACTTGAGATGGGATACAAGAATCCTGTGCTATTGCTCCATCCATTGGGTGGGTACACAAAGGCGGATGATGTTCCCCTTAGTTGGCGAATGAAGCAGCATGAAAAGGTTGATATGCTATTATCTTTGGTCGCTTAGCTTTTTCTTTTTCTCCTATGCGTATTGATTGGCAACACCTGGGTTGGAGATAAAAGAGCGGTCATCCCAAGACAATTTTGGGCCTAAAGTGGAGTTTATAAGCGGACCTCTCTTATTTGCTTTTTTGCAAGCAGGGGCACTTTGCATCTTGATACTGTGAATCTGTTATGCCCTTTTGTTTATGCAAAATAAGTAAGTATTTGTATCCAAGTTTTGCTGACACACTTAAACTCCATTTAGGATTGTGGTTTTAGGAATTGGGTTTTTGAACAGTCATAGGAGAAGGGGCTTTGACGAATACAAAACTGGGTCATTTTTCATTGGAATTTGAGTTCGCTATTGACCTGTATTAGTTCCATACCTTTCATTTGGATGTGGGGCCTAATGCAAAATTAGTTTTGTCACCGGATTGCCGTTCAAAGCTGTGTTTGGATCACGGATTAGTGTAGGAAAAGGAAAAGTAGTGGCAAAAGGCCTGCAAACATCTTCAAAATACTTTTAGTATCGTGGCTCCGATTTGGGGAATTATATGGACATCGAGGAAACTGTGAAATGAGCTCTGCTTACCATGCCTATTTGCTTGTCTTGCTCATTTTTTTCGACAATTTTAACTGGTTTCTCAGGTTCTAGAAGACGGTGTTCTTGATCCAGAGACAACGGTTGTTTCTATATTCCCATCACCAATGCACTATGCAGGTCCTACTGAAGTGCAGTGGCATGCGAAGGCTCGGATTAATGCGGGAGCCAACTTTTATATCGTGGGTCGGGACCCAGCTGGTATGAGCCATCCAGTTGAGAAAAGAGATTTATATGATGCTGACCATGGGAAGAAGGTGCTGAGCATGGCTCCTGGACTAGAGAGGCTAAACATCCTGCCTTTCAAGGTGTGCAAACCTATACCTGTTACTCTATCCTTTATTACACCTTTTTTTTTTTTTTTTGATCCGCCTTTATTACACCCTTTGTAGCCAATCTTTTACAGCTTATTCAGTTTCAAATTGGAAATTCACCTGCGTAGGTAATGGTAATTCAAAAGGTCTAAGGTATTTGGTTTCAATTTTTGAGTTTTCAACTTAGCTTCCTTTTCAGCATAAGAAAAACTCAGAACGCTAACTTTCAAAGACAGGGTTTAGATGCTCTTTTGAAAAGTGCTGAATAACTGGAAAGTGGAAACACACAAGGGATTACAATTTACACTTGTGCTTCATATTTGTGAGACCTCAAGTACTCATTGCTGTTGTGCAAAACTACAGGTGGCTGCATATGATAAGACTCAGAGTAAGATGGCCTTCTTTGATCCCTCAAGGTCTCAGGACTTTCTGTTCATTTCAGGAACCAAGGTATTTGTTCTGACTCTTATTATCACCAAGCTTTTAAATAGCCTCAACGGGAGTGTCGAATCAATTATCCTCTTTATAATTATCAATCTACGTCTAGTAGCTAATCTTCCTAAATCATCGAAACGTAGCTGTACATTCTGATGAATCATTAATTACTGAAAATGAAAAGAATTGGCGCATATGGACACTAGTATTCATCTTTTTGGTTGCTTGAATACCACAGATGCGAGCACTAGCAAAGAGCGGAGAGAATCCTCCAGATGGATTTATGTGTCCCGGTGGTTGGGAAGTGTTGGTAGAATACTACGACAGTTTGGCTCCCACTGGTAATGACAAAGTCCCTAAACCCGTGCCTGCTTAGAAGGATTTGCTGTATGAATATGTAACAGTTTGGGAGAAACTGAAAACAATATATATCTACATTGGGGTATTTGTTCAAATTTTGTAAAGATTCAGTGTCAAGCTCATGAATAAATCACGAGGCATAGAGACAGAAGATGATTTGGCCTCGTAGCTGTAATAAGAACTCCAAAGATGGCAGCCTGAAAATTGTTGCACTGTATCATATTGTGATTGTGGATTTACAAGGTTATGTTGGTGGATGCTTGTTCAAAACATTCAAAACTACCTTCCACATAAAAAGTACCATTCATATATGTGGTACTATGTGATTTTTTATTTCTCCAGTTCCATAACAAAGAGACCTAATGTTCTGTATCATAATAAACCAATTATTTACCAATGGGCTCAGTTTGGATAGCAACAATCTCGAGAGAGAATGACAATGTGATGCCTTTTTTTTCCATGATTCCAACGTTTGGAATAGACAAGAACATGAATGTGATTCTTGATGACATATTCAACCACGAATCACATTCCCAAACTGAGTGAGAACATGATCTTTCTCTTATCCCATGAGAATCTCAGATTTCAGGTGCATTCGTTAAGAAAAACAAATGTTGACTTTAATAAGTTTCCAAAATAATTGTTTCCCGCGTAAAATTACTAAATCAATCTAAACACCGAAATGAAATTACTGTAGGTATCAAATTCATAGGAATTCGATTTCCAGTAATCATATTCTTATTCCTACCCAAGAAAATTTCCAAGAATTTGATTCACGTTAATCATATTCCTATTCGTAGTCAAGATTCCAATCATCTGCACAATACCCAAAACCCAAGTGATCTTATTTACCTAGCTTAGCTGAAAAAATGGCTTCTCTGTTCGAACAGGAATCCACTTCACAACCCACCCAATTGCCCAAGAAACTGAAGCAAACCCCACACAACCTCCCCAGTGCTACCAATTTAACCGTTTTATATCCGCAATTTTCTTCAAAAATTCCACCATCACCGCCTGAAGCAGAATCGTCAACCCCACAATCACCAAAAACAACTTACTTTTATGAATTCCTTCAAACACATTCTTCTTCTCGAGCTTCCTCGCGTTGAATTCATCGAACACTTGACACAGTATGAAAACATTAAAGATCAGAGAGTCATTGACATTTGAACTGACATTGAAAATCGCTTCGTCTTTGAACTGTAAGGTAAGCAGTACGAGGATTTGATAACATTCCTGAGAGAGTAAGTTCACATAATGTTGGTTATAAGTGGCTTTGTTGGAGCCACTGGTGGTTTTTCTATTAGTTGCTTCGTGGGTTTTTTCGTAGCCAAAGCCAATGCCCCCAATGTGTCCATAATCAAGTTTATCCATAGAAGTTGGACGGCAGAGAATTGGACCTCTCCGGCTAAAACCGCAGCAACAAAGTTGATGACAAGGGCAGCAACATTCACAGTGAGCTGAAACTGAATGACTTTCTGAATATTGGTATAAAGACACCTCCCCCACCTTAAAACAACGTGGTTCCCCAAATTCAGGTACGTCCACGGGGGGCAGCGGATTCACTATAATTGTAGGAGGATTACAATCACACTCAACTCACAATTACAGCCTCTCTATCACTCGTGTGTCTCTCTGTTTCTTTGCTCTTCAACTGATCAAGAATACACAACCCATAGGGCTTCTTAAATACACAGAGAAGAGGAGTACACCGGCTATTACAGGTTGAAACCCACTGTGGATATCATTGATCCATTATCACTCCCACTAGGAGTATAATTCTCTACTGATGTCTCCCATAGAAACACTGTGGTCTCCTACTGCTCAAGTGGATGGAGCCACACCTCCATTATCAACAATTGTTTGGTTCAAGCATTGTACCATTAGGAGTTTGTCGAATGGAGATGAGGCCATTTTCTTTTGTTGTTTGGGAAGATGTTATTAATAGTTGGAACACTGGACCTAGAGATCATCTAATGGAGCTCCTCAGGTTAAGCTAGATCCATAAAATGGAGCTCCTATTGGTTGGATGGTGCGATAGGCTAGGGGGTGTCCCAAGTTACTTTTTGATTTTTTGGTTTATTACGAAAGGTTACTCTCTTAACATCCATCAATTAAAAAAAAAAAGTCAAAAAGTCAATCTTAGCGGAACACCCCTAATTTCTACTGGTCAAATGACCTAACACTTTTTATTGGTCGAATGGCACAATGATCTATTCCAACATTTCCAAAGGATTACATTAAATGTTACATTTGTAAAGAGTGAAGAAAATATTTTAATACATTTCAATATTTCATAGGTACTAAGTGATTTTTTAATTCTTCACTTGTATAACAAAGAGATCTATTGTTCTTTATTTAAATAAACCAATTCTTTACACATCAAATAATTTGAACTACCCACATAAGAAAACTACCAACACCCACGCCATAGCAAATACACAAAAACGCAACTGATCTTATTTACACAGCTTTCGAATTCCTCCATTTGAGATAGCTGAAAAATGGCTTCTCTGGAACAGGAATCAACTTGACAACCCACCCAATCGGCCAAGAAGCTGAAGCAAACCCAACGCAAACTCCCCACTGCCACCAATTCAACCTCTCCGTATCAGCAAATTTCTTCAAAAACTCCACCATCACCACCTGAAGCACAATCGTCACCCCAACAATCACAAAAAACAACTTACTCTTGTGAATTCCTTCAAACACATTCTTCTTCTCGAGCTTCCTCGCGTTGAACTCATTGAACACTTGACACAGCACGAAAACGTTAAAGATCAGAGTGTCGTTCACTTTAGAACTCACGTTGAAAATCGCTTTGCCTTTGAATTGTAAGGTAAGCAGTACGACGATTTGATAACATGCCTGAGAGAGTAAGTTCCTCCACATAACATTGGTTATGAGAGGCTGCGTTCGACCCACTGGTGGTTTTTCCATAAGCTCTTTTGTTGGTTTTTCAGTGGCTAAAGCCAATGCACCCAATGTGTCCATAATCAAGTTTACCCATAGAAGTTGGACGGCGGAAAGTGGGACCTCTCCGGCAGACACCGCCGCAACAAAGTTGATGACAAGGGCAGCAACATTCACAGTGAGTTGAAACTGAATGAACTTCTGAATGTTGGTGTAAACACACCTCCCCCACCTTAAAACTGTGGCAACGGACCCGAAATTGTCGTCTAGAATGACAATGTCGGAGCTCTCTTTCGCCACTTCGGTCCCCTGTATCCCCATTGAAAGGCCTATATCGGCTTCTTTTAGTGCTGGCGCGTCGTTGGTTCCATCCCCAGTGACGGCTACCACATGCCCTTTTTGTTTCAAGCATTGTACCATTAGTAATTTGTCGAATGGAGAAGATCTGGCCATCACGCAGATCTTGTCGACTTTCTCCATTTGTTCCTCCAGCGTGTAGTTCCTGAATTCCACCCCTTCTACCACTGCATCGCTTTCCCTGTCCTGATTAGGCTTGAGTATCCCACATTCGGTTGCTATGGCCCTAGCCGTGAAAATATTGTCGCCCGTGATCATTTTCACGTTCACTCCCGCGTATTGACACTGCTCCACGGCTTTTTTCACGCCCGGACGACATGGATCCTTCAAACCCACTAGCCCCAAAAGGGTTAAATAGCTTTCCTCTATTTGGGTTTTCCCCTCTTCAATATCCTTTTTCGGAACTTGCTTGTGTGCGAAAGCGATGCACCGTAGGCTACTAGAAGCCATACCTTGGATTATCGCGTCAAATTTCTTCCTTTCAACATCATCCAAAACCTTGATGTTTCCAGAAATATCGTAGTAATTCGAGCACATTGCCAGTACCATCTCTGCTGCCCCTTTCCAGTGCACATTCGTTGTATTTTCACCCTTCTTCCTCATCAAAACGCCACTTCTTTTCTTCGTTGAGTTAAATGCTTCAACATGTAGAATCTCACAACTCTGCTTAAGTCCCTCCATATCCAAGTTCAGTTCTGAAACAGCCCAAGAAAGAATAGCCTTTTCCGTAGGGCTACCAGAGAACTCAAACTCGGACCCTGAAAGGGACTTATAAACCGAACCCGTCGTGTTCAAACCAACACCTTGTTTGAGCAATTCAATAACACTAGCAGCCACAGAAGAGGAACCCATTTCGTTCACGAAATCCTGGCCGAGCCAGAACTTTGTCACCTTCATCTGGTTAAGTGTGAGCGTTCCAGTTTTGTCGGTACAAATAGTGGTAGCCGAACCCATTGTTTCGCAAGCAGAGAGCTTGCGAACCATGGCGTTATCACTCATCATTCGCTTCATCGAATAAGCTAAGGTGAGAGTCACAGCCAATGGCAATCCTTCTGGAATCGCCACGACCACTATAGTTACAGCAGCAGCTATGATTGCGACGACAGAATTTATGATGTCGTCGGCTTTTGTTTTGCTCCCATTGTACTCTGTGTTCCCGTTCTCATCTTGTGTGTGTCCGGTGAAGTACCGGACTAGTAAGACGACAAGGACTAGGAAAGCTACAAGCAAACCAATTTTTCCGATGGATGAGGTGAGTTTGTTGAGCCGGAATTGTAGAGGGGTGTGTTCGTTGGAGTCGTTGCTGATTGTGCTCATCATTTCTCCCCATGTTGTGTTCATTCCCACTGAGGTAACTAGCATTTGACCAAACCCATCAGCTACCTGTCGGAAATTCAGACACTTCAATATTAAGCGAACGAGTCAAGCAGTGAATTGTTCAAGTTTCGTTTGAAAATTTAACGTGTTGCAAAAGTAGGTTCGAATTTCAGTTGTTTATCAGGCAAGTCGATCTCCAATGAGCTTTACTCAGGCCGAATACTAACCGATCAACTGTTGTTTGTATTTTTTTGCATCGTATGCTGAATGTATCGGGGACTTACTTTTTCAAGCTTAGTTTGAAAATTCAACAAAATTCAGAAAGAGTTTAAGATTGATTTGTTCAAACCGATCTCACACAAGTTTTTGACGATTAAACATGAGTCAAACTCGAGTAATTTGATTCGTTTATCCGAACTATTTAAAACTAATAGAAAGCTTCAATTTTAACAAATTTGCAATACCTTGGTGCCAGAGAACAAGAATGGATTCCGGGTAAGATTGACTTCGACATGATCGCTTTCTCCGGTCATGCTCGATTCATCTACTAGCAACGAGTGCCCGTCGATGAACAACCCATCAGCTGGAACTTGATCACCAATCTTCAAGCAAACAACATCTCCCACGACGATGTCGAAAATGGAAACTTGTTGCCGCCTTCCGTTTCTCACTACATCGACTTGGATGTTGTTGCTCACTTTGGATAACTTGACAAACTGTCTGTTTTGCCTGAAGTTGCTTATGGCTGAGACTGCTAGGACTAGAAAGACTGCAACAAATATGCTTCCTCCATCGTACCTATTAAGATGCAGTGAGATTATTAACAAGAATCACAAAATGAAAGGAATTTCTTCAACAAAAAAATTAGTACGAGAAAGATAGCGTGTGGGATCGATGAGAGAGACACGATAAGTACATGTTCTATGGATGATCAAGGTTTTAAATAACGGTTTCGTGATATGTAACAGTAACGGTATGTGTGTAACGGTTTTGGTAATATTGAACGTTACGTAATAGGAATCGAGGTGTACTAGTCGTGAATTTTTACAAAATCGTGTTTTGATAAGTAAATATTAATTTTAAATTGCGTAACTGTTAGTACCAGCTGTTCAATATGAAGTTGTATTTAAAAATTGTGTTCTAACAATAATAGATTGAAAAGGGATTTTATTAGTATAGACGTTTCTAATGTATGACCAAAAACAATGCTCAAACTAACAGCATATATAGTAATCCTTTATTTATCTATTCAAGTATATATATATAAAAAAAACAAAAAAAAAACTAATAATGTTAAACCTCCCACAAAACGTACCATCCATCTTTCAGGCCATGTTCCTTGATGCCAAATCCAAGTGAAAGTGCCGCACATGCTAGAAGGATCAAAATGGTGGGATCTCTCAAAGCCTCCCACACAAAATAGAACAAATTTTTCGCAGGCGGCCTTCGGTAGGTATTCGATCCAAACACCTCATTTCGTCGCGAAATATCCTCGACGTCTCCGTTGATCCCATTCTCCAAATTTGTTTTGAGGCCACAAGCAAGTCCCTCAACTCCGTCATATTTCCTAAGCTGGTCCAGATTCTTCTGCTTCACTATTTCTGTAAGGACCGATTGATCGATTTTCAAAAAACAGGGGTGTGGTTCGAAAATATCGATAACAACTCTGTTTGACGAAACAGGGGAGTAATTCTTTGTGGGTTTTTTCATGGGGGAGGAGGAGAAGGCCTTGGAGCAGTAGATGGTAGTGAATGCCATGTGCCATCTCTTTTGGTTGGGTTTAGTGATTAGGGTGGTGGGCATATCAAGAATGGATGACTCCAAGTTATGGAAGGTGGCTTGGAATATTGAAAACATGTTTTCAAACACACAAAATAAAGATTTGAAGATTGTGTGAAAGAAGGTGGCAAAATGGGTTAGAGAAAGTAATGTAGCATACAATAGAAAGGATTCAAATGATCAATCTCTCTTTCTGCAAAATACTGCAAAGGTGATGAGTCGGTGGTTTGGAATTGTAAAGGGTTTAGCATATTTATAGAGTTGCGTTGGCCGCGTAAATTATGCCGCCAATTCATTGGCAAACAACATACTAGTCACCGGAGAAAAACTTGGGTGCTGAACAGGTACCACGTGGTGGTACTCGGTATCCGCCGTGCATCTCAGCCGTCCAAAAATATATTAGACGGTTCGGATTCTAAATAAACTCTTCCAGGAAGAGTGTTTTTTTCCTGGAAGAGTTTATTTAAAATCCATACCATTAATTGCAGAGATGAACGACTATAATGTGACGCTACAGGTACTACATCAGACACCTCGTGTGGATAGGGTGTTAAAGTTGGACTCGGGGTGCTGGAGAGCAACCCTAGAGAACGGCCTGGTGTGCGGCATCAGAGTTGTTGGATGTGTTTTCAACGGCTTGCATTTCATCTCAGCACTTTATTGATTTGAGTCGTCCATTAATTGCTGAGGTGAAATCTGAGCCGTCCATTGCTAAGGTGAAATCCGAGCCGTTAAAAACACATCTGCCTACCCTGATGCTGCACACCAAGACCGATCTCTAGGGAGTGCTCTCGAGCATCTCCTTTCCTAAAGTAAGCCAACGGATTTCAATAATTAGCCTTCTCGTGAATCTGATTCACACGCCAAAAAAATTCCAAAGACCCGTTATAAAATTAGAATAATACAAATTACATAATTGTTAGTGTGGTTGGTAGGCGGGTTTCACTCCCCACACAATTAATTAGGGTTTTCAATGTTTGGTGTCAGGTTAGAATAAAAGAATTTAACGGGAATTTTCTAGTTCCGACATTTATAACCTATCTCTGGCCGGAACAAAAAAAGGAGATTAACTGAGATGTGTGTGAGCTAGTCAAGACACCCTTGAACGTCGAACCAAGAAAAAAAAAACTAAATAGTACTTTAAAAAACTTTGGGTAAATTTCACTGACCTCCCCTGAGGTTCTAGACAAATACCCTGACCTCCCTGTGGTTTCTGAAAATGTACTGTCCTCCATTGCTTTTTAAACTATTTCCCATATTGCCCCCTTCTCTAACTTTTGTTAGTTTTCAAAATATTTTATAAAAAACAATTTACAAAACTTTGTTTTTAAAAAAAAAATTTCAAGCTAAAAACAACTTTATTTTAACATTTTTTGTAACAATAATTTATTTATTTAAAAAAATAGAGTTGAAATTGAAGAAAAAAAACTAGTTTTGAAAACATTTTCTTAAACAGTTTTTTGAAATAAGAAAGTTTTCAAAATATTTTCTTGGATAATAAAAGAAATATTCAAAAAAAATAAAGTTTTGAAAACAGTAATATATAAAAAAAAATTCGAAAGTAACGGATGTTAGGAGAGTAAGGAATCTGGAGAATAATTTAACAAGGGAGGATAGTGCATTTTGAGAAACTATAAAGGAGATCAGTGTATTTGTCAAAAATCTAGGTGGAGGTCAATGAAATTTACCCAAAAACAGTTTGCCACTTGATAAAATGATAAAATCTCCACCCAAAACATTTTATCATTTAAGGAATGATTTTGATAAAATCTGGTCTAAAATCACTTGCTAGATTTTATCAATTGAGAATTGATGCATGTGGTAATGTCAAAATTGTTTTTGATTATGCCAAAATTTCAATGCATAAAGAGCTTGTACTTTACACATGAGTACAAATATTTCATGCACTTAAGTTTTGACATAATCAAAATCAGTTTTGACATTAACACCAAAATCTTGGTCTAAAATCTAATTTTATCAATTGGAAAACCCACCATTAATGGCTTAGGATCTGAAGGGCCAAAAGGGTAGGGAAAAGGGAAGGAAATGATGTCATTAAAGAGGGGAAACTTAACATGTCATCTTATATTCTTATTCGATATGTTGCTTAGAACGCGTGAAGAGTCTGAAGACGCAGTGAAAATGCTGAGAAGGTCACCTTGCTTGCTCAGAAAATAATACTCCATGTTCATCATAAAGTTATTGTGTTGATATCATCTTGAATTGAAGGATGCAAGGATGGAGCCAGGGGACAGATATTTATCTCCAAATTATATAGACTTGCCACCACTAGATTTTTATCTTATTATAGTTTTCAATAGAGTGGATGAATATTCGTAATGCAGTTTGTCTTTTTATTTTTTAAATACATATTTTTGCCGCCACAAAGGTAAAATCCAAACTCCATCCTTGAAAGGATGGGAATGGGGGTAGAACAAAATCCAAGAGTGGTGAATAGTCCTTCAGTTTGCTTCGCAGTTATCGAAAGGTCTTTAATTAAGCGTCATGAAACTAGTAGCAGAAAAAAGGTATAATCTTATGTAACGCGTTTGCTACACATTGAGTTAGCGATACTTAAATATTAGTCCCGAAACTAATAAGATTTCATTTAGGATTTCATCCTGGTTGAAATAAATATTAAGCTCGTTTAATCTAGACTAATAATGTAATTGATTGGAGTCCTACTGCTAGGATTAAATTGTCCCAAATTATGTTGGTGGGTTAGGTCTGATCCAACTGGGGCCTCGGAATTATACGAAATATGCACAAACTAGCCCGGACATCGAGTTATTTAAAAAAAAAAAGTGTCCCAACTAGGGTTAATATCTCCTCGTGTAATTATTAATTTATAATTAATAAATTAATAATTACATGACCGATGTAATTTCATAATAAGTTCCTATCCCCCCGGAATATATACGTACGGTATATACGGCATATATTCCACCCCCCTTCCCATTTTCCACTCCTGCAATCGCCTCGTGTGGGTGTACGTGTACGTGTAATATTGTTTTGGGGGAGAAATCTTGTTTTGACTAAGATCATACCCCCAGTTTCCATTAAGGAAGCCACCTTGGTATCTATGTAGTTTTTTTTTTGCACAAAAAAATAGAGAATTTTATTCAAAATGAAATAACATGGTATCCATGTAGTTTGTTAAGGGGGTACGTGAAAGTTAAAATATTCATCAGATTGAGCATGGAAATGGGGACTCTGCCATCCCTTAAAAGTGATAATTCAAAAATACATCCGGAGTTACTTTTCAAATTGTGGTTTCTATATGTCTGTTTTGAGAATATCTTTTCAAATTTTTGCACCAAACCATTTCAGAACACTAATTTAGAATCAATCTAAAAAAATCTGCACCAAACAACCACTGAGACTGAGTGTAATCAATAAATAGATTTGCTTCTCATTTAGATTTGCTTCTCATTTAGTTCATGGATAAAAAATCCCAAGCTTAATTACTAGTCCAAGATTGAGCAACACCTTTCCAATTAAATTAAAGTGGTCTCAGACATGTCCATAAACCATGGTCAAGGATAGAGTGAGGGAGCCACGAGGGGTTTTTACCCTGCTACAATTTGAATAACTCTTACTATTATATTAACAAAATAGATATATCATCAAATTATATAGTCTCGCTTCTGCTCCAGAGATATAATTTGTCTCCCGTATGCAAAAATTCTGACTTCGGCCCCGACTATAGTCTATGCGAGATTCTCTCTGTTTTTCTGAAACTTTTCTCATCTCTTGAGCGTCAAACTTACACCATATAAAGTGTGTGAATTCTAGGTGAGCATGTAGTTTTGTTTCAACAATTTACCAAAAAGTTCGTGAATTCCACGTGAGCATGTAGTTTTGTTTCGTTGAAGGACTCTGAAGCACATCGGGTTCTAAGAAGTGTTTGGCTAAATAATTGATGCGGACTAATAATTTTTCCCTTGTTCGAAAAAATTTGCATTTGTTAGTTTTACGTCGATTTTTTTTTGGATTATTAGCTCGTCTCAAAGAGAAGAATTTAAAAAGTAAAATATTATGATTGAAATTTAAAAAAAAAATACTAAAGACAAAAATAATCTTAAAGAGACAGACTTTTTTATTATTATTATTTTTGCCTTTTATTTTTTAGTTTGGTTGACAATTTTCGAATTTTAATATTTTTCTTGTTGAGACAAACTAATAATCCACAAAAATTTGACGCAAAACTAAAAAATTCAAAAAAAAATTAATGAGGACAAAAAATAATTGGGCTCAATTATTTAGCAAAACAACCGTAAGTAATTACTCACGTTAGCGACAACTCACCATTTGTAGAATGATCACCATAACCTTATACTCCATATTCATATCTTTTCGGAATAATAAACACCAGACAAAAACTCGATCCGTTGTAGGAAATCAAAAGAAAGATGTATGATTTCTATCTAATGATCAGGAACGGAGCCAGGATTTTTACGTAGGGGGGCGGATATGTGTAATCAAAAAATTAAAATAAAGAAAGACAACAACAATGTGAATTTTTACTAACTCGAAAAAATACAAAACAACACCAATACATATGGAAACTAAACACGTTTCTTATATCAACTTAGATTGCATAAGTATTAACGTTTATCTAATCATATGTACTAAAATCAATAAAGAGTTTTTGGGCTTCCAAAATTTCAATCGGCCTTAGTTTTTAAAAGTGAACAGGCTAAATTAGTTGGGTTATAAATTTTGGGCCTTATTTTCTTTCAAAGGATTGTAATCAAACCTCATTAAGACCAATTTTAGTACAAAGTTGTTTCATAGCATGAAAAATCTAAAAGATGTTACTATTATTTTTTTAAAACGAAAAAATGGAGGGGGGACGGGACAATATAATTTGATGATATATATATTTCCAATGTAATAGCACGACTTTTTAAAATTATAGGGGGGACGATTGCCTCTACTAGCCACCTCCTGTCTCCATCCTTGTTAATGATATAAAATCTTTTCCTACATAAAAAAATAAAAAATAAAGAAATTTACGTCTTTCTGCGTGAAAATTTTGTTAATTTTGTTTTCCTTTGTTGTAGCCTTATCCGAGACGAAAACCCCATACGTAAGTGTAAATACCTAAGCACGATGACTTCATACCAAAATTAATGAATTTCTCAGGTCTTGGCCTTCCTCCCATTTAAGAATGTGGAAATTTTCATTCACCAGCTCTTGAGACTTGTATTTCAGGTTGCTTCATCTATGATATTTCAATCTCTTTATCGAAAAAACTCTTGAGACTCATCCAATGGCAATGACCAGAGTTCATTGTTATTGTAACTTCCTAATATTTGTCTCATATTTTTCTTCTCTCAACAACTGAATGAAAATATCTTATTAGTAAAAGGTACTGTATTTGGCAAGTGGTGGCTAGCTTAGAGCTCTGTCCCACACTGAATCCCAGGATCAAGCCACATTCCTCCCTCCCCATGTATTTGGATAATCATGTCATAATATCTTATTAAACAAATTGATAGTGGGTTCGGTAAAATTGGCACTCTCTCTGTCCCATTTTGTTTGTCAATTTTTAACAGCTTACATATTTTGATCTATAATGGTTTACTTGATTTTGAAAACTTTGTATTTTAGAAATAATCGAAAACTATTAAACAAGATCCATATTGCATATTTTTTAAAATTCATGTTAGAAAATATAAACGATTAACAGTGGACATGATCTTTGAAATTTGTCAAATAAAATGGGATGGAGAGAGTACAATATAATTAAAGACCTCAGCAACATACAATGTATCCTACTTAATTAGTCAATGGCACTAAGGTAATTGGGGTCTGAAATATCTTCTCAATATTAAAAGACCAATCTGAAGAACAAGTTTACATGGAAAAAATAACCTTAAAATAGGAAAACAAAACAATGCCACACTCTACAAGATAGTGGAGAGTTGTGATGTTGTCACATAATCTTTCAAAATGTCCTGAACTCGTATTCTCAGTCCTCGCACTATGCTTATTCTCTTGATCTTTGCTCTCGCGAATTTTAGTAATTTGAAATGTGACTCAAAGACACTTTCACACTTGCACTTGAACTCACAATTTATATGACTTAAGTTGTGACATGCTGCAAAATCTATACTCCTCCGTCTCTTCATAAGTGTGTTGCTTCGTAAATCCAACTTATTAAAGCGACATGAAGAGTCTTCATTGATAAAAAAAAAAAACTATGTTACTCGTAGCGAATCCAGGGGGGCGTGTAATGAGGGGACTCACTACACCCAGTAGTGAGATCCCTCGATCGGCAATCAAAGATCCAGATCATCTTACATATAAAAAAAGCATTTTACCCCTAAATTAGATATAATTTATCCGAACCGTTGATTGCCGATTGGACGGCTGAGGGAGCTCACTACAAGCCCACCTGAGTTCACTACTCGTGTGCATTGGACATGCCATATGGATACAGCAAACTCTCAAGAGAGTGCAGGTAGCAAATCATTCTGGCAGACGCTAAATCTGTTACATCCAGAAAATGTAATCAGATTGACAACCCGTTTCAACTGCAATGCAATCTAGACTAAGGATATGACACTGTAAGGTCATAAAATAGAGGTTTGCATAAGACCAGGTTGCATTCCCATGCTTCTAACATGGTAAAACCTGTACAATGGAGTTAAGACCACCGGGAGATGTGGTTGTATGAAGAATTGGAAATGGTCTAGATTAGAAATGGTGTGAAACACAAAAAACAACCATACTAAAGCGAGAAGTCAATGCCTTTTAAATGGTGATATTGTAAAGCGATAGTTGATATCCATCTGCGACAAAAAATTGGGACCCCGAACAATTGATCTTCAAAAGCAGTAGTAAAGTTGTCGAGACTAACCATTTTCCCAGCTTATAGCTGGGATCACAACTATGATTTAGAAAGCGAGAAGAATTCCCCTAGAACGTCGCATCTATTGTGAAGTCTTTTCCAATTTCAGACATAGAAATTCTGGACACCTCTGTACTTCATGTCCCAAAGCCTTTGTTGACATATAACATCATCAATAACTGCAACACAGACCAAGTTTTCAAGAACTACAACTAAAATATAAATGTCAACTTCAAGAGTTGGAAGCATGCCGTGTTATCCACAGTTCTAACCATATAAAGGCACACAAAAAAACATAAAAAGTGTGAACCAACGCATTTTGCATGCATAAGCAGACCCTTGTAATTCAAAGTTCGAGCACAATCTATACCAGAAGAGAAATATGGTGCAGTTTGCCTACTGAATGACGGGATCCCTTCCAAACCAGAATGCCGTCATAGAGTCTCACTGCTGCCAGCTGCAGCTTCACCTTTGTAAAGTTCCCTTCTCAGTTCATACCAGTTATCAAAAGTACGGAGTACAAGTCTGGAGTTGCCCACCTAAGTCAAAGTACTCGTTTTGTGGCCAAAACAATGAATTTCTGAAGGCTTTATTTATGGAGACCGAAAAAGTGGAGAAGAATCCTACCAAATGAACAGAAACAAAAAGAAAAAAAAAGAAAAAACATACATTGCAGCTTTAACGCTTTTGGAAGGCTATACTAGCATGTTCAAAGGGGAAGGGGGAGAGGATGCAGGGGAATGAGTCATTGACCCAACATGAGAATCAAAGCCCCATCTGCTGGGCCAACTTTGGCTCCAGAAATTGCAACTCAGTTTATCAAGAGAGAGTGAACAACAGAAGTGAAAGCTTATGTGGTTAATGCCACCTAAACGGTAATTCACTACTTCTAGATGAAAGAGAAGAGAAAAATTAAGATGCAAGATCATGAATATTTTAACCAAACTTAAGTGACCGAATTGATCAATACTAGCAAGTTTGGGTTATGTTCAGATGTATCTATTAATAACAGGTAAAGAAAGTACCTTCCCCAATATAGTCAATGACAAAATCGCCTTGATTGATGTATTCAGCTGCCTCTGCTTCCCAACCACCAAATTCCGTCTGGGAAGGACTTCAGACATGCCTTATAAGATAGTACTAGGGAGAGATAATAATTTGCACTATTCAGAAACCATACCAAAAAAATTTAATGAGATTACAGAGAACAATCTCTTACCTTGACAATTTAGACCTTCTTCTCTTTTCGAAATGGCCTGTTTGTACGCATTTCCAAGCAACGACAAGCCTTTGAGCAGCTTATACATTGAACCCTATTTGGTCAAGAAATATGTCATAAAACTCTCCTAGCAAAAAGACTAGAGGTTAACGGATGATTATGTCAATACAGCCGTTCGTATAACTTGAATCGACCTTAAAGGTTAAAAGCTACACAAATTACAGGCGAAAGGTTAAAGAACTTAACATGAACTGTGGGAGTACCAGTGCCAATTACTGTCTCAAAGACGAACTAACTGTGGGATTGCTTCCAGAGATTTACTCAAAAGAAGCTCTTTAACGTGGAAGAAGTTTGTAAGAACAGAAAATAGCAAAACGAATTCGAAATCTGATGATTCAAAGGAAATATCCGCAGATCAAAATCCTTCTCTAGACCTGTTTAGCCTAAGAATACCCAGGAATAAAGCCATCAAACACTTTTTGGATTCATAAAATGCCAAAACAATTGGAAAATAACAAATTGATAAGATCGGAGCGAAAAATCCCACCAAAGTATGCCTGGCGGGCCATAGCTAGGCCAGCTATGGGCCCGGGCCCCCATGTACTCTTGCTATACGATCCGCATCAGAAACCAAATGATCGCAATGATTTACTGCTACTCTTACCCTTATTATGTAACCATATAGAACCGGCATTGTGTTGCCACCAGTCCTGTCACAAGTCTGGATTCAAGAACAATCTCATAGTTGCTTCATCATTTTTGGAAGTTATTATCAGTGATTTTATTTGATAGTTTAGTAATATGCGGTCTGGATGTAGAGTAGAAAAAGGCATAGTCTGGTAATTGCTTTTTTCTTTCCGCCAACATATAGCATAAATCAGTTAGAGGCAAATTAGTGGGTGAACAACCAGGGGCTACGTCTCTCCATAAACTCAAACCTCAACCTTCCAGCTTCCAAACCTCCCGCTCGGAATCCGAGAGGTGAGAGGTACTACCTGTAAGGACTCGTGTTTTTAAATAATTTTCCGGAAATAATATTGGGGAAGTGTGAGGAAATGTAAATAGTGTGATTTGGGGTCAATATGAGTTGGTGATTGCATTTGGGGTGTCTTTGGAACACATTGAAATGTTAGGGGTGCTAATGCAATTAGTGGTGTGTATATATATATGTGTGTGGCTGATTTTTTAGCCTAAATATCACTCTCTTCTTCTCCCAAAAATCAGCCCCTCCTTCTCTCTCCTCTATTTTTGCTCCTTTGAGCTCAAATTACTCCCTCCTCATCAAACCTCTTCACAAATTGACCAAAGAGTCATCATCTACGCGTGTTTGAGAGCTCGGAGTACCATCTTTTCGCTCCGGGAGGACCAAATTCGGGATTGCTCAAATTGGGGATCTACAAATTCGTTTTTGGGTTGACTTGGAGCAAATCCTTGAGGTAGGGAACAATCTTCTACCTCCTCTAAGTGTATATTTGTTGAATGATTGCATTGTTGGTGTTCTTGTTCTCAATTTCTTGTTAAACTTGTTATCACCATGGAAATGAGCTTGGTTTTGATTGAGTTTGGGTTTTACATGTTTAGTTGGTAAAATCATGAATTAGTTGTTGATATATCCCTCTCCTATGAGTAGTTGTTGTTTGGAACCTCAATTTTTGGCTTGGGTTGAGATCCCCTCCATTTTGGAAAAATCTGGAAATCTGAAAATTTTGCTCGAGATGGCCTTTGTATCGATACCCCTTTCATGGGTATCGATACCAGAGTTTCTGTAAAAATTTTAGTGACCTGGTATCGATACAGCTTTTCTTGTGTATCGATACCAGACTGCTAAGACAGATTTTTACCCAACTTCGCGGACACGCCCCGGCTTCATCCGAACTCCGTTTGAGGTGATTCTTGAACCGTTGGAAAGCTCTTTGAGTCTACTTTCAAACCCAATTGGTCTCATATTCATAGCCTTTGTATTTTGAGAGAAATGTACTTTCTCCTATCAAGGTGTCGGGTTTTCTCGAGGTTCATAACTCCATCTGCATGTTTCTTTGCGCCGGGCCTTCATTGGTCTTCCCTAAGCTTCTCAAATCGACTTCTAAGCATTGGTAGCCTATCATGATATGAATGATGCTTGTCTTGACCTCTCATGTTCTTGGACACATATTAACATTGCCACAACCGACACACTACAAATTTTTGACCTAAATGAATTACATGGATGTTTTTGGACACTTGATTGGTTAATAAACTTTTGAAAATGATAATTTGCTTATTCTAGGGCCACCATTTGGTGCGTCCCTGGCCATGGGTGTTCGGAGCCCACGAAATCCGGCAGGGGTGTGCGGAGCCCACGAAATCCGGCAGGGGTGTTCGGAGCCCACAAAATCCGGCAGAGGGATTCATTCCCTATTTAAATAAGTGGTTATTTGTGAAGAGATGAAAAATGACATGTTTTATGAAAATGACTATGTTTTGAAAGGATTGAACCTACGACATGAAATGTAACGTTTTATGAGAAAATCTATGGACACTTGGGTTTGATTCGAACTTTGGGGCATCTATTGGATATTCTCTCATCAAGTCGACATAGTTTGGTCTATTTTAGCTTATTCATTCATGTGTATCACATCTCCATGTGCATGTTTCATCTTTTATACCCTTAGCGTTGGTAGAAAAGTTTCCTACTGGGCTAGTGAGCTCAACCCATCATTTTCAGGTACCCGGCAAGGCATATGATTGAGATGCTTGGCGTGTGGACGCATATCATGAAGCTCAGTTGACATGAAGTTATTTTATCCTCTCTATCGTTAATATATTTTGGGAGATGATCTTGTAACTTTAATTCCTTCAATCTTTTGACAAAACTTGGTTTATGTAATAACTCTTAACTATTCATTACTTATGCATGGGTACGGGTACCTCTTGTAGAAACTCAATGTACTTTGACTTTGACCGTTCAACGGTGAAATGTATGACTTTTAACTTATCCTACGTGGATTTTATTTGTATTTGGTTTATTAAATTTGAGGGCGTGACACTACCAGATGAGCTTTAAGAGCTTTAAAGTTCAGAAAAAATCTTAAACTATAGATGCTTTAAAGTTCAGCAAGCATGCAAAAAATATGTCATCAAAATTGGAGATTAGTTTATCCAGCTATGGGAAAGAGTAGTGAAATCATATGGGAAGGCTAAGAAAGCGGTACCTGTTCTTAATGTGGTCGGAGCCACCGAGTTACCGACCTTTGTCGGAGATAATTCTGATCGGACAGGAAGGTTACCAACGAGGGATAGAGCTTCGAATGAGTCATAGATCGACGTCGTTTCCAGGGAAAGGCCTCCTCTGCAAACGCGAGTTAGAATATGGAATGGGTTTTATGGTTTTGATTCAATGTAACAAGACCTATTTTAAGAAACATAAATTCATTAAGATCAATTACGAAACGTGGATCAATTAACATGATTGGTTCGTATAGTTTAATTTCAAACACAATAATCAAAGTGAACATCTCAGATCATCAAAATATTCCCGGGATTGGTAGAAATCCTCGTTGCACTCTCCGGTGAAATATCCCTTATCCAAATAGGTTTGGGATTTTGATTCAGTGAAACCAAACCTATTTCAAAAAACAGAAATTCATTCAGATTAAGTACTAGTTTATATTTTTGGAATGTGATATATTGCAATGATATATCTCATCATAATTTCTATATGATTAACGTCTCAGATTTTCAGAATATGGTCTATATACTTAGTAATTATTAGAAATTGAATGTTACTGAGACGACGTCGTTTCTTATGGCATGACATAGGTTCAACCTATGTCATGACGTGGAATATATTTTTAATTCTTTTTTTTTTTTCCCGATCGGCAGCCTCTTCCCAAGCGAACAAGGGATTTTCACACGCTTCCCCTTCTTCTCCTCCCTCTGTAATCGACCTCCCCTTCCAGCTCTCCCTCCCCCTCCGGCAGCCCTCTCTCCATTCTGCTGTGTGAAAGATGCGATTTTGCATTGAAGCCCGGTCGACAACGTTTCAAAGGGAAGGGCCTTCTTGGAGTTTGATATGGAACAGGTTTGGGTTTTAATCCAGTGAAACCAAACCCATTTTACGAAAGTCAATTAGATTGAGATCAGTTGCTATTCTATACACACAATTTTTTTGTTGAAATGTGTTGGCGATTTTTTCCCATCATCAATGCTCCATGAGGGTCCTACTGAAGTGCATTGGCATGCGAAGGCTCGGATTAATGCGGAGCCAACTTTTATATCGTTCATGGATCGGGAGCCATCCAGTTGGGAAGAAGGTGCTGGGCATGGAGCCTGAACTGAAGAGGCTAAACATCCTGCCTTTCAATATGTGCAAACCACCAAATATACCTGTTACTCTATCCTTTGAAGCCATTTTTTACAGCTTATTCAGTTTCAAATTGGAAATCCACATGCTTAGGTAATGGTATTTCAAAAGGTCTAACGTTTTTGGTTTCAATTTTTGAATTTTCTACTTAGCTTCCTTTTCAGCATAAAAAAAAAAAAAAGCTTAAAAAAGGTAACTTTTAAGAGCAGGGTATAGATGCTTTTTGGAAAAGCGCTGAAGAACTTGAAACGCTCAAGGGATTACACTTTTCTTTCAAACTAGCGTGACCTCAAGTATTCATTGCTGTTATGCAAAACTGCAGGTGGCTGCAGCCTGCATATGATAAGACTCGGAGTAAGAAGGCCTTCTTTGATCCCTCAAGGTCTCAGGACTTTCTGTTCATTTCAGGCACCAAGGTATTTTTTCGACTCTTATTAGCACAACCTTATTTTCATATCAGAAGAGTAGTAGCTAAAACATGTCGAAATACAAAAAAATCGAAACGTAGCTTTACATTCTAATGAATCACCATAGCTGAAAAAGAAAAAAAAAATGTGGCATATGGAATTGTTGTTCATCTGTTTGGTTGCTTGAATACCACAGATGTGAGTGCTAGCAAAGAACGAAGAGAACCCTCCGGATGGATTTAAGTGTCCCAGTGGTTGGAAAGTGTTGGTAGAGTACTACACAGTTTGGCTCCCACTGGTAATGGCAAAGTCCCTAAACTTGTGCCTGCTTAAAAGGATTTGATGTATGAACATGTAATAGTTTGGGAGAACCTATATTTGCCTCCATTGGGTCATTTGTTCAAAAGTGGTAAAGATTCGGTGTCCAGCTCTTGAAATAAATAATATGAGGCACTGTCAGAAAGAAGATTTGGCCTCATAACTGTGATTAGAGATCTAAAGATGGCATCTTGAAATTGTTGCACTGTATCATATTCTGATTGTGCTTTTTACAAGAATGTGTAAATCTACATTCTTCTCCCTTTCTTTAGTCATTTTTGCTTTGGTTGTTTGAGGAGTGTTTCGGAAGCCAAAATTCTGCTAGCTCACACTAATGCCTCTTTGGTATCCACATCTACCGTGAAGCTAATTCAAGTGCGGATATCATTGCACATCTTGGAGCAGAGCAGGAGGAAGAGTTTGTGGAATGCAAGGAAGTCCCTATAGCAGCTAGACAAAGTGTCATGGATGATGCTCTGGGCATAGGACGCAATAGGGATTAGGTCGCCTTGGGTCAGTTGTTCTCTTTGCTTTGCTGTATGATACTATATTCGAACTTCTTTCAAGCCATTTTCCTTGATGCCAAATCCAAGTGAAAGTGCTGCAAGTACGAAAAGCATCAAAACAAAGGGATTTTTCAAAGCCACCCAAACAAAAAAGAACAAATTTTTCGCTTGCGGCATTCTGTAAGACTAAGTGTTCGATCCAAACGCTTCATTTCTTCGCGAAATATCCTCATCGTCTGCACGAATCCCATCATCTAAATTTGTTTTCAGAACAGATGCAAGTCCCTCAACTCCACCAAATTTATGAAGCTGGTTCGGATCTTTCCGCTTCACAAGTTGGGTGAGGGATGACTGATCGATTTTGGGAAAACAGGGGTGTGGTTCGAAGATATCGATAATTACTACTTTTTCGTTTTTGGGTTTTAACAAGGGAGAGGACAAGGCCCTTGAGCAGTAGAAAGTAGAGAATGCCTTTTGCCATCTCTTTTGGCTGGTGGTGCTTTTGGGTTTTAACAAGGGAGAGGACAAGTCCCTTGAGCAGTAGATAGTGGCGAGTGCCTTGTGCCATCTCTTTTGGTTGGGTTTAGTAGTTAGGGAGGTGGATGACTCCAAGTTATGGAAGGTAGCTTGGAATATTGAAAACATGTTTTCAGAAAACACAAAATAAGATTTCGATCCAAGTTATGGTGATGAGGAAAATGATTTAGTAGATTATGCAATTAATGTGAAGAAGGATGTCTCTCTCTCTCTCTCTCTGCAAAGTGAACTGGATTTTTCCTCCTAAAAAGGAACTAAGTCGTGGTTAATACGCGTTTTTTTGTAGTAATCTTGATACGCGGTTATTCAGGCATTGGTGACAAAAGCAAGAAAGGCCGTGCTGAAAAGAGCAAAAATAGCAAAAGCAAGGCCGTGGTGACAAGAGCAAATAAGGCAGTGGTGCAAGGTTCTGAATTTCATATCCAATATGGTACCGCTTTTGTAACTGGTAAGGTATTGTTTTAATTTAATGTTTTACACTTGTTGTTATAAATACTTTATATTTATATATATTTTATGGAGTAATCCCCAAGTAAAATAGTAATGTTGGAGAGTTACATGGAGTTTGTTTTTACCTGAGTTGTCTCCTTAAAATTCTCCACAATATCAAAGGGTAGCTGGATTATCTCTAACTAATTATCGTTAGCTTCCTGTGCCTAGCTATATATATATATACAAGATATACAGATATACAAAACTGAAAACTTCTGATTCCTTTTCTTCTTTCGTTAATCAATATACAAGTGCTCCCCATATATTGATTTCATACCAATTTCGAGTGTTGGAAAACAATTTGGTTCATGAGTTTACTTCATTGCATAGAAGGAGGCTCGTACGTTGTTGTATCGTGGGAAAAGAGCGTCATTCAATCCCGTGCAAAAGAGTGTATCTTTCCTAAGGAGAGCGTTATTCCCATTCCTCGACCACCCCACAAGCTTTTCTAATCCTTTCTCTATCTATTTAATTTCTTGAATGTAATTGATTAATATTATTTAGAATTATTATTCTATCATAAATTCATATTTCATATATTTTCTCCAACAGACTTAGGACAGATAATTTAGGAATTTCTTTATAAGAATAATTTCAAGCTTGAGTGGTAGTTATGATTATTTCCTTTTAAAAAGGATTGTACTCATGCTGTTAACAATGGCTCTGGATCTGTTGTCCCAACTTTCCTGTCTCGATCAGCTGTCCCTTGCTCTTAATCTGCTGCCACATAGCCTTTCGTTGCTTCCTCTTCCAGCCCCATCTGACTCTGTTACTTCACACCCTTCCATTCCCGCTAACTCATAGTTGTCAAAGGCGAAAGGCGCAAAGTCCCGTGGGGACTAAGGTGAGAGGCGAGGCGCGCGCCTTTTTGAAGCGAGGCGCACCTATGCAGAAAAAAAAAAGGAAAAATAGCATACACTAATACTTTAACTAATAACACTAAACCAATGGGTTTTAGATAACATACCATCCAAAAGATACATAAAAACATCTACCAAATGTCAAATAGTTTACGGTTCTCGCATAGAAAGCCTTCGGTTTAGCAGATCGACACCCAAAACGACTCAGTTCAAGTCTGCCTTCGATTTCAAACCCAGAACCGACTTCAGTTTAGCCTTCGGTCTTCTTTATCGACACCCACAAGGCCACAATGGACTTCAAGTCTAACACCCACAAGGCCACAATCAGGCTTCAATCGATTTCAAGTCTTTGAGAGAGAGAGATAATTTAGGGCTGAGAATCAGACTTTTCGAGACCCACAATGGATTTTTAGAAACCCAAAAATCAACGGCCAAGATAAGATTTGTAACCTAGGTAACAAAAATCTAGGGTTGTGATTAAACTTCAATAAGGCGCGCTTTTTTTGCGCCTTTGCGCCTCTTGCCTTTTGCGCCTTTGTGCACCTAGGCCTCGCCTTATTCCACTCGCCTCGCCTAGGTGTACCCCAAGCGCAATGGCTGCGCCTCTCGCCTAGGCGCGCCTTTGACAACTATGCGCTAACTCCCTTCCACATTTTCTTCTCAGGCGCCATTTCTTTTGGAGACTAGAAGTCTCTTTTCACACAGCTCTTGGCGCCATTTCTTTTGGAGACTAAAAGTCTCTCTCTCTCTCTCGGTTTGTTTCTCTAGCTAACCCCACTTACTCATATTCAATTGAGCTGATTTTTTAAAGGATCAGTAAAAAAAATTATTTTAAAGCTAACGAACAGTTTGGATCATTCGTGGGGGACCCAAAAGTGAGCCCCACAAAAAGTTTGAACGTAGAACTGGTTTTTTACGGTTGATCTTCAGGGTACTTGCAAAATAAAAACTGACAATAAAATTGTTCAATATCCCTTCTCTTCCAAGCACATTGCTAAAAAGTGATCCAATGCTTAGCATAGTCACAATTAACGGTGCTCCAAAACTTTGAAATAATTGATTATAATCAAAGCCCTTATCATTTTTATGTTTTTCATGTGATGAATAAATATATCCATTAGGAGATCTTCAAGTATCGAAGTAGCCAGAACCAAGTTAAACATCACCATTTTGTACAGGAACTGTGCAAAAAAGACCTTCCATGAAAACCAAGACACAGAAATTCCTGATGTATTCATATAGTGAAAATATCATGTATTGCTTTTGGCTGTGTAAGAAGTCTAGGCTAATAACTTCAATGATCCCTCTTCAAGTGCTCAATTAGATTTCCAACTATAAATTTGGCGAAAAAAGTTTTGTGGTAAAACGAAGGAGGTTTGACTCGAACATGTTGCATGTTGAAAACATAAAAGCTCCAGTGAATAAGTTCTACGTAATTATGCCTGTTTTTAAAAAGCTTGAAGCCAATTTCTCTTTTGCATTATTTCAGCTTACAAAAACTAAAAGTTCAGATTCAGCTGGACCTCTACGCACCAAAAAGCTGCAGGCTTCCAAAATGCAATGCATAATGCACGTAGAGGTAATATATTTCATACCTAGAGTATTTGGAATTTCATATTCCTCTTTGGGTTGCTTTCCTGTGACTGGGTGGCTTTGGAGGCTAGGAATCTTGGAGCAGAGAGCCAGAGAGGTCATTAAGTGGTCTACTGTAGTTTAAATAAAACAATAGCTTATTCATTTTACGTTGGGTATTTGGTTGAGTAGAATGTCACAGCAGCTGATCCTAAACTAGGTAACTCTAATAATCACTAAAGCTTACTTTTCAAAGCTATTGCATAGATGTTCTCTTTGGAATCTCAAAATTGGACCGCGCTGAGAAGCACACAGCTCATTTGTGGCAGAATTAAGAGTAATTGACCAAGGGTAAGTCCTTCAAATACTTCGTTTCTATCTGCATTAAAGTTGGACAATATCCGTAGAAACTGATTAGCTAGACTAAAATTTTAAAAAGTTCTTTCTTACCCAAACAATAGTGATGTTGCTTCAGAAGTGCTTCAGTTATCTGTAAAATAGCTTCTATTGGAAAGCCTGCTACATAAGTGTAGTATTTCTGTGTATACATGTCTATGCTCTTGCCTCCAGATTTTTATCTCAATGAATATCAAGTAATTTTTTAAATGTTACATTAGCATTGATTTGTGCATTATCTTGATCAATTCAGCTGGTTTTGGACATACATGATAACTGCTTCATCTTAAGACTTGCGTGATTAAACCAGTTCTGAGAAGGGAAAATATAGATTGGTTTCCTCATTTTTTCTTTTGCTTCTCTATTTTGGTAGTGTAGTTCTAGGTATAGATGATTTTTTGACTCTGCTGTTAACATACATATCACCCACATATTAAAAATAATTACTTTTCCTCTTCTAGATTATTAAAAATGCGCAAGCAAGGTCATATTCGTGCAGCTTTTTTCATATTTCCATCAATTTTATTCATTTAAGCTCTGAGTAATTTTTCCCCTCAAATTCGAAAGATATATGATCTTTACATGAATCGATAGATTTCTAATTTTTTGAACAACTGAAGAAGACAAAAACTTAGAAGCGTATGAGGGATTTCCTCGGTCTGTAAGCAACTAAACGGTAACTTTTTCAAACTCTTGATTCTCTGTTATTTTTATCTATAGTCTTCTTTTATTATATGAGTTATTTGGCATCTGGTCTGATACTTCATTTCTAACTACATTAAATTTGCAGATTATACATAAAACTGATTAGTTAGATTGAAATTCAAAAAAAGTTCTTCCCGACCCTAATCATTAGTGATATTATTTGACAAGTGCTTCAGTTATCTGTGAAGTAGCTTCTATTCGAAAACCTGCTACATAAACGTCGTATTTCTTAGTATACATCTCTATGGTTGTGACTCCAGATTTTTATCTTGTTTCATATCCAGTGATTTTTAGATGTTACATCCAATTAATACGAAGTATACGGTCTTCGGCTGAACTTGTTTAATGTGTAAATTGAGATATTAAGAGACTGCTCATTGATCTGTTATTGCTATGCTACGTAACTCGCCTGAGTGCACACATTCAAAACCTTTGAGCATATGCGTGAACTAAAGGTTTGTAGTATGGCTATGTTTTGCTTTTGTATTAGCCACTTTCAGACTTCAAGGTCTGGTCTTAAGATAATTGAGAATCAAGATATAAGGCTGGTATCTGGTTGTGCAGTACTACTCATCGAATAATTGTTTTCCTTACTTATGCTTGGCAATATATGTAGGAGAAAACTTAGGCGGAATATTAATCGCTTTTTGCTTCCAGTTTTTTGTTTGCTCTCATGGTGAAGATCGAAGTGTGCCATTGTTTGTACCAGATAAGAAAATAACATCAATGCTACATAAATTAGCATTAGTAAGGCAGCATGGTTTAGTTTTATTACGTTGGAGTTCTTGTAGAATTTGAATAATAAAATTAAAGCTCGGGGAAATTACATAAATTTGCAATTACTAATGCATGCTTTTCGCTTGAACTTTAGTAGGTGGAAACAACAAAGCTTCAGATGGGTATGTACATAGTAAAAGACTTTGAATCAGGTTTCCTATCCAGATTAAGTTAAGAACCTTGACTTAGGTGCAAACTAACGCAGAAAGAGTTTTTGCTAGCTGCTCCTGCTTTGTGTTCCTCCTCTCCTACTGCTAAGTATGAATGTCTTTTTCACGTGCTGTATTAGAATGCTGAGAATAGGTAGCTAATACACTCTGAACATTATCATGTTTTTAAAGTTGAACGAGATGCAAAGCTGTTGATGCTATCAAAACATGAAAATTTAATTGATGATATTGATACTATTATAAGTGTCTGGTCAGTTTTAAGATACCTCTAGCCTTTTGAGGCTAAGTTTTAACAAAAAAAACATATTATTTCTGCAGCATGAAACCAGTTACAGTTTCTCCGTGGGATCAGTTTAGTGAAGTTGAGACAGCTGCCATGGCAAAACTAGCAGGCACTTTCCCCGTGGCAATAGGAATGAGGCTCAAGATCGGATCTTACTACGGTAAATTTATTCATATTCAACCTTTAATTTCCCCACCTACACTGATAAATACTATACTCCTGCCCTTTAGAATAAATGTTCAATCTCCTCCACTTTACTCCTCTCCACACAAATCAGACGATAACGCCTTGTTCAGATAGGCATCAATCACAGCTTATGCCTCATACGCATGGACTACTTACAGCTTTAACATTGTGCACGTTAAACGAGAAGGCCTTTTCAGTTAAGCCATGAGACCTTGTTCACACGGACATGAATCAAACCTTGTACGATTGATCTTGAGCATAAATTCCAACTACGGAAAAATTATGCATGAACTTTGAAAACAGACCACAAAAAACAAAAGTAAGACACAAAAACCCATTTCCCCTCTCAATTTCCATTTATTCAACTTCTTCAAATTTCAGCACCGATTCCCCTTTAAAACTAAGTTAGCATCTCATATTCGTTATTACTTTTCTTATTTCAATAGCTAAGTTCCCGTAACAAGAAAATGTTCAAATTGCACAGGTATGAGGCTGGCAACACAGAATTCAACAATCTTCACTTTCAATCCACCAATCCCTAAAGCCACAACATTGCAGACATGGTAAACCAACTTCAAAATGCCCAACAAAATTCTGAAATCCAATTCTTAATAGCAATTATATGCTGGTGTTTGGCCAATGCAAGCAAGATGAAAGAACTATACTTGGTAGAACCACCAAAGCCAACAAAGATCAAGCAAAGGAAGCCAAAGAATGACGACCAAGTGTAGAAGGCATCGTCTGTGTCACAAATTTCAACCAGAAATTACTAACTCGCTTGTTCGAAGTGCGATAGAACAACAAATGAATTTGGAGATGCACAATTTTGGTGCAACTATTGCAAGGAAGAAGTTCCTGCACTTGCAGAGTAACCCCTTTCATATCCTTCTATATTTCCATGTTTCTTATGAAATGTGCTCATTCACCAATCAACGATGCTATCTTTGAACTTAATTTGGGATGAAACATTTTGGACATAAATACATATTTCTGACTCAGTTGTCGGAAAGAAGTACGCTCATAAAGATCTTTGACCAAATTTCAATCGGTAGGGTAAATATGGTACTGCTGTTCATTTCATTACAATAGACGTTATTATGTTTACTAACCAGGTTTGACATTAGACCTTCTGAACTTAAAAGGGAAAAATAACTTGGGGGGGGGGGGGGGGGGGGGTGTGTTGCAGAAATTGATACTCTTATCTCACAAAGTTACTCTTTAATCTCTTTTGCATATCAATCCGTAAATATCTCCTATTCTCCAATTGCGTTCTTTGGGAATTTAGTGAGTTTTGCTACGCTAGAAATCAAACAATGAGTTGGATTTCAATTCCTGGACCTGCAATAGTTCAAATTGTTGATCAGCAACTACAACTTAGCTCTTTATGTCTACTGCAAATTTAACTTGTTGCACCTCTGCTGTTAGAGTCGAAGAGTGTATTTATATGCTCGAAACTGACAATTAACTTTACAGATTTAAACCACCTTCCTGTTTAATAATGCAAGACTCAAATTCGAAGTTGAAGTCACTGATCCAACGGGTTACAAGACCGAGAGCTCATCCAAGCAAGAAAAGATCGCCAACCCAGCTGCCAAAAAAGCATGGGCAACATGTCAGATGATGAAACTGATGCCGATGCCAAAAAAAGAAAAGAAAAGAAGCTGTCATTGAACCATCTTTTGACAGAATAGCAACCCTTTTGGTGTAAATAATTTGTTATGTTTCAGAACTTTGGTGTAGTCTGACGTCGGCTTGACATCTAAATCTTATACATGTTATTCATTAATGTATGCAGAAAATAACGTGTAAATAGAAACGCAAATTTTAGAAATCAATAATTTAGTTTAGAAATCAACGGGTTACATCTAATTTAGTTTATTATTCATAATAATTTAATTTAGTTTATTATTCATAATAATTTAGTTTAGAAATCAACGGGTTACACCGATCTTGCAAAGCACGGGGTAACTCACCTAGTTCTTTGTAACACTTCTTAATCACACAGATTTTAACCATTTCCCATGCACTATTGGTTCTAGTAAGTGATCACAATACTCATTTTATTGTCTTTGATGTTATGAAATGATTAAAAAACTAAAAATGAAAATGCCAGATTGTTGAAGTTTTGCAATAGGTACAGTTGTACTAAGAAAAAATAGATGAGGAGAAAAACTAATTCGTGGCTATATTGTTGGATGTGGGGCTTATATGTGGCTGCAGTTGAAAAACTATGTTGTGGCAACTATTGAAATGCTTCAACCAAAACAATGTGGGTAAATGCTAGAAGTCACATAGTTTAATTGGCATAGCTATTATTTAGAATCGTTGTGAAATAGCTCTCAGCCATTTAGATATTTCAGTATTTACATCTGCCACCTATTGAAGCATGGATGGGTTTATCAGTTAGGAATTTTCTCTAGGAATTAAAATATAATAGCATAACAACAAGAAACAATAAAATAAAGATTAGAGGAAAATAGAAAAGCTGGCCTGCGAGATTGTGGGCGTGTTGTCACTGTCCTAAAGTCATTGTTGCCTCCCCACGTGAAGGTTTTAGCGGACACCAACGACTCTAGGATCCAACCCAATGCTCGCAGCCGTCCTCATCTAGAGTTCACGTCCTCCGGGAGGTAATGAACTGTCCCGGTCGTAGTTGCCCATAAACACAATATAAATGTAAATTAACATATAAGAAACTACTCTACACTAGTATATCTTGTGGCATCTCCATTCATCTCTCGTCCTTCTTTGCCAAGGCCATATAGGCTCTATATATAATAAACTAAATTATTTAATATAATTTAGTTGAAAACCTTTCTCTATTAAAAACCAAAGGGTCTTTTCATACGCAACAATAGATGAAATACATGAACCTCCTTTTTTGTAAAAAAAAAAAAAAATCCTTTTCACTCTCCAAACAAGAGTACTTTTTGTGGGTTAAATAAAACGAGTTGTTTGATGCTCTGAAATCAACTTGGATTTAGTTTGTTAACTCTTATTTATTCTGTTAACACGTGTTCTGGGCCAAACAAAGTAAATCAAAGATGATTTCATTTTCTCTAGACGTGTTCTAATTTTTTTTACTCCAAACATGTGTTCTAGGCAAATCAAGAGTCCTAAACATGTGTTCTGGGCTAAAACTAATTCCATTTTCACTCCAAGCACCATTCTGCTTTGTTGATTGATAAAGAAAAAAAGAGGAGAAAAACTTGCTCCAAAGCATTACAGGCCAACAAAAACTATTGTTATCGTTCAACTTGTAGGGCGCGTCAAACGCATGTGTCTACAAGCAAAGGCCCATTTGGTTTCTAACGGAAGACTAAAGGGTTTCTAACGACGGAAAAAGGTTTCTAAAGGATTTTGCCGTTCAAAAAAAAAAAAAAAAGGACTAAAGGGTGTTTAGTGTGTCACATGACAGCAAGAGGAAGGTAAGACACCAAAGGGGACAGCAAATCCGGAGTGAGAGTTCATTGTTATTGTCACTTCCTAATATTTTTCACACATTTTTTCTCTCAACAACTGAATGAGAGGAGTATCTTATTAGTAAAAGGTACTGTATTTGGATAATCATGTCATAAATATCTTATTAAACAAAACACGGGGTGGGTGCTATCTCTTCGGGGACAGCATGGATGCTGACCTATCACGGGCGTCTGTGGTCGACCATGAACGGCTCATATCACATCTTATCCAAACAAATTCAAATCGTCTGCTGCTGAACAGATCTAAGCCGTCCATGGTTGACCACAGACGGCCGTGATCGGCTCAGCATCCATGATGTGCCCGAAGGGATAACGGCCATGTTCGGTTTGTAGTTTTGTTTTAGTTTTGGTTTTGATGACATCATTATTTCCCTCATTTCTCTCTCTATCTCTCTCCACTCATTACTCCTGCTTACATCATCAAAACTAAACTAAAACTCTAAACCAACATCATCCCCGTTCCAAACAAATTGAGAGTGGGCACTACTACAATAACACAAATGGATCACACCAGGAATTTTTAAACCATCTCACTTTTAGCCAAAGCGTGATAAAGTTTTTAGGGGTAAAGTTTTGATCTCGCTTTACCAAATAAACTGTGATAAAAGCTATACCTTTTTCTCCACCGTACAAAAACTGAGATACATTCTTTTTTTTATCACGCCTTTTGTAAGCGTGATTGAATTCACGCTTAAAACCTCCACATCCATCACGCTTATCAGCTGTGATGGTAGACTCCCCAAACGCGGAGATGAAACATCACGCTTATCAGGTGTGATGGAAATCTTCCCCAAACTGAGATGGAAACCAATTTGCGGAAAATATCTGGGCTTTCCATCACGCTCTGAAACTGTGATGAAATCTTCCCCAAATTGTAAGGGCGCGATCGAATCCCTAGCTTTCATTTTGGGCGCCACTTCATGAAATCCCCAAAATTTCTCACTCTTTCCCTCTCTCACGCACACACGAACGAGATGAAAAACCCTAAAAGATATCCATCACCGTCTGCGCAAAAACCCTAGAAGATATCCATCACCGTCTACCGTTCGCTACAGAAGAAGCCACTCTCTCTCTCTCTCTCTCTCGCACACACGAACGAGATGAAGAATCCGAAGTAGGCAAAAACCGTTGTGCTCAGCTACTCCTCGTGCTCCCTCGACGGTAAGCTCTCTTTGTGGTACCAAAAAAATTGCTCGATGCACATCACATTTCACCAATCATGCGATTGTAAGCTGGAGCTTTAATTTGTTTAGTTTTTTTGTTAGCATTTCTTTTTGTTGCTCGATGCACATCACATTTCCATATACTCCAGTTTACAACTGTACTAGATGATGATCCTCATGTATGACAATAATAGGTTCCATTCAATTATTTGAGTAATTTCGACAGTATATGGTCTATTAATTAATTATTGGACAGTATTGTTGTGAGAGTTGGTAAGAATTTTAGAGCATGAGAGAGTTTGGGAAAATGGGTTGGCCTGGTGGGGTTTTATGTTCAAAATCAACAAAAAGAATTTTAGAGCAGGAGAGAGTAACTGCTTGGTATCTCTGTTGCTGTTGAAACAATTTTGTAATAGTAAAGAAACGTAGCTTCAATTTTGATTATGTTAGATGTTGTACTATTTAATTAAAAGTCACACACCATTATTATTATTGCATCAACCTTTGCAAGCTTAGATGATGAAATATACGGATATGTGACGCAAATTGTTTCAATTTATACTTGATCTTGGAGGGATTTTTTTATTTGAAACAATAGAGATGACAAGTCTTTTATCTTAACATTTGTCATGTTAATTTGCTGCTACTAGAAGCTTGATTTAGCTCGTAAGCTCCCATAGAAATAGATGTATTCCACTAACTGCTTGTCAATTTTACTGGTGACCATTCTAATACTTGACTTTGCAAACGTCTGCTTTTGTAGGATTCCTATTATAGGGGGAAAGGACCTAGATTTGCATCGGCTTTTTGTGGAGGTCACTTCGCGTGGTGGTATCGAGAAGGTATTATCCAACATCTATGTTGGTTGATTGGATTGGAATCTGCACATGAGCGATTGGAATCAATACAATTTTTGACATTTCTCTGCATTTGCTGTCTGACAAGAATAGCACTGCTCTTACGTTCTACACAAATCCCTTTTCGGGGGCAGTAAACAGATTATAGAAATAAGTGGCATTATGCATGGATTTAGTGCAAATTCTCTGAGTTCAAGTACGTGAATGCATTTAAAAAAGATGCATGGCAGGAAAATGACTCAGCATTTATAGAAATAAGTCAAATAACATATTCTTTTGTTGTAACTGACCTTTCTAGCAGTTTGCTTACAGTTCAAGATGTTGTGCATGTTAAATTGAGGGAAACCCAAGGGCTTTAGGTTATGTTGACCTTTTTCTTCAGATTAAAGGTTCTCAATGGATCTGTCAATGTTAGAGATTTTAAGGTGACATGATTTTGAGAAATACTTTGAATGACTTCTCAAGTATGAATTTGAATCCCAAAAGAATTGTTAGCAGATAAGCAAAAATATATGATAGAAAGAAGCTGCTTTTAGGTAACTAAAAAGGTATTTGCAGCGCTGGTACTTCGATTGTAGGGGAAGCCCTTAAGTGGTGCTTAGAGTATCTAAAAAGGTATTTGCTTTAAGTCGGTACACGGAACATAAAAGATGGAAGGAATTTGCAGCGCTGGTACTTTCATTTGCTGATTTGTTGTATTTATAAACTAGTGCAATAGTTCAATTATTCACTCATTAACGTAAAAGATGGAAGGAAGTAACCAAGTGATTTTTAAAGGTGATTTTGTGCCCACTTGAGTTGTCCAGATTGTTAGAGAGAAGAGATGGAAGGAAGTAACTGATGTTTTCAATTTTCCCGCCACAGCTACAAATGCTTCTTTCGTGCTGCGCAAATACTATTTGTCGTTGATTAATCCGTAGTTATTATTGTTTCGTCCATGAAGAGTTGTACTTGGAAATTATTCTAGATGATTAACTTATCTTATTTATCTTTCATAGAGGGGATTAGACGGTGAAGTGATCCCGACCGAAGAGCTCTCTTCAATCCAATATCACTTGCTTTTGGTAAGCTTCACTATTTATTCTTCACTATATCCCGCTGCATTCAAAGTCTGATTTGCTTGCTCCGGCTCTTGGATGCTATTGTTTGGGTTCAATTCTTTCGGAATGCTTTGGTGCACTTGCTCTTGTGTATATATGCTTCGATGTCATATATAATGCTTAAGAATATGCATATAGAGAAACCGTACGTGTGACGTAAATTATATAGTTCCACATTATGTTAGCGCTTTCCATGTTTGAAGTCTAGTTTTGGTGCTTCGAAAGTTGGCTGATCAAATCCTCTTTTGCATCCTCATAGCTATCCTTTGTGATTCTTCAATTAAGAGGACCTAAAATAGTACACTTTTGATCTGTTTGGCATGTGTACTTCCATATGCATTAGCAATCTCTAAATTGGAAGAAGCCCTTATCAAGTGACAATATTTGCTAGTTTATGGACCTTATTTATGCCTATTGCCGCTTGTAAGTAGGTAATTTATGTTTTTTAGATAAGGTTTATTTATTTTATCGATGATTAGAAGAACTTTAATCACTACTACAATAATGGATAAAGGTCACATTCTAGAAATTAAAAAGATATATAGTGAGGATATAAAGGTCACATTAAAACTTTAATCTCTAAATTGGTAGTCTGTTTGTCAGCTGTATCTGGGCTGTTTCTGGGCAGTTTGTGTCATATGTGCTATCTGATAAAGGGATGTGCTATCTGTTTGTGTAGTTGTGCCATCTGTTTGTGTAGTTGTGGGTCTGATCTGAACCTAAGCTGCAGTGTTGATGAAATTATTAGATGGGAATGGAGGCAAACAAGTTAGGTAGTGATGTCAAAGAGTAAAACTATATTACCGAAAAAATCAACTATAAAAGAGGTGACCAAGGTTCAAATATTGGCTAAGGTGATGAAATATGTCGATGTTTAGATGAACAACAGTACTTAGTTGATTCAGACGGTAGCTCGAGTACGATGAGATGAAGTGGTGCTAGAGCTGATGGAATCATGGAAGTAAACGATTGATGATAGTAATGGGATGATGTGGGTCTGATCTTGATAGATGCTGGATCAACTTTATATGATGGTGGTCAAACTTTACCCAGCAGGCTATTTTTCAATTTTTTATTATTTTTTTCTAGTTCCCAGGCTTTTTTTAAAACAATAATGTAAAAGGCTAAGCCGTGTTCATACTAGAACCAATCATAACTTGCTTACTCATATTCACCTTAGTATAAGCCCCTGTATGAAGCATGTAATTCGGACGCCACATTGGACTTGAGTGGAAACGTAATATGGTTGACATCGTTTCTGTGGTGGTTTCCTTTCTTTTTGTATTTTAGGAGAAAAACGAAGGAAGTAGCCTAATGGACATCATTTACTGTGTTTCCTATGAAATTTACTCAAGGTTACGGTGATATCATCACCACTTGCTACACGCTGACTCTTTTAAGAAATAAGAATGCAGCTGGTCTGTTTCCTCTTGTTGTTGTTATGATGCTGCGTATATTATATTCATGAGGCATTCTATGGAGTCAATAATGAATACGGTATGACTGGAGTTGTCTCATTTAGTAAGCAAAGTTCTTCACAAAGTGAAACATGATCATTAGTCTTCACTCTGTTAGTTGGTTATGCCAAGGATGTTTCTTTCCAAATCTGTGGTGCTAAACTTCTATGACTTCTGTAATGTCATCTATTCCTTCATGTCATTTGTATCTCCATCTTTGCCATCCAACCCTCCTACTTTGTTTTTGCAGGTGTCATTGAAATGGCCAAGGGTAAGGGTTTCAATTACCCCAATGGGTCTTATTCCCCTCAATACCAAATGGTCTTCTTCCTACGAGTCAAGGGTTTCAATTACCCCAATGGGTCTTATTCCCCTCAATACCAAAATGGTCTTCTTCCTACGAGTCTTCCCAATGGGGTTATGAGTCCATGTTTAAATCTTTGTTATATATAGACTAATTTGTGAGTTATTAAATGATGTTAATTCGATTTGTGTAGGATTGTTGTTTTAATTTAATTTGTTGTGAGACTGATAAGATTTTTTATGAAAGAATGTGATTTTTGAATTTTATTTATTTATTTATTTATTTTTTTTGGGTTTGAAATAGCAATACATCACGGTTTTAAAGTGTGATGGTAAAGACATTTAATCACGCTTTTTAAAAAAAACGAGATCTAAAACAGCAAAAGATCACGCTAAATAAGTTTCCATCTCACTTTTACTACAAACGATCACACTTGTTGGCTGTGATCTTTCTTTACATATAATCACACTTTTTCATGAAAAGCGAGATAAAAAGCCCAAAAAATAACGCGCGGATGCGGTTTTCATCTCGCTTTTACTACAAACGATCACACTTTTTTGGCGTGATTGATCTTATCTTTCCATCACGCTTTATAAGCGTGATAAAAAATGTCCGACTTACAATCACACCCGGAGCCATCACGCTTTTGTGGGCGTGATGGAAAGTGAACCATCACGCCTAAAAAGCGTGATGGTTATGGTTTTTTTTGTAGTAGTGGGGTTCTGTAAAATTGGTATTTCCCTCTCTCCCATTTTGTTTGTCAATTTTTAACAGCTTACATATTTTGATCTATAATGGTTTTCTTGATTTTGAAAACTTTGTATTTTAGAAATAATCGAAAAACTATCAAATAAAATCCATATTGCATATTTTTTTTTTTAAATTCATGTTAGAAAATACAAGCGATTAACAGTGGACATGATCTTTGAAATTTGACAAATAAAATGGGACGGAGGAAGTACAACATAATTAAAGACCTAGCAACATAAAATGTCTCCTACTTAGTCAATGGCACTAAGGTAACTGGGTCTGAAATGTCTTCTCAATATTAAAAGACCAATCTGAAGAACAAGTTTACATGGAAAAAATAACCTTAAAATAGGAAAACAAAACAATGCCACACTGTACAAGATAGTAGAGAGTCGTGATATCTTTCGAAATGTCCTGAACTCGTGTTTTCAATCCTCGCACTGTGCTCATTCTCTCAATCTTTGCTCTCGCGAATTTTAGTAATTTAAAATGTGACTCAAAGACACTTTCATGCTTGCACTTGTACTCACAATTTTATTTTTTATTTTTTTGCCATTCGATATATATATCAATGGGGGATTAGCAGGGGAGTTAGTGAGTTAGTCTAGAGAAAGTCTAGAAGCCATTGTGACATGTTGCAAAATCTATACTTCTCCGTCCATTTATAAGTGTGTTGCTTCGTAAATCCAACTTATGAAAGCGACATGAAGAGTCTTCATTGATAAAAAAAAAGATGCTACTCGTAGTGAATCCAGGGGCATGTAGTGAGGGGACTCACTGCATGTAATAGTGAGATCCCTCGACCGTCCGATTGGCAATCAACGATCCATATCATCTTACATATAAAAAAGGCATTTTACACCTAAAATAAATATAATTTATCCGAACCGTTGATTGCCAATTGGACAGCCGAGGGAGGTCACTACACGCCCACCCGAATTCGCCACTTGTGTGCATTGGACAGTTCACATGGATGCAATAAACTCTCAAGAGAGTGCAGGTAGCAAATCTTTCTGGCCATATGGATACAGTAAATTCTCAAGAGAGTGCAGGAAGCAAATCATTCTGGCAGACGCTAAATCTGTTACATCCAGAAAATGTAATCAGATTGACAACCCGTTTCAACTGCAATGCAATCTAGACTAAGGAAATGACACTGTAAGGTCATAAAATAGAGGCTTGCGTAAGACCAGGTTGCATTCCCATGCTTCTAACATGGTAAAACCTGTACAATGGAGTTAAGACCACCGGGAGATGTGGTTGTATGAAGAATTGAAAATGGTACAGATTAGAAATGGCGTGGAACACAAAAAACACCCATACTAAAGCGAGAAGTCAATGCCTTTTAAATGGTGATATTGTAAAGCGATAGTTGATATCCATCAGTGACAAAAAATTGGGACCCCGAACAATTGATCTTCAAAAGCAGTAGTAAAGTTGTCGAGACTAACCATTTTTCCAGCTTACAGTTGGGATCAAAACTACGATTTAGAAAGCGAGAAGAATTCCCCTTGAACGTCGCATCTATTGTAAAGTCTTTTCCAATTTCACACATGTAGAAATTCTGGAAACCTCTGTACTTCATGCCCCAAAGCCTTTGTTCACACATAGCATCATCAATAACTGCAACACAGACCAACTTTTGAAGAACTACGACTAAAATATAAAGGGAAAATTTCAAAATAACCCCTGACCTTTGGACTTGATGTCCCATACACACCTGAACTTCAAGAAACGTTAATTAAACACCTGACCTATTCACTCCGTCATCAATTTCCACCCTGGCCCCATTTTCCATCCAATAACTAACGGAAAAGCTTAATTGGCAGTTATGTGGATATTTTTTGGACACATCAGCTAAAATTTGTCAGTGACATGGCAATTACAAAACCCTTGTCTCCTCTCCTCTCCTCTCATCTTCTCCCTCAGTCGAACACCTCTAGCATAATTTCTTGAATCTGCTTCAATAACGAGACAATTGGATGAGGGAGAAAATTGAAGTCGAATAAAACCACGAAGAAGAAAGAAGAAGAAGAAGAAGAAGTTCAGAGCAATAGCCATAATTACTGATTTTCAAAGTGAATCTCACCCAAATCGCCCTTAAGCCCTAACCTAGGTTCACCAACCCTTTCTAATTCTGGGAAACCATTATCTGCATAATGAAATAGATAACAGATTTTACTAATAAGAGAAGAAAAATACTAACAGATTTTCATTATTCAAGATTAAAGACGTGACCCACTTTGGTAATTTCTATGTATCTCTCCGCATTTGATTTGGCATGTTCCTGATAGTTCCTTTCATGGACTAAATGTAGACTTCGATCAATGTAGAAATTGACGAATGGGTTTGGTCTGCTACTTGAATTGAGGATGACTAGTAGCAGTACACATTTGGAGTACCAGCGTCATTATAGGAAGAAGAAAGGGAGTGAATGATGTCGATCTGGTCATGAATTGAAAATTTGGGTTTGCAATGAATGAAAGAGTACGAAGAGAAGCAAATGAGAGATCTGGGTTTGGGGAGAGAGAGAGAGAGAGAGAGAGAGAATAGTAGAGGGAGGGGATTTGTAACTGCCATATCACTGCCAAATATTAGCAAATGGGTCCCAAAATGTCCACATAAGCACCAGGTAAGCTTTTCCGTTAGAATTGGATGGAGAAAAAGGGGCCGGAGTGGGAATTGATGACGGAGTGAATAGGTCAGGTGTTTAATTAACGTTTCTTGAAGTTCAGGTGAGTATGAGACATCGAGTCCAAAGGTCAGGGGTTATTTTGAAATTTTCCCAAATATAAATGACAACTTCAAGAGTTGGAAGCATGTCGTATTATCCACAGTTCTAAACATATAAAGGCACACAGAAAAACATAAAAAGTGTGAACCAAAGCATTTTGCATGCGTAATCAGACCCTTGTAATTTAAAGTTCGAGCACAATCTATACCAGAAGAGAAATATAGTATAGTTTGCCTACTGAATGTGGATCCCTTCTAAAACCAAAATGCATAGAGTCTCACTACTGCCAGCTGCAGTTTCACCTCTGTAAAGTCCCCTTCTCAGTTCATACCAGTTATCGAAAGTAATAGCCCAAGGTACTCCGAAAAAACCAAGCCCGAGTGAATTCATAAATTACACGGAGTACAAGTCTCGAAAGATAGCAACATTGCACTAAATCGCCAATAAAAAGTGGCCAAGCAATTTCCATTATTTATAAACAGTTAGTATGACAGTAAAATCCAGAAACCATATCAGAATCAGAAAAAACCACCCTGATGAAGGAAAGAAGAGATTAACCTTCTCCAACCGCCAGTCAACAGGATTTCGCCAGCAAACAGCTCGGCCAGGTTGATCATTTAGATGAATCACACCCTCTGGAAACGCAACATACTTATCATGTGATGCTACCATGCATCGGACACAACGCCAGAAGGACTTTTGCTAGTGATACATCACAAACAATAACACGAAACAGCACAGCAGTCGCAAACCATTTATTCACATTTAGAAACAACTGGGGAAGTAACTCAATATAATGACAGCAAAGAAACATAATACATAATCTAATGGAAACATAATAACCACTTGGCTGTAATGAAATTTACTACAAGTTTTTACAGTCGTTATATAATGATCAACCAAGAAGTGGACACTTCAAAATGTTCAACAACCAATCCAGGCAGGCAGCACCGCAACAATTGTAAAACAATTTGAGGACACAAAGTTCAAGCAGTAAACAAACCAAGCAAATTGTTGCCATGACTAGATAATTGAGCCTAAAAACTACAAGTAAAAGCTAGAAGCAGTATGGCGAGAAGTATACATGCTGAGGACATTTAATTATCTTCAAAGAGGACGACCAACATTTTTCTCTTGCAAATGATGAGTGGAAAACAGCTTGACAACCATGAACGGAGCATAACACCTCCTCCCCAGGATGGATAGACGTCTGGCAAACCCGACACTCAACCTGCAATAGATTAAACACAACTTTCACAATGCCATATTGTTAGCCGGAAACTAATATGATTCTGAATTGGAAATTGGGTCTCCACTATATAAGCATTGCTCAACTAATTCGACGAGAAAAATACAATGTAAAAACATGCTACATAAAAATTCAGTCTTACAAGTTTAATTATCCATGAGCCCTTGTTTGGCAACAACATTCATGAAATTCACTTTAGCATGCAAAAAGGTAGTCTCCAACAGTGAGCAATATTCATTTGGCGTTTGGGATATCTAAAAGAGCTGCCTTTTTTATATAGGATAGTAGTTTTGGCTTTTAATATGTTTGGGTTGTTTTAGGTGGATCTCGGCTACAATATAGAAGACCAACATCTGATCTTCATGTTGCGGAAAGGTCAAAATTAACTGACACTTCTTGCCCTCCCAAACTCAGTTAAAAGAAAAGACCTGGGCATCTGGCATAGTGGTCATGCCGTGTAGTGTAGTACTGGGTTCGAGCTCACGGAGCAACGTCAACACCCAAAGTTGCAATCACATTCACTAACCCCATCCAACCTCCGGCAAAAACAAAAAACATAACTTCGTTTAACGGAAGTAGACGTTCTTCTTGAAAAGAAGTAGTAGCAGATAAGAAATTAAACATTTTGCATAAGCAGCAATACATAAAAATGTAGATGAATCGAGGACTAGACCCACTATCCACTAGTGAGAGGGCATGTGTGGATTGACCCACTCCAAATGAGTGATAGCGAGTAAACCCCTAAATCTCAAGCCTTAACCAGGCCAATCCTGAGGGATTAAGTACACGAGCTAATTGCCAAACAATGCATTACAAATTAGACTGGGTATGAAAGAGCGGATATTTAAGTCCAATTATTTTCCCAACTCTTCTACTCCAAGGTGGTTGAAGTAGCCAAATCCAAAAGCACAGGTTAACAAACACCAAAAGCTTTTTCCTTTCCGCCAACATATAGTATAAATCAGTTAGAGGCAAATTAGCGGGTTGACAACTAGGGGCTACGTCTCTGCATAAACTAAAACCTCAACCATCTAGCTTCCAAATCTCCCTCTCGGAAGCTAAGAGATCCTACTAGATGAGCTTTAGGAGCCACATCTAAACTGTTTATGCTTGAAATGTGACCCCTCTAGATGGAATTCCTGGATCCGCCACTATCTAAACACCCAAAAGTCCTCAACTATACAAGCTTTAAAGTTCAGCAAGCATGTAAAAATTATGTCATCAAAATTGGAGATTAATAAGTTAATCCAGCTCCAGCTACGGGAAAGAGTAGAGAAATCATATGGGAAGGCTAAGAAAGCGGTACCTGTTCTTAATGTGGTCGGAGCCGCCGAGTTGCCGACCTTTGTCGGAGATAATTCTGATTGGACGGTAACAGCGAGGGATAGAGCTTCGAATGAGTCATAATCGACAAAGGCGATAGCTGGCGAGGAGAAGTGAGCGAGCTCCTGCTTGAGCTTCGTTTCCAGGGAAAGGCCTCCTCTGTAAACGCGAGTTAGAATATGGAATGGGTTTTATGGTTTTGATTCAATGTAACAAGACCTATTTTAAGAAACATAAATTCATTAAGATCAAGTACGAAACGTAGATCAATTAACGTGATTGATTTGCATAATGTAATTTCAAACACAATAATCAAAGTGAACGTCTCAGATCATCAAAATATTCCCGGGATTGGTAGAAATCCTCGTTGCACTCTCCAGTGAAATATCCCTTCTCTAAATAGGTTTGGGATTTTGATTCAGTGAAACCAAACCTATTTCAAGAAACAGAAATTCATTCAGATTAAGTACTAGTTTATATTTTTTGAATGTGATATTTTACAATGATATATCTCATCATAATTTCTATATGATTAACGTCTCAGATTTTCAGAATATGGTCTATATACTTAGTAATTATTAGAAATTGAATGTTACTGAGACGACGTCGTTTCTTATGGCATGACATAGGTTCAACCTATGTCATGACGTGGAATATATTTTTAATTCTTTTTTTTTTCCCCGATCGGCAGCCTCTTCCCAAGCGAACAGGGCTCTTCACACGCTTCCCCGTCTTCTCCTCCCTCTGTAATCGACCTCCCCTTCCAGCTCTCCCTCCCCCTCCGGCAGCATGTCTACCGCCGGTGAACAATCCGGCAGCCCTCTCTCCAATCTGCGGTGTGAAAGATGCGAGGTTGCAGTGAAACCCGGTCGACTTCGTTTCAAAGGGAAGGGCCTTCTTGGAGTTTGATATGGAACAGGTTTGGGTTTTAATCCAGTGAAACCAAACCCATTTTACGAAATTCAATTAGATTGAGATCAGTTGCTATTCTATACACACAATTTTTTGTTGAAATGTGTTGGCGATTTTTTCTTTTGGTTGTAGATCGATCCTTATTTTTTTGGGACGGAGGTCTGTATATTTGCCATGGAACCACGACGATGTCAAGAGCTGAGATGTTTAGTGTTCTAAAAAGGTATCGCTGTGGATGTGAATGGCGGAGTATTTTAAGCTTCCTTCCTTTCGTGGTACACTCTGTTTTCAATATGGAAAGCAGCGTTGATATTGAACATGTGTATGACTGATTGTTTTGTGAATAGACTGCAATGGTGAGTCAGTAACCATCTAAGAAGCGTGGATACGGGCACAGAGACCTAATTTTTCAAAAAAGACATGGATACCGACATGGGGCCGAATACGAGACCCAACAATCGGACAACTCTAAATATATGGGGACATGTACACGAGAGGGAATTTGACAAAAAAAAATATGTGGTATAGTAGACTGGATGTGAACTTTCCATATGGAAACAAACAAAAGTATAAGTGTCTTTTCACATTTTATTTGGTCAAGATTCACTTATTCTGAGTACCTTTTTTCATTGTATTTTTGGAATAGAAATGGGCTTCCAATATTGTGCATTGGTACCGGTCATGTTTCCATTTGTGTCCAAGTTGCGACAAGGGTGTCTCCAGTGTGTCTTATACTTAAAAGATAATTCAATTTATTGACACGCCACACGGCATGGTCCATACATGTCCCCGTGTGTCTTTCCCTCTTGCTGAGGGTTTGTGTGTCAAAAGTTATGGTGATTATAAACCTTGAATGGCACAGATGTTGCTTTAAGACCAAGCTATGGTGTTCGCTAACTTCGCTCACAAAATTAAAATTATCAAGCACTCTTGATGAGGTCACGGATGTGTGTTTATTCTTGTTTGAATCGGGTCCTACTGAAGTGCATTGGCACGCGAAGGCTCGGATTAATACGGGAGCCAACTTTTACATCGTGCATGGGTCGGGACCCAGCTGGTATGAGCCATCCAGTTGGGAAGAAGGTGCTGGGCATGGTGCCTGGACTGGGAAGGCTAAACATCCTGCCTTTCAAGATGTGCAAACCACCAAATATACCTGTTACTCTATCCTTTATTACACCCTTTGAAGCCAATTTTTTACAGCTTATTCAGTTTCAAATTGGAAATCCACATGCTTAGGTAATGGTATTTCAAAAGGTCTAAGGTTTTTGGTTTCAATTTTTGAGTTTTCCCTACTTTATCTAAATAGTCATCCAACCTATGTTATTTAATGACTCACTTCTCACCGACTCTAAGGTGCGGGGCACGAGAAGTTTGCAATAAAGACAAACAATGGGCACGAGAAGTTTGCAATAAAGACAAACAATCTCCCTAGGCTAGCAGAAATAATTCCCAACAAGGATAACAATGATCAACAAAGGAAAACCTCCTCCAAAATCTGGAATGTATAAGCTAACGCCGGTCCAACACAACATTGATGACTCAGAAACAAGCCATCAAAACCATGGAGGAGAGCCGGATGACACTCCGGACAAGACTTTGTTGTCACGACAGTCTCTGGTCACGGGGAACAAAATCCAGGGCAAACAAACACGAACCAAATACAAAACTACAGTAAAAATTTATTTCCCACCACTGTCACCCACTGGATCTGCGAAAACAGACCGGTAACAAGACTCCAAACTGGCAAGACCACCAGAATGATTAATTTGATAGAAGTGTTAGCTGACTGCCACTAGACACGTACATTTTCTTCAATGATGATAGACAAAGGACACATAGTTGGGCATTAAATTGGGAGTGCATAAGTTCCACTAGCCATATTCTCACTTTTATCTTGGCCATAACAGGAATTTGAGTTTGTTAACCAACATACTGGACATATATAATCTTGGTAACACTTCTATAATCACACAGATTTTAACCATTTCCCATGTACTATTGGTTCTAGTAAGTGATCACAATACTCATTTTATTGTCTTTGATGTTATGAAATGATTAAAAAACTAAAAATGAAAATGCCAGGTTGGTGAAGTTTTGCAATAGGTACAGTTGTACTAAGTGAAAAATCAAGGGTTCCCTAACAATTTGTAAAACCCCTATTAATATGAATGCAAATCACTAATTAATAACGAGCAGAAAATATGCAAGCAATCAAATCCCACAACACAGAGATATACGTGGAAAACCCTAAATGGGTAAAAAACCACGGGAAGGAATCAAATCACTATAACCATTGTGCAGTTACAGATATACCTATCCAAACGAAGTAAATCCTCACAACGTTCTAAGTATCACCTGCCGAGTCACACGTACACCACACCCAATGATCTTGATCGCCAACAGCCTTGAGTCCACAAGCCTTCCAATATATCTAACAAAAATTGCCCTTAGAAATAACTCTCAAAAGTCGCCGTTCTCCCAAGACATGCTACTGCCGCAGCTATTCATTTTTATAACAGTGGAGGTATGTGATGGCTTTCTAGCCTTTCCTTTGCTGCCTCTATTCTTTATATAATAAGATAAGATGACCACGGTCAAAGTCCAACCCTAGGAGGAAACTTACAAGACTCCAATTAGGCCTTTTTTGGCTGGGCCTCATTGTTTCCTTTTTTTTTTCTTTTTCTTTTTACTTGTCCTTTAATAAAAATTGAAGTTGCCGCTTGAGCACCCGATCGGTCCGTCTTTGCCAAAATCCATCTCATTGTAGTCGAGTCGTCAACCTCCTTTGTTTTATCCAACACACTCATGAACCGGCCCAATAACAACTTGACTAACATCTACCGCACTCAAATACAAAATATAAGATTCCTTTCCACATCCTAGAACAGACTGTCTAAGAATAAATAAAATTACAACTCGATGTATATGTGTGTTTTGTCAAACGGAATTGCCAAAACAAAGAACTCCGGAACTTGGTCCTTACACTAAGAAAAAATAGATGAGGAGAAAAACTAATTCGTGGCTATATTGTTGGATGTGGGGCTTATATGTGGCTGCAGTTGAAAAACTATATTGTATGCCAGAGGGGAAGCTTTTGATGTCTGAAAGTGAAGAAAAAAAAAGGCTGTGGAATTCCAAAGGGCCAGCACATTTTTATGACACGTTTTTGGCTCTTTTGGTTTTGGGTGTTTTATGCATGTGGTTTATTTGCGGTGATTTCGGTTTCTCGATGTGGCACCTGTTGTTGTAGGACTGTTCGCTTGTGTTGAGTTGATCGTTGTGGGCGTTGATCATTTGTGGTGGTCTGTTTTTGGCTTTTTTGGTTGTGGTATTGTATTGTCGGGGGCGGTTGTTGCTCCCTGATTGATGCTCGTTGTTTTGTTAGTTTGTTAGTTTCGTTTGTATTTGAGTTTTTTAGTTTACTTTGTTTTTGTTGGATTCCACTTCACACGCTTACATTGTGCTCCGTTATTTTTAGCCTTTAATTGGCTATTGCTTGTCGGCGGCGCCCATAGGCCCTCTGCCCTTGTTTCCGGCCTTTTTTCTTAGGTGATAACATAGTTCTTTGTATATTGCGGATCTTTAACTATGTTCTGCTCTGTAGGTGGCAGTTAGGTAGTGACAGCTTGGCTTTGCTTAAGCCTTCGCCTATTGCCGGCGTTTGCCCCCATTGTAACGGCGATAACACAGTTGGACTCACAAAGTGATCAGAGAACAAAAGACAACGATTACGAACCCATAACATCAATAAATGTCTGCCAGACAGTGGTGAGTTGCAAGGAAGCACCAAGCCCGTGTTTATTGAACCTACACCAGAGCCAAATTTGCGGCAGAAAAGATAAGTGATCGGAAGACTTCACTAAAAGACAGCAAGCTAGGACACCAAATATCCAAAATATAAGCTAATGAAATTGCAACTTCGGACCTCTAAATATTTAAGGCCCTCATATCTACGTAGTAATTCTAATTATTTTTGTTTTAAGCAACGCATGGAAATAGGCAATAGCCCAATCAAGTTTTAGGGGCCAAAAAATGGTGGCGAAATTGAAATTACTTGTAGCTTGAGGCCTAATTTTAAAACATTACTGAAATAGATGCTCCAATGTCGTGGGTAGGAATGTAAATGAACTGAACCGAGCCGAGATAAACGAGCCAAAAATCGAGCTCTACTCGTTCATAAATGAGCCTAGCCCTTAATGAGGCGAGTGAGAATAATTAACTTAACGAACCTATATAAACGAGCTAAGCAAAGCCAAGCTTTACCGAGCTCATTTACTAAACGAACCTAAAACTCGAGCTCGAGCTCGAGGCTCGGCTCGATTACTGAACAAGCAGAGGCTTTAACAAACCGAGCCACGACTCACGAGTAGCCTGGTTCTTTTGTAGCCCTAGTCGTGGGGTTCAATGAATTTTGAATTATCGTAAGGGTTATTTATTTTTGGATAACTATAAATTTAAATTTTTATAATAGACTTGCTCGGATTGCGCTTATGTGGTTCTCCGCTTTCTAGCTAAGTAAATGTTTATGAAAACTCTATGTTAATCAACTTTTTTATGCAAAATACATCTAGGGCTCCATTAAAAAAAAATTCGCTTAGGGCCCGGTAAACGTTTGAGCCAGCACTTCAAATATCATCCCCATTCAATAATAAACTTCAACCCTTCTCTGCACTCCTTACTTTTTAAGCTTTTTATTTTTATTTTTTTTATCTAGTTTGTGTTCCAATGTCCTACCAAATAAACTTGATAAACCAATGTAAGAGAGCACGGTGCATCTGGGATGGAAATCTGTCGTGTTAGGAGAGCACTCTTCTCATATAATCTGCTAAAATTACAACTCAAAATTGTAGGGCTCTTCATATATATGTTTCCCACAAGACCTCTTGTTTTGACGGGTATGAGAGTACCAAGGCTCGAACTCGCGACATGGAATTTGACACTACAAGAAGAGTGCCACCACCAATGAATTCAAAGCTCTGGTACACTAGACCTCTTGTTGACATATAGAAGTAATGAAGATCATCTATACAGGAAACAACCAATGACCCCTTCGGCCCAATAATATGTTGAAGGACTCCAAGCAGATAACCTATGAAGCACGGGTACTTCTAAAACCCCAAAGTATCCGTGTACCGGGTACCAGTACTCAATGGGTACTTCAAAATTTATCTGGTAATCCAAAAATTTATCGGGTATTTTTGAGTTTATGGGTACTTTTCTGGGTACTTTTGGCCTATTCGTAAAGTTTTTCTGAACTTTAGAGATTCTGTATGAAAAAAATATATATTCCAACTACTTACCTTAATATGCAAGAACTCAAAATTGTAGGGCTCTTCTTATGTTTCCCACAAGACCTCTTGTTGACATATACAAGTAATGAAGATCATTTATACAGGAAACAACAAATGACCCCTTCGGTCCAATGATATGTCCAAGCAGATAACATATTCAACAGATGACCTCAATTCATGGAGTCAACCAACATTGCTAAATTGCGTATCTTGTTTAAGATATTGCTTCCAATATAAATTCAACCCGAATGGTTACCACAGATGTATGCGGGAGGTTCGTGCAGTGGGTAAGTCATTTTTTAAATAAATAAAAAAAATGCTTACCACATAGGAAGAGTGTTAGATCCAAAAATGATTTTTTGCATTTCACAATTGTCACTTTTTTAACTTTGATTTCTATTCCAACATTACCATGGATTACAAGTGTTTCTATTTACAGAGAAAGCTAATGTTGTAAAGAGTCAAGAAAGATATTACTGCATTTCAATAGTTGATAGTTCATAGGTACTAAGTGATGTTTTATTACTTCAGTTGCACTACAAAGAGATCTATCATTATTTATTTAAATAAACCAATTCTTTAATTACACATCAAATAATTTGAACTAACCTTATAAGATAACTTGAATACCAACACCCACCCCATATCAAATACTACCCAAAACCCAACTCATCTTATTTACACAGCTTTTGAATTCCTCCATTTGAGATAGCTGAAAAATGGCTTCTCTGGAACAGGAATCAACTTGACGACCCATCCAATCGGCCAAGAAACTGAAGCAAACCCAACACAAACTCCCCACTGCCACCAGTTCAACCTCTCCGTATCAGCAAATTTCTTCAAAAACTCCACCATCACCACTTGAAGCACAATTGTCACCCCAACAATCACCAAAAACAACTTACTCCTGTGAATACCTTCGAACACATTCTTCTTCTCGAGCTTCCTCGCGTTGATCTCATTGAACACTTGACACAGCACGAACAAGTTAAAGATCAGAGTGTCATTCACTTTCGAACTCACGTTGAAAATCGTTTCGCCTTTGAATTGTAAGGTAAGCAGTACGATAATTTGATAACATGCCTGAGAGAGTAAGTTCCTCCACATAACGTTGGTTATGAGAGGCTGCGTTCGACCCACCGGTGGTTTTTCCATGAGCTCCTTTGTTGGTTTTTCAGTGGCTAAAGCCAATGCACCCAACGTGTCCATAATCAAGTTTACCCATAGAAGTTGGACAGCAGAAAGTGGGACCTCTCCGGCTGAAACCGCCGCGACAAAGTTGATGACAAGGGCAGCAACATTTACAGTGAGCTGAAATTGAATGAACTTCTGAATGTTGGTATAAACACATCTCCCCCACCTTAAAACAGTGGCAACGGACCCGAAATTGTCGTCAAGAATGACAATGTCAGAGCTCTCTTTTGCCACTTCGGTCCCCTGTATCCCCATCGAAAGGCCTATATCGGCTTCTTTTAGTGCTGGCGCGTCGTTGGTTCCATCCCCAGTGAGCGCCACCACATGGCCCTTTTGTTTCAAGCATTGTACCATTAGTAATTTGTCGAATGGAGAAGATCTCGCCATCACGCAGATCTTGTCGACTTTCTCCATTCGTTCCTCCGGCGTGTAGTTCCTGAATTCCACCCCTTCTACCACTGCACCACTTGCCATGTCCTGATTAGGCTTGAGTATCCCACATTCGGTTGCTATGGCCCCGGCCGTGAAAATATTGTCGCCCGTGATCATTTTCACGTTCACTCCCGCATGTTGACACTGTTCCACGGCTTTTTTCACGCCTGGTCGACATGGATCCTTCAAACCTACTAGCCCCAAAAGGGTTAAACAGCTTTCCTCTATTTGGGTCTTTCCCTCTTCATTTTCCTTTTTCGGAACTTGCTTGTGTGCGAAAGCGATGCACCGTAGGCTACTAGCAGCCATACCTTGGATTATCGCGTCAAATTTCTTCCTTTCAACATCATCCAAAACCTTGATGTTTCCAGAAATATCGTAGTAATTCGAGCACATTGCCAGTACCATCTCTGCTGCCCCTTTCCAGTGCACATTCGTCATGTTTTCACCCTTCTTCATCATCAAAACACCACTTCTTTTCTTCGTTGAGTTAAATGCTTCAACGTGGAGAATCTCACAACTTTGCTTAAGTCCCTCCATATCCAGGTTCAGTTCTGAAACAGCCCAAGAAAGAATGGCCTTTTCCGTTGGGCTGCCAGAGAACTCAAACTCAGACCCTGAAAATGGGGATGAAGAAGATTGCAAGTATGTCAAACTTCTTTGTTTTGTTTTTTTTAGGTGGCTGTTGAGGAGGACAACACATTGGTGATTCAGAGCAACGGGAAAAGAAAACGCGAAAATGGGGATGAAGAAGATTGCAAGTATGTCAGAGGCTTGAGAGGAGGGCACCTCAGAAACTTATGAGAAAGTTTCGCTCACCTAAGAATTGAGAAGCTGCCGCCTCCACCCAAATCCAAGACTGTCGAAGTCACCGTGGCATGAAAAGGAAGGGTTTTGGAGTCCCAAGTTTGTTCCTATTTTTGGCAGTACAACGCTGTATATAGTTTTTAGGTTGTGTAGTTTAGTTTATGGCATCAATATGGGTGTTGAAAGAGTAGTGTTTTGCATCTCCAAGAAGTTCATGGTTTGTAATGTAATCGAAGCGGCATGAGGCATTTTTTTTAATGGCGAATTGTTGATTTATCGTCACTTCTCAGTGTGAATCATTTTTGCATCATCATGAGAAAAAATAAAGAATGTTTGCGGCTGTATTGCAGCTCAGTCTTATATCCTTATTAGTTCTCAACTTCTTTGTCAAAGCTTGATGAGAACATGCCAGGTTTCATCCAATTGCTAGTACTGCAGATAAAGAAACCGACTATCTATCCCCAGAATTTGTAGTAAGGAGGGGATCATTGTTTCATGGAGTCATAAATCTCAGCCAGACAAGCATGACATCATTGTTTCATTCTCTTTTATGCTTGATTGTCATCAAAATCCATTCCTAATAAGAACTGAGCAAAGCCTTTATAAATCCAAAATATGCTAAATTTTGCCTAAATCAAAACTTCAGCTTTCGAAGCACAGAGATCAACATGATAGACAACCACCACTAGAAAACTCCCCAACTTGAACTAAATCAGTATAGTCCCAAGTTTATTCCAGTGCACTTGGACATGATTCATGTTAGTGCACTTGATTCATGTTAGTGCACTTGTTCATGTGTCGGGAATGTGTTAAGACAAGGGGTCCGATACATTTCACCGTGCTCCCTCTTAACAACAATGAAAGATAAAGAGTAAGGGCCTGTGGATTTTCTTGAAACTGAACTTTCTTAGTTATAAACAAAAAAATTTAGCTTGAGGTTCGACAAAACCATTTTCTGTTTGGCTAAAAAGCTTGGACATGCCATAGCCAAATCCAATGTCCAGTTTTGATTATTCACAAGCAGTCACAGATTCAAAATCCAAAACCAGGAATATCAAATCACCAGCGGATGTACAGGAACCTGTGAACACAGTGGCTGTACAATACTAAAGTGCATGCATTATTCGAAGGCAGAACAATTTCATAGCATCACTCTTACTAATTTGTCATTTCCAAGTTCCAACCAGTCAACAGAAGCCGATCATTCCAAACCAAACAATTGGCCCACGACAAAGTTCAACCGATTCAAACATAAAAAAACAGAAATTCAGAAATTCAGGATCAAACAGAAATCCACTAGGTAATCTGGATGCAATCTCAATAGTCTCAATAAAGTTCCAGTAGCTAAACTGGATCATGACACCTTGGTACGTCTGTCCAGAGAGGCAGGAATGTCCCAGTTTTTTCAATCCAGCCAAGCGTCCCAGTAAACAAGTACGTCGATAACCTTCCTCATTCACATGTGTAGTACCTGTGAAAGATGGTGAAAAGAAGTTCCAATCTAAATTAATAGTACAAGTACATCGATAAAGAAGTTCCAATCTAAATTAATAGTTCCACTTACATATTTCATTTTCCACTTCCAGAATCAACTTCTTCGTCATCATCCTCAACCTCAACCTCATCCTCATCCTCAACCTCGTCGTCATCGTCATCATTCAACCTATCACCTTGCGACAACCTGAGCAATAAAAAAAATAACGCAAGTCAAATTCAAACAATTAAACTAAACAATTACATTTTACGAATTTAAACATATTTAAAGAATTAAACAATTACTTTAGAAGCACTGGACAATTTCTTTTGTCATGCGACACCCCGATTTTACCACAACCGTTACAACGCCTACCCTTCTTGACCATCGCCTTCTCCTTCCCTCTTTTAAGTCGTTTCCCACATCCCTTTGCCCTCGATGGGATTGGTTCTTTCAAACTAACTTGGCTTGCATTATTAGTAGGTGTTTCGATACTCATTCGGATACTACTACCTTCACCATCTACATGAGTACTCTTCATCAATCGAAGCTTCTTCCGAGCTATTAACAAACAATCTTTCACAACATCACTCCCACCTTCAATTACTAAGGACTCATCAATTACTGTAGAAGAAAGTTGGGAAAGGCTATTTCTCGTTTCTAACATAGAAGAGTCACATGTTTCATTCATGCCACCACCCAAGTCATCGAAAACTCTCCCAGCTTTTTCTGATTTAAGCCACCTAGGCAAGATATACTGCTCAGGAAGTTTCTGAACCTGCTTTTTGGTAAAGTACTGCAACATGTGCCTACACGGGATTCCATCACATTCAAACATCTTACAACTGCAAGTAAGAAAGTTCGATGACTTATAAAATTTAAGCTCACGACCCCTCGCTCCACTCTCTCCCCTCCGTACACTATAGAAACAGACACGATCATCTTTAAATGTCCTCGTGAGCACATACGCATCCTTCTGACAGATTTCATCTTGAAACTTGTGAAATATGGTCCGTGTATACAGTTCACTCATTGACAACTCCACTGCCCAGGGTGTTTTTGTAATTGGCTTCTCATTCACATCTTTATGATCCATATCCAATTCATTATGCCGGATGTGTGAAAGTGCCCGGTCAAACCTTTTCACAAACTCAATCAAAGAATTCTCTACAGACACAAACCTCTTGAAAAATGAATGGCATCCTTCTGCACGTTGACTGCTAGTCATATGGGCTGAGAAAATATGTCTCACAAATGCGGGAACCCATCTGTCCCGAATTTTGTACAAGTCGTGCAACCATTCATTGGTGTCCAACTTCGCTTTTCCTACTACCTCTCTCCAGCTTGTTTCGAACTCGTTAGGGCTCTCGGATTTCCATATACAATTTTTCAACTCGTCATAATGTTGTGTATACTGGACCGCACCTAATTTTTCAGAGAATTTACTTACGATGTGCCAAATGCAATACCTGTGATGCGTATTTGGGAGAACAGTGGCAATTGCTTTTGTCATCGCCGGACACTGATCGGTTATGATCATCTTCGGCGGCCCCGCTGGCATCACTTTCAACCATTCCTCGAGAAGCCACTGAAATGCATCACTATTTTCCTCGTGTAAGAACGCACACCCAAACAACGTTGTCTGCCCATGGTGATTAACCCCGACTAAAGGTGCAAAGATCAACTTATATCGGTTGGTGTTGTAAGTTGAATCGAACACCACCACATCTCCAAAATACCGATATGACTCTCTCATGGTTGCATCGGCCCAAAAACAATGCTTCATCCTCCCCTCATCATCTAGTGCAAATTTAAACGTAAAACCGGGATTCTTTCGTTGTTTTTTCTTAAAATTCTCATGCATCAAGTCCACGTCAAGTCCATCTAATTCTTTCCTCTTGTCCCTCGCAACATTATACAAATCTTGTTTTAAAAAACCAACATTGTGAAGACCACCGGCATCCATCTCTAAAATAGCCATCTGTTGTGACATTGGCACATTTGCAGCGGCTAATTGTTCTGCTAAGGCTTTCTTGGCCTTTGACACTCTGCGATGTGAACGTAAAAAATGAACCTTCCTGGGCGTCGCAAGAGGGTGGTTATGGGCCTCAACGAATTGACTAACAACAAACCCTTTCCCCGACTTGGAATCTTTTACAACGGTGAGTTTTGCACCACATCCCTCTCTAATTAACCCACGTTTCCGTGTTGTGGGTTCAGAATTTGGTTCACAGATTCTCCTCGACCCTTGTTTGAAGCAAACGTACTCCTTTCTTACTACTTCAGTTTTCCCCTTAATCTTGCTAGAATTTTTCCGCGTCCCAAATCCAGCTGCTCTAGCATAGTTGTTGTAGAACTCGTGAGCGGCATCTAAAGTGTCAAACTGTTGCTTAATTTTTGGTCTCAGCTCCCTTTGTACTTGCGGAATGTGTAACATTAGGGTAGAAGCAGCAGATGAAACTTGTATATCTTCCAATGACTCCATCCTACACAAAAACAGACAAAACAATACAAGGTACTATCAGAATTGGCAAAACAATAACAAAGTACCTGCCCAATTGCACGTCATCCCACAGGACATTCAAAACCATAGCTACACCTAATACAAGCCTAATTACTCAACAAAAAAATAGAACAAAACGCTAAACGACATCAAATATATGTGCCGATAATGTATGGTAGTTGCGGATCAGACTTGTAATTTTGGAGAAATTCTTTAGCTATAAGCACCACTAACCAATACAACCAATTTACCCAAAAAAACCACATACAACCGGAACTCATACTCCTTTCAGAATTCATTGACCCTAGTTGTACCTCCAAGTTCAACCATTTATTTAGTTGGTGCTAATTTAACTTCTTGCAAATCCGTTCTTTTCAAACTTACCAAACCTAGTATGTATCTTCAGCCAATGTTGTTGTATCATCTAACCTTTAACTTATGAATACACTGATTTTTTAACTTTTTGGAAAAACGATGTATGTAACCTCTGGAATAATGTTCCTGCACCGCTTCATGTACTTAATGCAGAATTAACCCACTATATGTTTTTAACTTCTTCCATTTTGCTAACATTGCAGTATGGTGGCAGCTGCTTCTTATAGTTTGAAATTTTTTCCAAGATCTAGGTTTCGAAAATTTTCAAACTGTAGAAACCCTAACTTTACAAATCGAAATCAGAAATCAATTTTTTTCGAAGCTTGATACCTTGGGTAAGCCGAAAATGACGAGAGATCGCGGTCGTGGGTGGTGTGGGTCGCGGTGGCGATGGGTCGCGGTCGCGGAGGTCGCGGTGTCTTCTTCTCCCTCTCTTCTTCTTCTTCTTCTCTTCTTCTTCTTCTTCTTCTTCTGGTTCGATGATCTAGGGTTCGAACCTTCTCCTTCTCCTTCTTCTTCTTCTTCTTCGCTGCTCTCTCTCTCTCTCTCTCTCTCTCTTCGTTTCTCTCTCTGCTCTCCAGATCTGGAACGTGAAATGAGGAAAGGGTTTAATTTTTGGGTTTTGTTGGACGACCCCTGAACCTTTGACCCGGAAAGGGGTCATTTTAACTTGAATCTAGCGTGGGCCGTTGGATTAAATCCAACGGCTGAGATTTTAGGTCCGGATACTGTTCAAAGACGGGGTTCCGTTTTAGAAGCGCCAGCTATATATATATATATATACATTCCTACATATAGGAACCGGATCACATAAGGGTTCCCTTACAAAATATTTGCGGGAAAAACGTCTGGACCGTCGGATCGCGTAAGGCCATCAACGGCTGAGATTAGAACCTCACTTAAAAACCCACACGCGGGTCAACGAACCGGGTTAAAAGAGTTCGCGGGTTAGGATCCGGGTTTAAACCCCATCCGGATCCCTCCCCTCCCCATTTCATGCTATTTCGTCCAGAGAGAAGATAGAGAGAGAGATAGGAGATGGCGACTCCTCCAGCGACGAACTACATCACGGAATCCATCTCCATTAGGTCTCTCTCTCTCTCTCTCTCTCTCTCTCTCTCTCTCTCTATGTTTCGATCTATCTAAAAACCCTACCTTTTGTTTTTCAGGTCGATGTAAATCGAAACCCTAGAGGACCCGATCGAAGAATCGAACCCACCAACAACCAGGTCTCTCTCTCTGGTTCGATTTCGAATTCGTGAAACTCGGGTTTCAGTTTCTTGGAGGTTAGGGATTCTGTTAGACTTTAGCCGCAATGGTTGTTCGAACAACCATTTTCTTTGTCTCCTGAACTATCATAACATATGGGCTTGTGCATTTGATAAGTTTTAATAAAAATCTTCTTTTCAATCTTTTCCCCAGTCCCCGTACATTCCAAGATACATATCTTTTTTATTAGTTGAGATAAAAATCTTGTTGTCAAGCTGGGCATCCCAAACATAGAAGGGAATGGTTAAAATTTGTCACTCCATGTTTCATAAGAACACTTAAAATTTGTTTCTAATGTGCTTTGAGAATTTTGCTGTGTATTTAATCCCTAAAATTAAGTTTTGTAGTGTCATACTTTTGATCCAATTTGTTGTTTGGGAATGCAGGTTGTTTGGAATTCAAAGAAGGATTTGGTTTTTCATAAATTTGATACAAGTTTGATGAAGTGTTACAGCAGCTTGGACATTGCGCATAGCATGCTCAATCGAAGTGTTTCTACTGCCCTTGGGAGATTAGTGCCATGGTTGATAATGTTCTGTTTTGGGCAACTTCCCAATTGTAGACTTTTTCTTTCGGTAATGTCAGGGAAAAAAAAAATTCATGTACGAGATGAATGTGTCGAAGATAACTTTGTTATAAAGACAATTTTGTAATGTAGAAGAGATTCATGTGAAGATAACTTTGCGTTACTTTGGCTTTGTGCCAGGACCAAAAACTGGGGAGATGCTTAACCAAATTTGTGTGTGAGCAACAGAATTATAGCCCGGCATTATCACACTTCCAAACTTGTAAACTTCAGAATTCTAGTGAGCAGTGAGCAATTCCAGTACGCATATCCACATGTTTCCCAGCTAAACTTCTTCGAGGTGATGATTTTGAGCGTGCATCCTTTTGTACAACCTCATTACAGATACACAATCTACAAATGGATCGCACCGATGACTGGATCTCATACCTCATTACAGATACACAATCTACTATCAATAGTCCTGCCTTGTATATTTCATCAAGCAAATGAACATGGGTAATGTAGCAGACAAAATACGAACAAAGGAACCAAGAAATATGCCACTGACTAATAAAGAAACAGATTCATGCTTTCGCAAAATCCTCCCAGTACCAAAAACCCAGACTGATTGTTGCTTCCATCCACTTCAATGAACAATTGGATCCCCATATCAATTGTCATTACCTTCTAGTACTTCACAAGACCATAAAAATCTACCTACACTGTTATAACAATCTACTTCAATTGTTGCTGCAGATGATGTGCAGATTGCTTTGATACAATTCGGTTTGCAATGACGACACCGGAAATATCATCCCATATGGTCATCAGCTGATTTATCATTGACTGGTGCTTGCTTTCTCTTAGCTTGCCATGTATGTCAAGTAAACAGTCCATAGATATGAAAACGAATTGCTCACCAGTGGCTGCCACAATGAAACACCAAAAACAAGAAAGAATGAGCTAACTATAACATCCAATAAGGGCCATAACCTCAATGGACACAAGTTTTTGTTTTTACTGATTATCGACCATGGGTTTTGGATTAGTCTTTGTTGTCCTAGTATTCGATCTAGTAAAATGGCCTAATATGGAGATAACATCTCATGCTTACCTGCAAATGAACAGGGATGAATTTGAATGTCACGAAATCGCAAAAGGGCCAATACATAACCCCGCTCATCATTGTTGGGAGCAAGTTATTTCCACAACATTTTCACCTGAGGAAGTGAACAAAATAACCCTGTCATATCTCTAAACTGCATTAATTTGCTTAATCCAATATAAGAAAAATTAGCTGGGTAACAAGTGTTCAGAACTAACAATTGTTTGGTAAAGATAAATACCTCAACACGGATATCACACAAGGCTTTCAAAATCGCTACACGAACCCCAAGATGAAGTACATTATATGCTTCAAACTCAGCCCTAACATATGGAAAAGATAAATTTAATTAACAGAGATTATATGGGGCAGTCACAATTTTCCTGATTTCAGCAACGAAGAACAACACAGAACAAGAAAGTGAGAGAGAGAGAGTCATCAAACCTTCGAGTAGATCGACCTCGGACGATTTCAAAAATCGATTTCTGTTCGCGTTTGTGAACCCTAAAATTTCAAATTTCAAATTTCAAAAATCGATTTTCAGATTTCGAGTTGATTAACGAAGAGAGAAGAGCGAGGGAAGAGAGAGAAGAGAGAGATTCACCTTCGATTTCGTCAAGAACAGGTGGTTGGAGCTCGATCGATCGATTACGCGATGTGGGTTTGGAAATCGCCTGTTTTCTCTTTCTCTCTCTTCTCTCTCTGGGGTTCAACGTGAAATGGGAGGGGAAAGATCCGGATGGGTGTAATACCCGGATCCTGACCCGCGAATGGTTTTAACCCGGCCTAATTGACCCGCGTGTCTTTTTTCCCATCTCAGCCGTTGATGCCATTATTGCGATCCAACGGCCCAGGATCGTTTCCCGCACTTTCTTATTTGAGGGAACCCTTATAAGATCCGTTTCCTATATGTATATATATATATATATATATCATGTTTGATGGATGCTCACAGTATAGAACTAAGTGTTTAAACAAACCCCAGATAAAATTATATCATGTTATATAAATGTAAAAGAGTTCAGTTTTTTTCAATTGACTATCTATGGTAATTAAGTTATGGATCCTCGTATGGCTTTTAATTGAGTTCTTTATATTGGGTTGATTTGCGGACTGATATTTTGGGGCTAATTGTTCAAACTTTTTTTTGGATAGGTGTTCAATATTTACGCCTAGGGTGTTCAAATATTTTTAGCATGGGTGTTCAAAAAGGACAAAACTTAAATAAAACTATAAAAAATTACATGTATCCTAAACAATTTTTTTTTTTTTAGGGTATTCAAGTGACCACCCATGGGTGAATGTGGAGCCGCCTCTGAGGATAGAGTGAGGTGGCTAGTCTGAGCTGTCACCTCTGCTATAATTTGAAAAAAAATTCTACTTTTATATTAAAAATAGATATATTATCAAATTATATAGCCTCGCTAGCTCCTGCTTCAGAGATATAGCTTGTCTCTTACATAAAAATCATGACTCCGTCCTTGGCTATGGTCTATGGAAGATTCTCTCTATTTCCGAAACTTTTCTCATCTCTTGAGCGTCACACTTACACTATATATCTTTAGTTCTATGTGAATTCTATGTGAGCATGTAGTTTTGTTTCGTTGAAGGACTCTGAAGCACATCAGGTACTAAGAAGTGATTGGCTAAATAATTGACGCGGATTAATAATTTTTTCCTTATTCAAAAAAATTTATATTTGTTAATTTTACGTCGATTTTTTGTGAATTATTAGTTCATCTCGAAGAGAAGAATTTAAAAAGTAAAATATTATGATTGAAATTAAAAAAAAATTCACTAAAGCCAAAAATATTCTTAAACAGGCAGACTTTTTTTTATTATTTTTGCCTTTATTTTTTAGTTTGGTTGACAATTTTTGACTTTTAATATTTTTCTCGTCAAGACAAACTAAAATTTCACAAAAATTTGATGCAAAACTAAAAATGAATAATAATAATAATAATAATAATAATAAGAACGAAAAATAGTTGGGCACAATTATTTAGCAAAACAATCATAAGTAATTACTCACGTTAGCAACAACTCACCATTTGTAGAATGATTGATACTCAAAAGATGAGAATAAAAAATGATCACCACAATCTTATACTCCATATTCATGTCTTTTCGGAATAATAAACACCGTGCTATGTGATACGAGAATTATGTAAACAAGTTTTATAAGGCAAAATAATACCGACAAGAACTCGATCCGCTGTAGGAAATCAAAAGAAACTTGCATGATTTCTATCTAATTACATAAAATCTACTCCTACATGGGGGGGGGGAACCTTGAGAAATTTACGTCTTTCTGCATGAAAATTTTGTTAATTTTGTTTTCCTTTGTTTTAGCCTTCTCCGAGACGAAAACCCCATACGTAAGTGTAAATACGTAAGCACTATGACTTCACACAAAAATTAATGAATTTCTATGGGGTCTTGGCATTCCTCCCATTTAACAATGTGGAAATTTTCATTCACCAACTCTTGAGGCTCATCCAATGGCAATGACCAGAGTTCATTGTTATTGTAACTTCCTAATATTTGTCACACAATTTTCTTCTCTCAACAGCTGAATGGCAATATCTTATTAGTAAAAGGTACTATATTTGGCAAGTGGTGGCTAGCTTAGAGCTCTGTCCCACATTGAATCCCGGGATCAAGCCACATTCCCCTCTCCCCATGTACAGATTAGGAATGACGAATGGCAAAAAAGGTATTGTATTTGGATAATCATGTCATAAATATCTTACTAGCATGAACCCGTACTATGCACGAAGACATAAAATAAAATGATATGTTTTCCTTTTTTTATCAGCTAAAAAATTATATTTTCAATAATAAAGTGTAGGGAATTACTGGATCTATTAAATTTTATATAGTATAACAATTTTATTTCTTATATGCTCCTATTGACTCTAATTTCTCATGGTTATTTAATCGGCTATTAATTCTTAATTCTTATGTGTGACTTTTTGACAAAATAATTGAAGTCAAAACCCAAGAAAAAGGTGCCATAATTTTTTTTATGATTGATATAATTGGAAAAAAGGCAATAGTATAGAAGTATAAAAGTGAACTTAGATTAAAATCTTTATGGATGCAAATTATGCATCAATTTTCATAGCATAGTTAATGTCCGATGTTTTAATTCTTTCATAAATTATAAGGGAAGATGACAACTGATGTGACAAAGCACATTTTGATGCAAGAAAATATGGTGAAAAAGGTACTCCACAGTAAAATTTATGGCGCTGTATATATACAAAGCTGTGAGGAGAATGAAAAAAGACCTAGGAATCTCTTATTTCGCCTTTGTATTGGTAATTTTATAATTAGTGGTGCATAATTTCCATTTAGTTGTGCATCAGTTTTACTCTTCATTCATCCATTGATTGTCATTTCTTACATAACAATCAATTTTTGTTAGAAATCTTGGAGCAACAGAGTTTAATAAATATATGTTGTACATCTTAAAGAGATAAATAGAGACAATGAAAGTTAATAAAAAAGAGAAATCTTATTTGAGTGGAGTAGAAGAATTCCAAGTTTTGAAATTAAATAAACTAAATCGAGAAGAGATAAAACATAATACGAAATATGATTGGAGTGGAGTACACCTTTGGGAATGAAACTTGATTCGGAATGATATATCACCTTAGTGTATACTAGCATGAAACCCGTGCTATGCAAGGGAATTAAACAAAAATGTTTGCGTACTATTTTTCAAAATAACGCCTACGGTTGTACAGCGGTGCCAACATCAAGATTGAGATCTTCAGAGCAGATCACGGCTACATACTGCTGTTCGATGGAGATGGCAGGGAATGGGTGGGTTACGTTTGGGGAGGAATTTTTTTTTTTTTTGTTCGTCAGAGCGTCTCCAGGGAATAGGGTTTGGTTTGGAGAAAGGGAAGGGGGAATTACAACGGGAGGGTATTTTTGTCAATGAACGTGAAAAATACCATGTATCTGTCATTTCTTTTTTCCTTGCCATGCCATGGGAATTTGCTAAACCATGACCACCTTTTAGTCTTTATTTGCTCCTTCTATCATGTTTTGGTCATTTTCCACAAAAAAAAAAACTAGAGAAATTTACGTCTTTCTGCATGAAATTTTTTTAAGTTTTGTTTTCCTTTGTTTGAGCCTTATCCGATAGGAAAACCCCATACGTAAGTGTAAATACCTTAGCACGATGACTTCATACAAAAATTAATGAATTTCTATGGGGTCTTGGCATTCCTCCCATTTAAGAATGTGGAAATTTTCATTCACCAACTCTTGAGACTCATCCAATGGCAATGACCAGAGTTCATCGTTATTGTAACTTCCTAATATTTGTCACACATTTTTCTTCTCTCAACAACTGAATGGAAATTTCTTATTAGTAAAAGGTACTCCTTCCGTCCCTTTTTAAGTGTTTAACTTTTCATTTTGGGCTGTCCCTAAATAAGTGTGTGGTTTGAAAAGTTAATGGGTAAAAGTTTGTATAATTATCATTTTGCCTTTTTGAAAAGTTAGTGGGTAAAGAGTTAATGGGTAAAAGTGGAGGATAATTTTGGAAAGAAGAGATAAAAGTTGATGTGAAAAGTGTAAAGTGTAGGAAAAAGTTGATGTGAAAGGTGTAATGATGATGTTTATTTAATAAGTTAGATTTATGAAGTAACACATTTAAAAAGGGACGGAGGGAGTACTGTATTTGGCAAGTGGTGGCTAGCTTAGAGCTCTGCCTCACACTGAATCCCGGGATCAAGCCACATTGCGCCCTCCCCACGAATGACAAAAAAAGGTACTGTATTTGGATAATCATGTCATAAATATCTTATTAAACAAATTGACAGTGGGTTCGGTAAAATTGGCACTCCCTCTGTCCTATTTTGTTTGTCAATTTTTAACAGCTTACATATTTTGATCTATAATGGTTTTCTTGATTTCGAAAACTTTGTATTTAGAAATAATTGAAAACTATCAAACAAGATCCAAATTGCATATTTTTTAAAAATTCATGTTAGAAAATACAAGCATTAATAGTGGACATGATCTTTGAAATTTGACAAATAAAATGGGACGGAGGGAGTACAACATAATTAAAGACCTCAACAACATAAAATGTATCCTACTTAATTAGTCAATGGCACTAAGGTAATTGGGGTTTGAAATATCTTCTCAATATTAAAAGACCAATCTGAAGAACAAGTTTACATGGAAAAAATAACCTTAAAATAGGAAAACAAAACAATGCCTCTACAAGATAGTAGAGAGTCGTGATGTTGTCACATCATCTTTCAAAATGTCCTGAATTCGTGTTCTCAACCCTCACACTGTGCTCATTCTCTTGATCTTTGCTCTCGCGAATTTTAGTAATTTGAAATGTGACTCAAATACACTTTCACGCTTGCACTTGCACTTGCACTCACAATTTATATGACTTAAGTTGTGACATGCTGCAAAATCTATACTCCTCCGTCCCTTCATAAGTGTGTTGCTTCATAAATCCAACTTATTAAAGTGACATGAAGAGTCTTCATTGATAAAAAAGAACTATGCTACTCGTAGCGAATCCTGGGGACGTATAGTGAGGGGACTCACTACACGCGGTAGTCAGATCCCTCAACCGTCCGAGCAGCAATCAACGATCCAGATCATCTTTCATAGCTACTCGTGTGCATTGGACAGGCCATATGGATACAGTAAACTCTCAAGAGAGTGCAGGTAGCAAATCATTCTGGCAGACGCTAAATCAGTTACATCCAGAAAATGTAATCAGATTGACAACCCTTTTCAACTGCAATGCAATCTAGACTAAGGATACGACACTCTAAGTCATAAAATAGATGTTTGCGTGAGGCCAGGTTGCATTCCCATGCTTCTAACATGGTAAAACCTGTACAATGGAGTTAAGACCACCGGGAGTTGTGGTTGTATGAAGAATTGGAAATGGTAAAGATTAGAAATGGTGGGAACACAAAAAACACCCATACTAAAGCGAGAAGTCAATGCCTTTTAAATGATGATATTGTAAAGCTATAGTTGATATCCATCTGCGACAAAATATTGGGTCCCCGAACAATTGGTCTTCAAAAGCAGTAGTAAAGTTGTCAAGACTAACCATTTTTCCAGCATACAGTTGGGATCACAACTATGATTTAGAAAGTGAGAAGAATTCCCCTTGAACGTCGCATCTATTGTAAAGTCTTTTCCAATTTCACACATGTAGAAATTCTGGAAACCTCTGTACTTCATGTCCCAAAGCCTTTGTTCACACATAGCATCATCAATAACTGCAACACAGACCAACTTTTTCAAGAACTACGACTAAAATATAAATGTCAACTTCAAGAGTTGGAAGCATGTCATATTATCCACGGTTCTAAACATATAAAGGCACACAGAAAAACATAAAAAGTGTGAACCAAAGCATTTTGCATGCGTAATCAGACCCTAGTAATTTAAAGTTCGAGCACAATCTATACCAGAAGAGAAATATAGTACAGTTTGCCTACTGAATGATGGGATCCCTTCGAAACCAGAAGGCCGTCATAGAGTCTCACTGCTGCCATCTGCAACCTCACCTCTGTAAAGTTCCCTTCTCAGTTCATACCAGTTAACGAAAGTAAAAGCCCAAGGTACTCTGAAAAAGCCAAGCCCGAGTGAATTCATAAATTATACGGAGTACAAGTCTAGAAAGATAGCAACATTACGCTAGGTCGCCAATAAAATGTGGCCAAGCAATTTCCATTATTTATAAACAGTTATTATGACAATAAAATCCAGAAACCATATCAGACAGAAAAACCACCCCGATGAAGGAAAGAAGAGATTAACCTTCTCCAACCGCCAGTCAGCAGGATGTCGCCAGCAAACAGCTCGGCCAGGTTGATCATTTAGATGAATCACACCCTCTAGAAGCGCAGCATACTTATCATGTGATGCTACCATGCATCGGACACAATGCCCGAAGGACTTTTGCTAGTGATACATCACAAACAATAACACGAAACAGCACAGCAGTCGCAAACCATTTATTCACATTCAGAAACAACTGGGGAAGGAACTCAATATAAAGACAGCAAAGAAACATAATACTAATCTAATGGAAACATAATAGCCACTTGGCTGTAATGAAATTCACTACAAGTTTTTACAGTCGGTATATGATGATCAACTAAGAAGTGGACATTTCAAAATGTTCAACAACAAATCCAGGCAAGCAGCACCGCAGCAATTGTAAAACAATTTGAGCACAGAAAGTTCAAGCAGTAAATGAACCAAGCAAATTGTTGCCATGACTAGATAATTGAGCCTAAAAACTACAAGTAAAAGCTAGAAGCAGTATAGAGAGAAGTATACATGCTGAGGACATTTAATTATCTTCAAAGAGGACGAACAACATTTTCTCTTGCACAATCAACCTGCAATCATGAACGGAGCATAACACCTCCTCCCCAGGATGGATAGACGTCTGGCTAACCCGACACTCAACCTGCAATAGATTAAACACAACTTTCACAATGCCATATTGTTAGCCGGAAACTAAAACGACTCTGAATTGGAAATTGGGTCTCGACTATATAAGCATTGCTCAACTAATTCGACGAGAAAATACAATGTAAAAACATGCTACATAAAAATTCAGTCTTAAAAGTTTAATTATCCATTAGCCCTAGTTTGGCGACAACATACATGAAATTCACTTTAGCATGAAAAAATGTAATCTCCAACAGTGAGCAATATTCATTTGGCGTTTGGGATATCTAAAAAAGCTGCCTTTTTGATATAGGATAGTAGTTTTGGCTTTTAATATGTTTGGGTTGTTTTAGGTGGATTTTGGCTACAATAGAGAATGGCCAACATCTGATCTTCATGTTGCTGAAAGGTCAAAATTGACACTTCTTGCCCTCCCAAACTCAGTTAAAAGAAAAGACCTGGGCATCTGGCATAGTGGTCGTGCCGTGTAGTGTAGTACTGGGTTCGAGTTCACGGAGCAACATTGACACCCAAAGTTGCAATCACATTCACTAACTCCATCCTACCTCCGGCAAAAGCAAAAAACAAAATAACTTCGTTAAACAGAAGTAGACGTTCTTCTTGAAAAGCAGTAGTAGCAGATAACCAAACCAAACCAAACCAAACCGAGCCTTGTGTCCCAATCAATTGGGGTCGTTTACATGAATCTTTTTTTTCCATTGAGCTCTGTCAAGTGCTGCTTGTTCACTTAGACCTAGTAGACTCAAATCGTTGCGCACGACCGCATCTAATGTCGATTTGGGTCTTCCACTCCCCGGAGGTTTGCTACCAAAGTTGTCCTATCCGCTCTCTTAACTACTCATCCGTTGGTCTACGGTAGACATGCCCAAACCACCTTAGCCTAAGCATTTTGCATAAGCAGATAAGAAATTAAACATTTTGCATAAGCAGCAATACATAAAAATGTAGATGAATCGAGGACTAGACACACTATCCACTAGTGAGAGGGCCTGTGTGGAGTGTGGACTGGCCCAGTCCAAATGAGTGATAGGCTGATAGCGACTAAACCCCTAAATCTCAAGTCTTAACCAGGCCAACCCCGAGGGATTAAGTACACGAGCTAATTGCCAAACAATGCATTACAAATTAGACTGGGTATGAAAGAGCGGATATTTAAGTCCAATTATTTTCCCACTCTTCTACTCCAAGGTGGTTGAGGTCGACTCCCCCTTGGCGCAAAGTTCTATATTTTTTTATTGCCAAACTATGACACTCCTCTCTCTCTCTCTCTCTCTCTCTCTCTCTCTCTCTCTCTCTCTCTCTCTCTCTCTCTAGGTTTGTAATTTTTTTAACTAAATAGAGAGAAACGTGACACCTTTGAATATTAAATTTTTTCTCAAAGTTTAACATTTTTACTGCATTTTTCTTTACGGATTATGGTGCTAACATAGAGAGGGGCGAATAGGTGTTACCCGGAATTTTTATTGATGGGTATTCAAAAAAAAATCTAATATATTGTACAAAAAATGAAAAAATTGCAATTTAGAGCATTGTCAGTTGGGATAAAAAAAAAAATTTAGTATCGAATGTCTTGTATTTGAATACCAAAATAAAGTTGGAAGAAACCTTGATTTATTTTTCACAAAAAAAGCCCATAACAAAACCTAATTATATGTAATTATACGACTTCCTAGTAATTTTTTTTGTCATATTTTTTCATACAACATGTAACTAGTTTTTTATTGAATGGTGCCACCCCTGTGGCCGAATCCGGGCTCCGTCCTTGATTTCCAGTGTCTCAAATTATCAATGTTTACATAGCCGTCAAGTTTGCAGTTGCTAAACTAATTTGACAACTGTTATAACTGATCTTTTTAAGGATCGAGGACGAAGGTTAGTCCTCTCTCCGTAATGCCACCAATGAGTGGGCCATTCTGGCCTCGTCGTAGGCATCAGAGCTATCAAAATGCCTATAGCTAATGCCCCCGGATTGAAAATCCTGGCTCCGCCACTGCCAAGAGGTATTACCAGATGAGCTTAAGAGCTACTACATCTAAACACCCAAAAGTCTTAAACTATAGAAGCTTTAAAGTTCAGCAAGCATGTAAAAAATATGTCATCAAAATTGGAGATTAATAAGTTAATCCAGCTCCAGCTACGGGAAAGAGTAGAGAAATCATATGGGAGGGCTAAGAAAGCGGTACCTGTTCTTAATGTGATGAAGAATTGGAAATGGTAGCATCATATGGCGTTGTGTCCGGTACAGGTTGCATTCCCATGCTTCTAACATGGTAAAACCTGTACAATGGAGTTAAGACCACCAGGAGATGTGGTTGTATGAAGAATTGGAAATGGTCTAGATTAGAAATGGCGTGGAACACAAAAAACACCCATACTAAAGCGAGAAGTCAATGCCTTTTAAATGGTGATATTGTAAAGCGATGGTTGATATCCATCTGTGACAAAAAATTGGGACCCCGAACAATTGATCTTCAAAAGCAGTAGTAAAGTTATCAAGACTAACCATTTTTCCAGCTTACAGTTGGGATCAAAACTATGATTTAGAAAGCGAGAAGAATTCCCCTTGAGCGTCGCATCTATTGTAAAGTCTTTTCCAATTTCACACATGTAGAAATTCTGGAAACCTCTGTACTTCATGCCCCAAAGCCTTTGTTCACACATAGCATCATCAATAACTGCAACACAGACCAACTTTCGAAGAACTACGACTAAAATATAAAGGGAAAATTTCAAAATAACCCCTGACCTTTGGACTCGATGTCCCATACACACCTGAACTTTAAGAAATGTTAATTAAACACCTGACCTATTCACTCTGTCATCAATTTCCACCCTGGCCCCATTTTCCATCCAATAACTAACGGAAAAGCTTAATTGGCAGTTACGTGGATATTTTTTGGACACATCAGCTAAAATTTGTCAGTGACATGGCAATTACAAAACCCTTGTCTCCTCTCCTCTCCTCTCATCTTCTCCCTCAGTCGAACACCTCTAGCATAATTTCTTGAATCTGCTTCAATAACGAGACAATTGGATGAGGGAGAAAATTGAAGTCGAATAAAACCACGAAGAAGAAAGAAGAAGAAGAAGAAGAAGTTCAGAGCAATAGCCAATAATTACTGATTTTCAAAGTGAATCTCACCCAAATCGCCCTTAAGCCCTAACCTAGGTTCACCAACCCTTTCTAATTCTGAGAAAACATTATCTGCATAATGAAATAGATAACAGATTTTACCAATAAGAGAAGAAAGGGATATATACTTTGTGTGTGAGAGTGATTTGTGTGAGATTGATTTGAGTAATCAATAAAAAGTGTGGTGTGTTTATTTGTGTATATCCTCTCCGTGTGTGTTTCAGTTTGATAAGGTTCTCCCGCCTACAAAAAATACTAACAGATTTTCATTATTCAAGATTAAAGACGTGACCCACTTTGGTAATTTCTATGTATCTCTCCGCATTTGATTTGGCATGTTCCTGATAGTTCCTTTCATGGACTAAATGTAGACTTTGATCAATGTAGAAATTGACAAATGGGTTTGGTCTGCTACTTGAATTGAGGATGACTAGCAGCAGTACACATTTGGAGTACCAGCGTCATTATAGGAAGAAGAAAGGGAGTGAATGATGTCGATCTGGTCATGAACTGAAAATTTGGGTTTGCAGTGAATGAAAGAGTACGAAGAGAAGCAAATGAGAGATCTGGGTTTGGGGAGGGAGAGAGAGAGAGAATAGTAGAGGGAGGGGATTTGTAACTGCCATATCACTGCCAAATGTTAGCAAATGGGTCCCAAAATGTCCACATAAGCACCAGGTAAGCTTTTCCGTTAGAATTGGATGGAGAAAAAGGGGCCGGAGTGGGAATTGATGACGGAGTGAATAGGTCAGGTGTTTAATTAACATTTCTTGAAGTTCAGGTGTGTATGAGACATCGAGTCCAAAGGTCAGGGGTTATTTTGAAATTTTCCCAAATATAAATGACAACTTCAAGAGTTGGAAGCATGTCGTATTATCCACAGTTCTAAACATATAAAGGCACAGAGAAAAACATAAAAAGTGTGAACCAAAGCATTTTGCATGCGTAATCAGACCCTTGTAATTTAAAGTTCGAGCACAATCTATACCAGAAGAAAAATATAGTATAGTTTGGGCTTGCCTACTGAATGTGGATCCCTTCTAAAACCAAAATGCCGTCATAGAGTCTCACTGCTGCCAGCTGCAGTTTCACCTCTGTAAAGTCCCCTTCTCAGTTCATACCAGTTATCGAAAGTTATAGCCCAAGGTACTCCGAAAAAACCAAGCCCGAGTGAATTCATAAATTACACGGAGTACAAGTCTCGAAAGATAGCAACATTGCACTAAATCGCCAATAAAAAGTGGCCAAGCAATTTCCATTATTTATAAACAGTTAGTATGACAGTAAAATCCAGAAACCATATCAGAATAATAAAAAACCACCCTGATGAAGGAAAAAAGAGATTAACCTTCTCCAACCGCCAGTCAGCTGGATGTCGCCAGCAAACAGCTCGGCCAAGTTGATCATTTAGATGAATCACACCCTCTGGAAACGCAACATACTTATCATGTGATGCTACCATGCATCGGACACAACGCCAGAAGGACTTTTGCTAGTGATACATCACAAACAATAACACGAAACAGCACAGCAGTCGCAAACCATTTATTCATATTTAGAAACAACTGGGGAAGTAACTCAATATAATGACAGCAAAGAAACATAATACATAATCTAATGGAAACATAATAACCACTTGGCTGTAATGAAATTTACTACAAGTTTTTACAGTCGTTAGATAATGATCAACCAAGAAGTGGACACTTCAAAATGTTCAACAACCAATGCAGGCAGGCAGCACCGCAGCAATTGTAAAACAATTTGAGGACACAAAGTTCAAGCAGTAAACGAACCAAGCAAATAGTTGGCATGACTAGATAATTGAGCCTAAAAACTACAAGTAAAAGCTAGAAGCAGTATGGAGAGAAGTATACATGCTGAGGACATTTCATAATCTTCAAAGAGGGCGACCAACATTTTTCTCTTGCAAATGATGAGTGGAAAACAGCTTGACAACCATGAACGGAGCATAACACCTCCTCCCCAAGATGGATAGACGTCTGGCAAACCCGACACTCAAACTGCAATAGATTAAACACAACTTTCACAATGCCATATTGTTAGCCGGAAACTAAAATGATTCTGAATTAGAAATTGGGTCTCCACTATATAAGCATTGCTCAACTAATTCGACGAGAAAAATATAATGTAAAAACATGCTACATAAAAATTCAGTCTTACAAGTTTAATTATCCATGAGCCCTTGTTTGGCAACAACATTCATGAAATTCACTTTAGCATGCAAAAAGGTAGTCTCCAACAGTGAGCAATATTCATTTGGCGTTTGGGATATCTAAAAAAGCTGCCTTTTTTATATAGGATAGTAGTTTTGGCTTTTAATATGTTTGGGTTGTTTTAGGTGGATCTCGGCTACAATATAGAAGACCAACATCTGATCTTCATGTTGCTGAAAGGTCAAAATTAACTGACACTTCTTGCCCTCCCAAACTCAGTTAAAAGAAAAGACCTGGGCATCTGGCATAGTGGTCATGCCGTGTAGTGTAGTACTGGGTTCGAGCTCACGGAGCAACGTCAACACCCAAAGTTGCAATCACATTCACTACCCCATCCAACCTCCGGCAAAAACAAAAAACATAACTTCGTTTAACGGAAGTAGACGTTCTTCTTGAAAAGAAGTAGTAGCAGATAAGAAATTAAACATTTTGCATAAGCAGCAATACATAAAAATGTAGATGAATCGAGGACTAGACCCACTATCCACTAGTGAGAGGGCATGTGTGGATTGACCCACTCCAAATGAGTGATAGCGAGTAAACCCCTAAATCTCAAGCCTTAACCAGGCCAATCCCGAGGGATTAAGTACACGAGCTAATTGCCAAACAATGCATTACAAATTAGACTGGGTATGAAAGAGCGGATATTTAAGTCCAATTATTTTCCCAACTCTTCTACTCCAAGGTGGTTGAAGTAGCCAAATCCAAAAGCACAGGTTAACAAACACCAAAAGCTTTTTCCTTTCCGCCAATATATAGTATAAATCAGTTAGAGGCAAATTAGTGGGTTGACAACTAGGGGCTACGTCTCTGCATAAACTAAAACCTCAACCTTCTAGCTTCCAAATCTCCCTCTCGGAAGCTGAGAGGTCCTACTAGATGAGCTTTAGGAGCCACATCTAAACTGTTTATGCTTGAAATGTGACCCCTCTAGATGGAATTCCTGGATCCGCCACTATCTAAACACCCAAAAGTCCTCAACTATACAAGCTTTAAAGTTCAGCAAGCATGTAAAAATTATGTCATCAAAATTGGAGATTAATAAGTTAATCCAGCTCCAGCTACGGGAAAGAGTAGAGAAATCATATGGGAAGGCTAAGAAAGCGGTACCTGTTCTTAATGTGGTCGGAGCCGCCGAGTTGCCGACCTTTGTCGGAGATAATTCTGATCGGACGGTAACAGCGAGGGATAGAGCTTCGAATGAGTCATAATCGACAAAGGCGATAGCTGGCGAGGAGAAGTGAACGAGCTCCTGCTTGAGCTTCGTTTCCAGGGAAAGGCCTCCTCTGCAAACGCGAGTTATTGGAATGGGTTTTATGGTTTTGATTCAATGTAACAAGACCTATTTTAAGAAACATAAATTCATTAAGATCAAGTACGAAACGTAGATCAATTAACGTGATTGATTTGCATAATGTAATTTCAAACACAATAATCAAAGTGAACGTCTCAGATCATCAAAATATTCCCGGGATTGGTAGAAATCCTCGTTGCACTCTCCAGTGAAATATCCCTTCTCTAAATAGGTTTGGGATTTTGATTCAGTGAAACCAAACCTATTTCAAGAAACAGAAATTCATTCAGATTAAGTACTAGTTTATATTTTTTGAATGTGATATTTTACAATGATATATCTCATCGTAATTTCTATATGATTAACGTCTCAGATTTTCAGAATATGATCTATATACTTAGTAATTATTAGAAATTGAATGTTACTGAGACGACGTCGTTTCTTATGGCATGACATAGGTTCAACCTATGTCATGACGTGGAATATATTTTTAATTCTTTTTTTTTTCCCCGATCGGCAGCCTCTTCCCAAGCGAACAGGGCTCTTCACACGCTTCCCCGTCTTCTCCTCCCTCTGTAATCGACCTCCCCTTCCAGCTCTCCCTCCCCCTCCGGCAGCATGTCTACCGCCGGTGAACAATCCGGCAGCCCTCTCTCCAATCTGCGGTGTGAAAGATGCGAGGTTGCAGTGAAACCCGGTCGACTTCGTTTCAAAGGGAAGGGCCTTCTTGGAGTTTGATATGGAACAGGTTTGGGTTTTAATCCAGTGAAACCAAACCCATTTTACGAAATTCAATTAGATTGAGATCAGTTGCTATTCTATACACACAAATTTTTGTTGAAATGTGTTGGCCATTTTTTCTTTTGGTTGTAGATCGATCCTTATTTTTTTGGGACGGAGGTCTGTATATTTGCCATGGAACCACGACGATGTCAAGAGCTGAGATGTTTAGTGTTCTAAAAAGGTATCACTATGGATGTGAATGGCGGAGTATTTTAAGCTTCCTTCCTTTCGTGGTACACTCTGTTTTCAATATGGAAAGCAGCCTTGATATTGAACATGTGTATGACTGATTGTTTTGTGAATAGACTGCAATGGTGAGTCAGTAACCATCTAAGAAGCGTGGATACGGACACAGAGACCTAATTTATCAAAAAAGACATGGATACCGACATGGGGCCGAATACGAGACCCAACAATCGGACAACTCTAATATATGGGGACATGTACACGAGAGGGAATTTGACAAAAAAAAATATGTGGTACAGTAGAAAGGATGTGAACTTTCCATACGGAAACAAACAAAAGTATAAGTGTATTTTCACATTTTATTTGGTCAAGATTCACTTATTCAGAGTACCTTTTTTCATTGTATTTTTAGAATAGAAATGGGCTTCCAATATTGTGAATTGGTACCGGTCATGTTTCCATTTGTGTCCAAGTTGCGACAAGGGTGTCTCCAGTGTGTCTTATACTTCAAAGATAATTCAATTTATTGACACGCCACATGGCATGGTCCATACATGTCCCCGTGTGTCTTTCCCTCTTGCTGAGGGTTTGTGTGTCAAAAGTTATGGTGATTATAAACCTTGAGTGGCACAGATGTTGCTTTAAGACCAAGCTATGGTGTTCGCTAACTTCGCTCACAAAATTAAAATTATCAAGCATTCTCTTGATGAGGTCACGGATGTGTGTTTATTCTTGTTTGAATCGGGTCCTACTGAAGTGCATTGGCACGCGAAGGCTCGGATTAATACGGGAGCCAACTTTTACATCGTGCATGGGTCGGGACCCAGCTGGTATGAGCCATCCAGTTGGGAAGAAGGTGCTGGGCATGGTGCCTGGACTGGGAAGGCTAAACATCCTGCCTTTCAAGATGTGCAAACCACCAAATATACCTGTTACTCTATCCTTTATTACACCCTTTGAACCCAATTTTTTTACAGCTTATTCAGTTTCAAATTGGAAATCCACATGCTTAGGTAATGGTATTTCAAAAGGTCTAAGGTTTTTGGTTTCAATTTTTGAGTTTTCCCTACTTTATCTAAATAGTCATCCAACCTATGTTATTTAATGACTCACTTCTCACTGACTCTAAGGTGCGGGGCACGAGAAGTTTGCAATAAAGACAAACAATGGGCACGAGAAGTTTGCAATAAAGACAAACAATGGGCACGAGAAGTTTGCAATAAAGACAAACAATGGGCACAAGAAGTTTGCAATAAAGACAAACAATCTCCCTAGGAAGCAGAAATAATTCCCAACAAGGATAACAATGATCGACAAAGGAAAACCTCCTCCAAAATCTGGAATGTATAAGCTAACGCCGGTCCAACACAACATTGATGACTCAGAAACAAGCCATCAAAACCATGGAGGAGAGCCGGATGACACTCCGGACAAGACTTTGTTGTCACGACAGTCTCTGGTCACGGGGAACAAAATCCAGGGCAAACAAACACGAACCAAATACAAAACTACAGTAAAAATTTATTTCCCACTACCATCACCCACTGGATCTGCAAAAACAGACCGGTAACAAGACTCCAAACTGGCAAGACCACCAGAATGATTAATTTGATAGAAGTGTTAGCTGACTGCCACTAGACACGTACATTTTCTTCAATGATGATAGACAAAGGACACATGCTTTTGATGTCTGAAAGTGAAGAAAAAAAAAGGTTGCGGAATTCCAAAGGGCCAGCACATTTTTATGACACGTTTTTGGCTCTTTTGGTTTTGGGTGTTTTATGCATGTGGTTTATTTGCGGTGATTTCGGTTTCTCGATGTGGCACCTGTTGTTGTAGGACTGTTCGCTTGTGTTGAGTTGATCGTTGTGGGCGTTGATCATTTGTGGTGGTCTGTTTTTGGCTTTTTTGGTTGTGGTGTTGTATTGTCGGGGGCGGTTGTTGCTCCCTGATTGATGCTCGTTGTTTTGTTAGTTTGTTAGTTTCGTTTGTATTTTGAGTTTTTTAGTTTACTTTGTTTTTGTTGGATTCCACTTCACACGCTTACATTGTGCTCCGTTATTTTTAGCCTTTAATTGGCTACTGCTTGTCGGCGGCTCCCATAGGCCCTCTGCCCTTGTTTCCGGCCTTTTTTCTTAGGTGATAACATAGTTCTTTGTATATTGCGGATCTTTAACTATGTTCTGCTCTGTAGGTGGCAGTTAGGTAGTGACAGCTTGGCTTTGCTTAAGCCTTCGCCTATTGCCGGCATTTGCCCCCATTGTAACGGCGATAACACAGTTGGACTCACAAAGTGATCAGAGAACAAAAGACAACGATTACGAACCCATAACATCAATAAATATCTGCACAGACAGTGGTGAGTTGCAAGGAAGCACCAAGCCCGTGTTTATTGAACCTACACCAGAGCCAAATTTGCGGCAGAAAAGATAATAGATCGGAAGACTTCACTAAAAGACAGCAAGCTAGGACACCAAATATCCAAAATATAAGCTAATGAAATTGCAACTTCGGACCTCTAAATATTTAAGGCCCTCATATCTACGTAGTAATTCTAACTATTTTTGTTTTAAGCAACGCATGGAAATAGGCAATAGGCCCAATCAAGTTTTAGGGGCCAAAAAATGGTGGCGAAATTGAAATTACTTGTAGCTTGAGGCCTAATTTTAAAACATTACTGAAATAGATGCTCCAATGTCGTGGGTAGGAATGTAAATGAACTGAACCGAGCCGAGATAAACGAGCCAAAAATCGAGCTCTACTCGTTCATAAATGAGCCTAGCCCTTAATGAGGCGAGTGAGAATAATTTACTTAACGAACCTATATAAACGAGCTAAGCAAAGCCAAGCTTTACCGAGCTCATTTACTAAACGAACCTAAAACCCGAGCTCGAGCTCGAGGCTCGGCTCGATTACTGAACAAGCAGAGGCTTTAACAAACCGAGCCGCGACTCGCGAGTAGCCTGGTTCTTTTGTAGCCCTAGTCGTGGGGTTCAATGAATTTTGAATTATCATAAGGGTTATTTATTTTTGGATAACTATACATTTAAATTTTTATAATAGACTTGCTCGGATTGCGCTTCCGTGGTTCTCCGCTGTCTAGCTAAGTAAATGTTTATGAAAACTCTATGTTAATCAACTTTTATACTCCCTCCGTCCGGATTTGTTGGTCCACAAACATACTTTTTCAAGTCCGAAAATGTTTGTCCATTTTCAAAAGTTAAAGGCTAAAATATGGAAAAGTTACACAAAAAGTAGTGGACAAAAAGTAATGGAAAAAAAGTTGGAATCCCCCAAAACGGACCAACAAATCCGGACAGAGGGAGTATGAAAAATACATATAGGGCCCCATTTAAAAAATTCACTTAGGGCCCCATAAACGTCTGAGCCAGCACTTCAGATATCATCCTCGTTCAATAAAAGACTTCAACCCTTCTCTGCACTCCTTACTTTTTATGCTATTTTTTATTTTATTTTATTTATCTAGTATGTGTGCCAATGTCCTACCGAATGAACTTGCTAAATCAAAGTAAGAGAGCACAGTGCATCTGGGATGGAAATCTGTCGTGATGGTACAGTTAGGAGAGCACTCTTCTCATATAATCTGCTAAAATTATAACTCAAAATTGTAGGGCTCTGCATATGTTTCCCACAAGACCTCTTGTTTTGAGAGTACCAAGGCTCGAACTCACAACATGGCATATGACACCGCAAGAAAAGTGCCACCACCAATGAATTCAAAGCTCTGTACACAAGACCTCTTGTTGACTATAGAAGTAATGAAGATCATCTATACAGGAAACAACCAATGACCCCTTCGGTCCAATGATATGTCCAAGAAGATAACATATTCAACAGAACAATTCATAGACTCAACCAACATTGCTAAATTGCGGGTCTTGTTTAAGATATTGCTTCCGATTAAAATTCACCCAGAATGCTTACCACAGATCTCGCGTATGCGGGAGGTTCGTGCAGTGGGTAAAGAGTTAGTAACGATATTACTACATTTTCAATAGTTCATAGGTACTAAGAGATTTTTTATTCCTTCATTTGCATTACAAAGAGATCTGTTATTATTCATTTAAATAAACCAATTCTTTAATTACACATCAAATAATTTGAACTAACACAGCTTTATGTCAAGAAGACTCATTAGCTCCGTGGAAAGCTCAGTGCAAAATCATGTTTAAGCTGCCAGCTGTCAAGATTGTTAAGTCGGTTATTAGCATTTCATTTAGCAAGTCGGTGAGGAGCTTTTGAATTTGATTTGCATTTGTATGTAATTTGAAGTACGTTTGTTTAGGGGTATATATAGGGATCTAATGTAACTCGATGAGGATGATTGAAAAACCCAGATTTTAAGAGAGAATACATTTCAATGTCAGATTCAATTGGTTAGGGTTTCTATATTTCATCTTGTTCTTGTTCTTCATTTTGATTGTCAATTTCCACATGGTATCAGAGCACTGAAGACTAGCGTCTAAAGATCCTGAAATTCTGCACAAATTCTTGAAGAAATCATGACAGAAATCACTCTTCCATCTTCGTTAACCTTTCTGGTATCAAACTTTCATTCACTGGTGAATATCAAGCTAGATGGATCGAACTATCTCTTATGGCGGATTCAAGTGGAAAATGTAATGAAAGCGAACGGTTTCTTTGGTTATCTCAATGGCTCAATTCCAGTTCCATCAGCGAAGATTCAAGATGCTCAAGGTACTGAGATTGATAATCCTGCGTACAATCTTTGGGGAGTAATCAATTCACAACTTCTTTCTTGTTTAACTGCTTCATTATCCCAGAATACCTTACCATATGTTCTTGGATTAAGTAATGTTCAGCAAGTGTGGGATTCTTTGTCAAGTAGATATAATTTCATGTCTGAAAATCACATTCAAGAACTCAGAACACAACTGTTTAATCACACAAAGACCTCGAGTATAGGCTGTTATATTGACAAAATAAAGGAGATATCTCAGAAACTGGCCGCTGCGGGAAGTCCTGTCGATGATGAGGAGCTTGTGTATCATACATTACGAGGTTTACCTCCAGTTTTCAATGGACTTAAGACAGCAGTTAGGGCTGTGAGAACAAGAGGAACAAAGTTAAGTTTTGAGGAGGTTGTTACTATGCTAAATAGTGAAGACATGCAACTTCTACAAGATTCTTCACAGGATCTTGAGAAATCTACTGTACTGATTTCAACACAGCCCAATCAGATGACACAACCCAATCAGATGACACAACCTGGTGTTAATATCACAAATAATTCTCAGATGTTAACTAGTGCAGGGTCAACTCAAGGATCATCTATGAATCATATACCTTATGGTTCCATGAGTCAACCTATGTCAGCATATAGTAATAATTACTATCCTCAAGTGCAATCTTCTGGGAATAACAGAGGTTTTTCTAGAGATAGAGGAAATAGAGGGTCAAGATATCCTAGGGAGCCTTGTGGTATTTGTGGTCGAACAAATCATATTACAACTTATTGTTATTACAACAATAACAATGGATCACAACAGCAACAATGGAGAGGAAATTTTACTCCACAGTGGTCTACTGGACCTGTTACTATAGGGGTTCCTGTGTCTCAGAATGGAGTTCCTATGTCTCAGAATGTACCAAATTTCTTTGGAAATTATGCACAGCAGTTTAGAGGGAATTCCTATGGGAATTCTTATGGACAACAGTTGAGTGGACAGCCTGTATCTCAAGTTCAGTTTACTGGACCGTCTTTGTCTCAGGCCAATTCTGCAGGCCAGTCATTTGTATCTATGCCACAAGCTTATTTCACAGGGATTCCTGGTCCGTGTGAAATTACTCCTGGACCAACTGTTTTTGGGCAACAAGGAACTGGAACTTCTAGTTATGGACAGTATGGACAGGTTGGGGTAGGAGAAGCTGGACCAATGATACCTTCTACAGGACACAATGTACCTGCTACAGCTTTTATGGCAAATCATCCTCCTGCAACTCAGACATCTTTTCCACTTGCCTATGCATCTTCCTCTCAGCCATGGTTTTTTGATAGTGGTGCAACCAATCACATTACCAATAGTCTTCAGAACATTACACAGCCACAGATTGCTCATCAAACTGAAGGTATAGTTGTTGGAAATGGTTCAGCACTTCCAGTTACTCACTCTGGATCAGGTGTGTTGTCCACTCCTCAATCCAATTTTCATTTAGCTCATATTCTACATACACCTCAGATAACTCATAATCTCATTTCTGTTCATAAATTTGCACAAGACAATGATTGTTATCTTATTTTTGATTCATCTGGTCTTGTCATTCAGGACAAGCACAGTCTGAAAATTCTGTATCAAGGTCCATGTCACAAGGGATTGTATCCCATCCTGACTTGCTCTAAAGCTTCTTCTCAGGCTTCTCCTCAAATCTATTCTGTTGAGACTTCATCTTCAGCTTTTGTAAGTGAATCTCCAACTGCTTCTGCCATGATTTGGCACCAAAAACTTGGACATCCTAGTAGTACTATGTTTTCTTTGTTAATAAAGGAATACAGTTTACCTGTAAAGTCCTCTCATGTCAATTGTTCTCATTGTAACATGGCAAAAAGCCATAAACTTCCTTTTTCATATTCTGAATCTAAGACTACAGAAGCTTTTCAGTTGGTTCATATGGATGTATGGGGTCCATCCCCAGTTCCTTCTCACAAAGGCTATAGGTATTATCTCTTGATTGTTGATGATTTTACTAGGTTTTCTTGGTTGTTTCCCTTGCATTATAAATCTGAAGTTAAATACAAGATATCAGAGTTCAAAGCTTATGTTCAGACTCAATTTCACAAAACCATTCAAACTGTCAGAAGTGACAATGGGGGTGAATTTGTTAATCATTTTCTTCTTCATCTATTCTTGTCTAGTGGTGTTATTCATCAAACCACATGCCCACATACTCCTGAGCAAAATGGCATTGTAGAAAGAAAGCATCGACATTTAATAGAAACTACTATTACCTTGTTGTTACAAGCTCAGTTTCCTATTTCTTTTTGGCTTGAGGCCCTCTCAACAGCAGTATATCTAGCCAATAGACTTCCACATGCCTCTATGAACTTTCAGATTCCTTATGTGCTTCTTTTCCAAAAACAACCTGATTACATGGCTCTTAAGCCTTTTGGTTGCTGTTGTTATCCTTGGTTAAAGCCCTACACTGCTCACAAATTACTTCCTAAGTCTAAACCATGTGTCTTTCTGGGGTATTGTGACAATACAAAAGGGTACAAATGTTATGATCCTGTAGACAATCATGTCTATGTGTCTAGACATGTTAAATTTCTAGAACATGAGTTTCCTTACTCTCATCTCATATCTTGTGCTTCTGATTCTGTTTCTTCTACTACAAAATTTTCTGTTCCTCTTACTTCTTTTGAAGATATAGTTGTTACTATACCTGTTCCTAATTCTTCTTTGTCATCTTCTTCTTCTGTTGTACATGTTCCTTTCCCTACATCATCTGATTCACCTGGGTTTCATGTTCCTATTTCTGAACCTTTACATCCTTCTTCTTCTTCCTTAGTTTCTGATTCTTTACCTTCTTCTACTCCTGCCAGTCATAATACACATCCTATGCTTACTAGATCAAAAAATGGGATTCACAAACCTTTGTTTCCTCTGAGTTTAACTGCTGTTGTGCCTGAACCTGCTCCCAACACTGAACCCAAATCATTTTCTGAAGCAATCCAGTATCCTGCGTGGCATAGTGCTATGGCAGAAGAGTATAAAGCTCTAGTGAAACAAGGCACTTGGTCTTTGGTTCAGGCACCACCAGGGGCAAATATTATCGGATGTCAATGGATCTTCAAAATCAAGAGGCACTCAGATGGGAGTATAGCAAGGTATAAAGCCAGATTAGTGGCAAATGGGAATCAACAAGAGGAAGGATTTGATTATACAGAAACTTTCAGTCCAGTCATTAAACAACCCACTGTTAGAGTTGTACTAAGTTTAGCATTGCATTTTAATTGGACTATAAGACAGCTAGATGTTTCCAATGCATTCTTGCATGGGGTTATTGATGAGGAAGTTTACATGAGACAACCACAGGGGTACAAAAGTGACACTCATCCTCACTATGTTTGTAAATTGCACAAGGCATTGTATGGCTTGCGACAAGCTCCTAGAGCTTGGTTTTCATTGTTTTCTGGCTTTCTCTTGCAGCAAGGCTTTTCTAATAGTAAAGCAGACTCCTCTCTGTTTACTTTAAAAACTGATCAAGGTATAACTCTGGTTCTAGTATATGTCGATGATATATTGATCACAGGGAGTGATCCTACATATATTTCCAAGTTGGTTGGGGATCTTAATACAAGATTTGTTATGAAAGATTTGGGAGTTTTAAGCTATTTTCTGGGCATAGAAGTTCTGAAACTTCCTACTGGGGTTCTATTGTCTCAAACCAAGTATGCCATTGATCTTCTACAAAAGGCAGGTATGCAAGACTGTAAGCCTAGTTTGTCTCCCTCATCTGTTAAACCTCCAAAACTTGATTCAGACCCTTCTTTTTCTGATGCTTCCTGGTATAGAACTATTGTTGGATCCCTTCAATACTTGACATTAACTAGACCTGAACTTTCATTTGCTGTTAATGTGGCCTGTCAACATATGCATGCCCCTTCTCAGAGCAATTTTACTGCTGTTAAGCGTATTCTGAGATATCTCAAGGGTACTCTGCACCAGGGTTTAATGTTTACTCCTGGTCCTTTAACACTCACGGCCTTTTCTGATGCGGATTGGGCTGGGGATCAGTTAGATAGGCGATCAACAACTGGTTATTGTTTGTATCTTGGCTCCAACCTGATTTCTTGGTGTGCCAAGAAGCAGCACACTGTTGCTAGGTCCTCAACTGAAGCAGAGTATCGCGCTTTAGCAAATACAGCAGCTGATATCACATGGGTTCAGCAGTTACTGTTAGATTTACATGTTACACCTTCATTACCTCATTTAATTTGGTGTGACAACCTCTCTGCTATAGCTCTTGCATCAAACCCCGTGTTTCATGCTCGGACAAAACACGTTGAGGTCGATTATCATTTCATACGTGAGAAAGTTCTTAGTAAACAGGTGCTCGTGAAGCATATTGGATCCATCGCTCAGATCGCTGACATTTTTACTAAGGCTCTTAGTGTTGATCGTTTTTTGTTCCTCAAATCCAAACTGATGGTTGTTGACACTCCCATCAGTTTGCAGGGGAGTGTCAAGAAGACTCATTAGCTCAGTGGAAAGCTCAGTGCAAAATCATGTTTAAGCTGCCAGCTGTCAAGATTGTTAAGTCGGTTATTAGCATTTCATTTAGCAAGTCGGTGAGGAGCTTTTGAATTTGATTTGCATTTGTATGTAATTTGAAGTACGTTTGTTTAGGGGTATATATAGGGATCTAATGTAACTCGATGAGGATGATTGAAAAACCCAGATTTTAAGAGAGAATACATTTCAATGTCAGATTCAATTAGTTAGGGTTTCTATATTTCATCTTGTTCTTGTTCTTCATTTTGATTGTCAATTTCCACACTTTATACTCCACTACCAACACCCACGCCACATCAAATACCCAAAACCCAACTGATCTTATTTACACAGCTTTCGAATTCCTCCATTTGATATAGCTGAAAAATGGCTTTTCTGGAACAGGAATAAACTTGACAACCCACCCAATCGGCCAAGAAACTGAAGCAAACCCAACGCAAACTCCCCACTGCCACCAGTTCAACCTCTCCGTATCCGCAAATTTCTTCAGAAACTCCACCATCACCACTTGAAGCACAATCGTCGCCCCAACAATCACCAAAAACAACTTACTCTTGTGAATTCCTTCAAACACATTCTTCTTCTCGAGCTTCCTCGCGTTGAACTCATTGAACACTTGACACATCACGAAAACGTTAAAGATCAGAGTGTCATTCACTTTTGAACTCACGTTGAAAATCGCTTTGCCTTTGAATTGTAAGGTAAGCAGTACGACGATTTGATAACATGCCTGAGAGAGTAAGTTCCTCCACATGACATTGGTTATGAGAGGCTGTGTTTGACCCACCGGTGGTTTCTCCATAAGCTCCTTTGTGGGTTTTTCAGTGGCTAAAGCCAATGCACCCTATGCGTTCATAATCAAGTTTACCCATAGAAGTTGGACGACAGAAAGCGGGACCTCTCCAGCTGAAACCGCCGCGACAAAGTTGATGACAAGGGCAGCAACATTGACTGTGAGCTGGAACTGAATGAACTTCTGAATGTTGGTGTAAACACATCTCCCCCACCTTAAAACAGTGGCAATAGACCCGAAATTGTCGTCTAGAATGACAATGTCAGAGCTCTCTTTCGCCACTTCGGTCCCTTGTATCCCCATCGAAAAGCCTATATTGGCTTCTTTTAGTGCTGGCGCATCGTTGGTTCCGTCCCCAGTGACCGCCACCACATGGCCCTTTTGTTTCAAGCATTGTACCATTAGTAATTTGTCGAATGGAGAAGATCTCGCCATCACGCAGATCTTGTCGACTTTCTCCATTCGTTCCTCCGGCGTGTAGTTCCTGAATTCCACCCCTTCTACCACTGCACTGCTTGCCATGTCCTGATTAGGCTTGAGTATCCCACATTCGGTTGCTATGGCTCTAGCCGTGAAAATATTGTCGCCTGTGATCATTTTCACGGTCACTCCCGCGTATTGACACTGTTCCACGGCTTTTTTCACGCCCGGCCGACATGGATCCTTCAAACCTACCAGCCCCAAAAGGGTTAAACTGCTTTCATCTATTTGGGCTTTTCCCTCTTCAATTTCCTTTTTCGGAACTTGCTTGTGTGCGAAAGCAATGCACCGTAGGCTACTAGCAGCCATACCTTGGATTATTGCGTCAAATTTCTTCCTTTCAACATCATCCAAAACCTTGATGTTTCCAGAAATATCGTAGTAATTCGAGCACATTGCCAGTACCATCTCTGCTGCCCCTTTCCAGTGCACATTCGTAGTGTTTTCACCCTTCTTCCTCATCAAAATGCCACTTCTTTTCTTTGTCGAGTTAAATGCTTCAACGAGTAGAATCTCACAACTCTGCTTAAGTTCCTCCATATCCAAGTTCAGTTCTGAAACAGCCCAAGAAAGAATAGCCTTTTCCGTAGGGCTGCCAGAGTACTCAAACTCGGACCTTGAAGCAGACTTGTAAACCGAACCCGTCGTGTTCAAACCAACACCTTGTTTGAGCAATTCAATAACACTGGCAGCAATAGAAGAGGAACCCATTTCGTTCATGAAATCCTGGCCGAGCCAGAACTTTGTCACCTTCATCTGGTTAAGTGTGAGCGTTCCAGTTTTGTCGGTACAAATAGTGGTAGCCGAGCCCATTGTTTCGCAAGCAGAGAGCTTGCGAACCATGGCATTATCACTCATCATTCGCTTCATCGAGTAAGCTAAAGTGAGAGTCACAGCCAAAGGCAGCCCTTCTGGAATCGCGACGACCACTATAGTAACTGCAACAACTATGATTGCGACGACAGAATTTATGATGTCCTCGGCTCTTGTTTTGCTCCCGTTGTACTCTGTGTTCCCGTTCTCATCTTGTGTGTTTCCAGTGAAGTACCGTACTAGTAAGACGACAAGGATTAGGAAAGCAATGAGTAAACCGATTTTTCCGATGGATGAGGTGAGTTTGTTAAGCCTGGATTGTAGAGGGGTTTGTTCGTTGGACTCGTTGCTGATTGAGCTCATCATTTCTCCCCATGTTGTGTTCATTCCCACTGAGGTAACTAGCATTCGACCAAACCCATCAGCTACCTGTTGGAAATTTACACAATGCAAGGATATATTAGCGAACGAGTCAAGCAATGAATTGTTCAAGTTTAGTTTGAAAATTTAACGTGTTGAAAAAGTACAATCAAATTTCAGTTGTTTATCAGGCAAGTTGATCTCCAATGAGCTTTATTTAGGCCGAATACTAACCGATCAAGTGTACTTCGTATTTTTTTGCATCATATGCTAAATGTATCGAGGATTAACTTTTTCAAGCTTAGTTTGAAAACCCATCAAAATTCAGAAAAATGGTCAAGTTTGATTTGCTAAAACCGATCTCACACAAGTTTTTAAACACGTGTCAAACTCCAGTAATTTGATTCGTTTATCCAAACTATTTAAAACTAAACTTCTAATTTAAAGGAAAGGTTGGTCCAACTTACGACAAACACCTTAAAAGCGTAGCAGCAGTGCTACCCTTGTGAATCAGAGTCACTGATTTCATTTTTTGGGTAATATTTTGGATAAAAATTCTGGGTATTTAGCATTTTTCAAATTGTAATTATGTAGCAACTAAATTATTTAAATAATTGGACCTCCCTAAAATGAAACCGAAAGCTTCAATCTTAACAAATTTGCAATACTTTGGTGCCAGAGAACAAGAATGGATTCTGGGTAAGATTGACTTCGACATGATCGCTTTCCCCGGTCATGCTCGATTCATCTACTAGCAATGAGTGCCCGTTGATGAATAACCCGTCAGCTGGAACTTGATCACCAATCTTCAAACAAACAACATCTCCTACAACGATGTCGAAAATGGAAACTTGTTGCCGCCTTCCGTTCCTCACAACATCGACTTGGATATTGTTGCTGACTTTGGACAACTTGACGAACTGCCTGTTTTGCCTGAAGTTGCTTATGGCTGAGACTGCTAGAACTAGAAAGACTGTGACAAATATGCTTCCTCCGTCGTACCTGTTAAGGTATAGAGAGATTATTAACAAGAATCACAACATGACGGAATTTCTTCCACAATTAAATACGAGAAAGATAGAATGTGGGATCGATGAGAGAGACACAATAAACTCGTGTTCTATGGATAAACCAAGGTTTTTAATAGATACATAACAGTAACGGTTTTAGTAGTATCTAACGTTACATAACAGGAATCAAGTGAAGCATGTCGTCAATTTTTAGAAATCATGTTTTGATAAAAAAAAATAAAAAAAATAAAATTGCGTAACTGTCGAGTATCGACCGTAACGGTCATGAAGTAGTTCTATATAAGGGTATATGAAAAAATTTGTAATAACGTATTTACATGCACTAAAAAATGAGAGATTAATCGTTTTTATGGATATAGTGTGCAAATTTTAGAATGGTCCTATATAGGAGTATATTATAAGGACTAATACATAAAATGTTACAATTAACTTCTTTTATTCTTTTTTCGAAAAGGGGTACAATTAACTTTGACATTCTTCTATTAGAAGTTTTGAAACCATGCAATCCCCTCTTTTTGTGTCTTGAAAAAGATACATTAAATTAAGTCGGTGATGAAGTAAATAAAAGGTCTCAAAATCTAGTCTATGCTTTACCCAACATTTTTAACATGAACCAGGGGGATGGCCCACATGGCTTTGTAGTCACGTTAAATCTATGTTCCATTAAAACTCTTGTTTCATAACTTAAACTAATACTAAATTTGGACACTTAACCCAACGATTGTGAGTTCAATTCTCATCCGTTTTTTTAAAACAGAAAGACTATAGACAGGACTCTTACGTGTCTGGAGCTGTTCAATATGAAGTATTAAAAATTGTGTTCTAACAATTGATAGATTAAAAAGGGATTTTGACTAGTGTAGATGTTTCTAATGTATGACCAAAAACAATGCTCAAACTAATAGCATATATAGTAATCCTTTATTTATCTATTCAAGTATATATATATATAAAAAAAACGAATAATGTTAAACCTCCCACAAAACGTACCATCCATCTTTCAGTCCATGTTCCTTGATGCCAAATCCAAGCGAAAGTGCAGCACATACTAAAAGTATCAAAATGGTGGGATCTCTCAAAGCCTCCCACACAAAATAGAACAAATTTTTCGCAGGTGGCCTTCGGTAAGTATTTGATCCAAACGCTTCGTTTCGTCGCGAAATATCCTCGACGTCTCCGTTGATCCCATTCTCCAAATTTGTTTTGAGGCCACAAGCCAGTCCCTCAACTCCGTCATATTTCCTAAGCTGGTCCAGATTCTTCTGCTTCACTATTTCTGTAAGGACCAATCGATCAATTTTCGAAAAACAGGGGTGCGGTTCGAGAATATCGATAACAACTCTGTTTGATGAAACAGGGGAGTAATTCTTTCTGGGTTTTTTCATGGGGGAGGAGGAGAAGGCCCTTGAGCAGTAGATGGTGGTGAATGCCATGTGCCATCTCTTTTGGTTGGGTTTAGTGGTTAAGGAGGTCGGCATATCAAGAATGGATGATTGCAAGTTATGGAAGGAAGAGAGAAAAGTTGGCAAAATGAGATTTAAGGTTTGTGTTGAAAAGGAAGAGAGAAAAGGTGGCAAAATGTTGAATGATACGTTAGTGAAAGAAATGTCCTTAGCTTCGCTTAGGATAGGATGCCATCATTTCTTGCCCCTTTGGTCTTTGTTATATTTCAAAGATTAATAAAAAAAATTCGCCGTTCAAAAAAAAAAAAAAGAACTGTAGCATGCAATTTGAAAAAGGATTCAAATCTCTGTCTCTGCAAAAATAGTGCAAAGGTTAAGGATGAGTCGGTGATTTGCAATGGCATTCTATATGCCTTATCTTATATAGTATTGCAGGATGGGTTTTTGTGAGGAGGGCTATGAACGTGACACGTGGCATTAGTTTTTTTTTTTTTTTTTGAATATGACTCTTGCTTACTTTTATTGTTTGATTTAAAAGTTTTCCAAGTCAAAACAAAATTATAAAAGGAAATCTAAGATGGCTGTTACCATTTTCAATTTGAATATCACACTGATTATAAGTTAAAACTATTGGTGAGTAAAACCTAAAACTGATCCCATAAGTGTTAAAAATTCCCAATTTCAAATGGAAACAAAAATCGTCAAAAATTTAAAAAAAAGTCATTGCTAAAGTCTTTTAGCCGCTTTATGTTTAGTTATGGGAACAAATTTAGAAAGCAAGCCGCAAGAAATCGATCCAATATAAAATTTTATTTTTTATTTTTCTCAAAAAAATGAGATTCGCTGCCTCTCTCATCTATATGATTCCATTTTGTGTTACCATAAAAGTTGTAAAAATCTATACAATATATGAAACAAAGGGGTAATGTTTAGTGAGAATGCTTGCTATAAGTTCTCTTATTTCTAATAATTTTAAGAAAGTAAAAGAAGAATATTAAAATAAAATAGTTAATCAAAGAGGATTATAACTCTACATTTTCTATAAAAGGATCTTTCCAATAAATTTTCATCGTATCCTAACAATTTGGATATTATTCTACCTTGAGAGCTTAAACTTCAATTATACACATATCCCATATTTAAGAAAGTCAAAACTATCCTGTATTGAAAATTTGAAATTCGAAATTCATAATTCAATTTTTATACATAAACCACTATCTACCAATGTTGGTCAGAATCAAAAACTAATTCCTGGAGAAGCATACTATTCGAAAAGGTTTTGCAGGCCATATTATATACTTGCCTTGGTTACATACAATTGGTGGTACGCTAGAGGTAAAACATATTAACAATATTAATTATTGGTACTGCTTTTGCATTATTTGTAGTCTAAATATTGAGGTGTTATCATGATTTCAGTTTCAACGACATGGGAAGGTTTAAGGTCTACAGTTCCTCGCTTTATAATTGTGAGTTTTTTTTATCATGTTTTCTTTTTCTCTCTACATACATTTTATATTGTTGTCCCTCAACACAAGGAAAGCTCTTTGATTTGTTTTAATTCGTTTGGAATCTAATAAATGTAATCACGTTTTGTTTTCAGTTGAATCGATTCATTTTCAATATTTTGATTTTTAGGTGAAAAAGTAGAAAGGGGAAAGCTTCCTTGAAAAGTTATGGTTACTCTGCGGGTAAAAATGTTCTAATCATTCTTGATAATTTCATTTTTATTTGGTTTTTTTGAAGGTCTATTGTGATTTGTTAGCATGTGAGATTTTGTATTTTGCGTAACCTTATGGTTTTGTTTCAAGTGTAGAGAATGTGAAACTTTTAATTTTAATTTTTTTTTTACCTTATATTACGCTATGAGAATACCAAAATTTTGCGGATAAAAAAAAGAAGAAAAGAATAACATAATTTTTCCATTAACTAACCCATGACTTTTTCACCCTATTTTTTAGTGGTTTATTTTCTTTGAAAATTTAAAAACTGTTTTGCCTATCAACTTTACACCTTGCATAATGCATAGCATGAATGTTACGCTAGGACTGGTAGTTTCTTACGTAGTATTGCAGGATGGTTTTTTTGTGAGCAGGGCTCTCATCCCAAAATGATAAAATCGCAGTATTGAAATCAATTACAATCTGTGAAAATTAAATGAGACTTACCTTCATGGTCGAATACAATTGTGCATAGCAGTCGACTTGGGCCTTTCAGTATGCCGACTTTAAAGAATTCCATGCAGTTTTTAATCTTCCATTGTATTAATGTACTTATTTGGTATTTCTATATCATCACTAATAATGATTTGAGTAACTTAACCATTGATTACTGTTAGTTCAGTTGTCAATAAGTTTTATTCTTTTTGTTCTTATGTTTCAGATTTTCAAGAGCGAAAAGGGTTTTCATAGTGAAATGTTCTAAAGAGATTGGGTTGGATTAGATACAAATTTTTTGGAAAAAATTGTGATATCGGAGATGGTACCACACAGATTAATCTGATCCCCTATTACTTTTACTGCTATATCCTGAACAATTACAAGGACTCTGAAAGTGAAATTCACTCCTTACTAGACTAGGGTTAAGTACATGTTGATTGACTTGAAACTACCTTAAGAATATAGATGAAGAGGAAACAAGAACCATATGTAGAATTTTCCAGGCTGCAACAGTAGATTCAACTTTAAAAAACAATAGGAGATATATGCTTCCAATTATTGAAATGACTTTTAAGAGGTGGATAGTTAGGAGTTATCCTTAACTTACATCGAAGAAGTCTGGATTCATCACTTCCAAGAAATTTTTATAACAAGAATGTTCTATTGTCAACCAAGTTGCTCACTACAGGAAGATAACTCACATGATGTCTCAATTATTTAATTACTTTACGGTGTCCGTCCTCTATATAGAATAAGATATTGTCCATTCAACTAGATATGCTGAGTAATACTAGATGAGCATTGAAGTACTCCGAACGAACTTTCTTTGTGAGGTTATTTTTTAAATATATTTTTTTAAATTGCGTTTTTGTTTGGTAGAAGTGTTGAATGATTTACGCATTTCGGCAATTTAAACTATTTGTGTGTCCCTCAATTTGTCCTGTGCATAGCACGGGTTTCCTGCTAGTCTATTATAGTATTGCAGGAAGAGTTTTCGTGAGGAGCGTTGTGTGCGCGACAAGTGGCATGAATTGATTGGGTTGTGATGAAAATTGTAAAGGAAGCATGTAGCATTATCAAAGTAAATATGACACATTCCATAAATCTTTTTTGAAATTTCAAACCATTAATCTAAATGTATATCCATAAATATTCTAATTACCGTTTCCATAATCGACTATTTTTATTTTTTTTTTTGAAACCTACGGTACACAATCTATATTCTAGAATAGACCCATTCCTATATGGAAATTGAGTAGTATACACAAATTTCATAAATTTTACATGTTCTATACTTACCCATTTGTCTAATTACCTTTTATCATTTTTTTCTTCTTACTTTACATCTTATCTTATATATTATTGCAGAATGACTTTTCGCGAGGAGGAACGTGGATGTGACAAGTGTCGCAAGTTAATTCGATTGTCATATAATTTTCAAACAACACATGTAACATTACTCTTATTACCACTCTTAAATATTATCCATAAATAGGTTACATGATATTTAAAATTTACCTTAATTGTCTCCATTCATAACCATATTTGAATAGAAGATTTTGATGCCATGATTGGATAATAGATTTCATCAACTATGCAATAAAATTCTAGCCGAATCTAAAGCACTAATAATTTTCAAATGCAAATGGCTCTGATTTATGTTCTCTTTCTCTCCAAGCAATCAAATTTGACATTGCCTTAATTATCTCCATTCATAACTGTATTTGAGTAGAAGATTTTGATGCCATGATTGGATAGATTTTATCAACTATATATGCAATAAAAATTCTACTCGAATCTAAAACATTAGTAATAATTTTCAACTTCAAATGGCTCCGATTTATCTTCTCTTTCTCTCTCCAAGCAATCAAATTTAACATCTTGGAAAAACAATGGATGCTAAAAAGCCGCAATTAGTTTCTTCCCTCTTCTAATTTGCATTTTAGCATATTATTAGTGATTGTTTTAATTCCTAAGTGCATATATGTTGGCTCTATTTGATTTTATATATTGTCATAGTACTTGAAAGAGTTTTTGCGATTTTTATTTGTGAAGTTCTTCCGAAGATCTTTTATTTACTTATATTTACCCTTTTTGTGACAGAAAACAAAGTAAGAGTACTATGCGACCTTCAACAAAGGAAAAAGAATTGGAATAAAGGCTGATTCTACATTGAACAATATTGCAATTGTAAAACAATATCTCGCAGGTACGTTAAATTTGTTTGTGCAATTAGTTATACTTTTCGTGTTATTGTTGCACACACTTACTTTTCGTGTTATTGTTGCACACACACATATGAAGCGGAATTGTAGGCTATTGGTTACTCCATAGAGACTCTCATGCATTAGAATCGTGTTCAATACTTTTTGCCCTTCCAAACATTAAAAAAAAAAAAGTGCATTTATACTGTCATAATGCTTTAAGACATTAAGTGCACACCTGTATTGTGATGGATTTGTCATCAAGATGTAAGCTTTTCAATTGGTATTTTTTTGCTTTGAAATTTACTTTTTCATATAAAATAATACGAAGACATATATTCAACTCTAATATAATTAAATTACCCACATATAAAGTTTGTATTTTGTCCTTGGTTGTTTTTTTTTTTTTTTTTTGAACAACAAAAATTTTATTAACCTTTGAAAACAAATTACATAGATTTAAAGGATCCAAGCAACAAGGCCTTATGATGAAAGAAGGGCAGATTCACAAAGAAAACTCCCCTCACACCAAAAGACACAAGTTGGTAGGAACCAGAAGGGAAAACACAATCTGATGCTGGCTTGAAGCCAACAAAAACCCCCCAACAAGAAAACACGCCCCAAAAAAATAAATTGAAACCAAACACCTCAAAAAACCAACCAAAATGCCTCAAACAGACATCAACAATCTTAGCTTGCAACAGAAAAACCGCTAATGATCTCATCATAATCACCCCAATAATCTTCACCCAAGATCTTGCTAATAGACCGAGAAGCCTGAGATGTATTAAGATGAAACCTGCTAATGCCATCAAAAGAAACAGATAATGCAGCAGCAGCTATAGCAGATCTTAACACAACGCATTTTTTCTGTTTACGACGTCCCTTCTTCTTAGCTTTAGGAAAACCCAACTTTTCTTCAATCCTTTTCTTTTTCAATTCTCCTTTCCCAATATCTTCCACCGCCTTAGCTGGATTGAGATCCACAACTAATTGGATTCCTTCGCCATCTTTATCATTAAAAAATCCCACTTCGGAAATATTCCAAAAGCCTTGATCAAATTCCACAACCTCCTCATCCTTGTTAGAAACGGTTAAAACGGTATCCTCTACTTCGAATGAATTAGAAAGCTTGGAATCCGCAACATGCCCGACTGTAGAATCTGAATGTCTCACATCAACAAAATTACCCACGTCATTAGCCATCGAGCAATCCACTTCCTCCTTTGTTTCACCAACCATAGAAGCACTAATAGAAGGTGAATCAATGGCTCCACTCCCAATCGAATGCTCTTGCCTCAAAATTGCATTATCCTCTTGATGAAAGTTAATGGACACACTATCTCCGATATCCAATCTTGCTTCCGCCTTCACATCTTCCTCATTAGAATTAAACACCAAGATTGGAACATCCATAGGGGTCTTATGTAATTTCGGACTAGCAAGAAACCCATCATACTGATTAGAGTGAGAATGGATGGAAAAAGGTAGATGGCTTGAAGATACTTTAGAGACTCTAACCAAGTAAATATTGCCATCGATATCCAAATTAATCACCTATTCTATCTTAGAATGAAATTTGGTTGCAATCAGAATCTTGGCTATAGCAAATGAAGACTCTTTTAAAGTATCCTCATCAACTGCAATGAAATCCCCCCATTGACTTCCAATTTTATTAAAGGTAAGCGAGTTCCAAACATTTAGAGGAATGCCAATACATGAGATCCAAACCAGCCTCTCCATACTAGCAGCTTCCCCACTCCAAGGTTTAATACTCACAAACCATTGTTCATACCAATCCTTCTTAATCATCTCATCCATAAAAGTTGTACTTGGAAAAGTAATAAGAATACTTCTACCACCCATTGCCCTGATTAGAATGTCTCCACCAATCTCATTTTGAACTTCTACCCGGAGGTCATCAACTAATAACATTTTGTCCTTGGTTGTTGGCTCATTACCATCTAAGGATTATTAATAGTCTGACTAGAATATAATTGGAGTACATGATTTTGCGTAGTAATAGTGATTTTTCATTTTTTCTCAAAATCAATTGGATTTTTTCGTTATCGTTTTGATTTATTTGATTATTTGTGATAATAGATACATTTCCATGCGATCTATCATAATTTAATTATTATAACTAAAAAATGAGTTTAAATTGGAGCTGGAGTACTGCTCTTTTGATCTTTTGATGGCCAATAACTTGTTAGTTTCTCATATTTTGTTGTCTTCATTTGAAGTACAATTTAATCTTCAATATTGCATATATCACATTTTTCCTTATAAGTTGAAAGGAAATATAAAGCTAAATCTGCCTACCCGTTCATTGCATGGATAATGGATGGATTTACGCTATAATATCAAGGAAGAAAGAAAAAATGAGTTGATTTTTTTAAAGACAAATACTCATAAGCTCTAATCATATAATTAGGAATCATATTATTTCAAGTTGTTAGTTGCAATATTCTCTCACTTTTACTTATGATGTTTAATTTATACTCTACTACCAAATAAATACAAGAAAGGTATGTATAGTATCCTTTCGATTAATGAATTCATATACTAATTTCAACATACCCATCACTAACTTTTTATGACGAAGTAAGAAATATGAATTCCATTGATAAAAGTCATCTTATGTTCTGAGGATCCAATTAAAATAGAAAAAAAATATGAAAGGTTGGTATCCCCTGACTGCATTATCGGTAAAAGTCATCTTAGGTTACATGGTGCTACATGTGCCCACCATCTCATAACTGATGGGATAGGATGGAGAGGAATTTGATTTGAGATAAAATTTTGTGGTTCTAACATCTTATGTACTGAGGATCAAAAATAAAAATAAAAGAAACTTATGTACCAGTGGAAGAGATTTGGTTGGATTTGGATGCAAATTTAGTCGGAAAAAATTGGGATATCGGAGATGGTACCAGAGGGATTGATCTGATCCCCCATTACTTTTACTACTATATCCTGAACAATTACTAGGACTGCGAAAGTGAAATTCACTCCTTACTAGACTAGGAACATGTTGATTGACTTGAAGTTACCAGAAAAATATATGTGAAGAGGAAACAAGCACCGTACATCGAATTTCCCAGACTCTAGCAGCAGATTCAGCTTCCAAAAACAATAGGAGATGTCTGCTTCCAATTATTGAAATGATAGAGGTGAATAGTTGGGAGTTAACTTATACGGATCATGCTTCTCTCAATTGTATCGAAACATCGAGGAAATCTGGATTCATCACTTCTAAAAAAATTTATAACAAGAATGTTATTCCCTTAACCAAGTTGCTCGCTACAAGGAAGATAACTCACATGTTGTCTCGGTTATTTAATTAACTCACGGTGACTGTCTGCTATATAGGATAAGTTATTGTCCATTCAATTAGAAATGTCGAGTAATAGTAGATGAGCATTGAAGTATTCCGTATGAACTTCTTTATGAGGTTACTTTTTAGATATATTTTGTAAAATTGCATTTTTTTTATAGAGGTGTTGAATGATTCCTGAATTTCGATAATTTAAACTAATTGTGTGTACCTGAATTCGTCTCGTGCATAGCACGGGTTTTCTGCTAGTCTTATATAGTATTGCATGATGGATTTTCGTGAAGAGTGTCACGAGAGCGACAAGTGGCACTTATAACTTTTTAATGGGAAAAGAAAAAAATTAATTCATAAACATTAAACTAGAAAATTCAAAAGAAAGGTGAAAAGGAAACCTAAATGACTATTTGATCTCCAAACCAATCCATATACCTAATGTTGTATGTATCTAAGGAATTGATTGGAAATTTGAATTTCAAATTCTTAATTTAAAAGCTATTTTTACTAAATTTTGAATATGACACCTTTTTTTGAACTCGAATTCCTACACCTAATATTATCCCTTCCTCCTATTACCTAATTAATCAAAGATATCAGTTGGCACCCGAGTAGTCCAATTACTAACTAAATTCCTTGATTTATGGGATTGTTTATCTTTTCCCAAAACAATTCTCCCTCCCACCTTTTATATCTCAAAAGCCCAAAAAATACTGTACTCATTAGAACGCCATTTATCCATCAGGATCCAGGCCAACTAACTTTACACGTCAAACACATTGGCAAGTTCTTTATTCCGACACTATCCTTGACTCAATTACTTCTTTAATTTACGTATTTTTCGGTTTTTCAGTGCAATCCCAAAGGTTCAATATTGGAACATGAAAGGTATGTTTCTATTTGGAATTGGCGTTTGATTCAAACATCGACCAAGTAACATAATCGGGTATACAATATGTGGATTTGTAAGAATTAATGTGTTTATATACACCACTGATGTAATTATATATAAGTGGAGTTCTTAATTTAATTCATAATTTGGTTTCTTTTGCAGAAAATTGGGAGGAAAAAACATGAAAGCATGAGAGAATAGTCTCAAAAGATTTAGTATTTAATGGCTTAATGTAACTCCAGAGCAATTCATTACCGCGCTTGTCATATTCTCATGTTGGGTAATTGCTTGATAGAACTTTTATTCTTTCTTCGTTCTTACCTTTTTGTAAAGTCATCTCAAATTTTTATTTTTATTTTTATTTTTTTGGTTAGAATTGTGTTTGGCATTATAAAATGTTGATGTGCTATGGGTTTATGTATTTTGTGTCCATTTACTTTTGTTATTTCCCACCAAAGTTTTTTACTACATATTGCGATTTCTACTGTGTGGTAATTTTTGGTGACATTGACAATAGTTAGTTAATACGCTCTCATTGATAGGAAATTTTAACTGCACACTATGTTGTATAGTTGTAATTAAAGGTCAATCAAGTGCTATGTATTTTCATTGTGCTATAAACCATTCTCTCTTTGTCATATATAAAGTTGATAAAGTTTGATGCCATTGGTTGAGGAAGGTGGAAGTTAGGGTTAAATCTAAAGAAATGAAGAGAGGACTTTTATGCTACTATAAAAAAAGAGAAAATATATTTTCAAGCCATTTTCCAACATTCATTATAGGAAATCTATAGTCTACAGTAATGCAGGGTGACTTTGCATAATGAGAGATCTGAAAATAACACTATTGAAAATTTTCTAATTGTTTAGACATTTTTAAAAAAATGCTACTATTGGAAAAATATTGAAAAAATTGGTCGTAATAAAAAAGTGAATTCATTTATTTCAAAATCAAAACTCTAATGCCTATACAACCCGTAGAATAATATCCGATTTGAAAATGTGTAAAGCGTCTATTATCTGTACCATTAAAAAAGCCATAGATATCTCCTAAACAAGTGCTCCAAAAGAAAAAAACTTTTCCCATATAGTATCTTCTCTTTTAGAATTTGCAAGTGAATTAGATTTTATTTCTTTCCATCTGAACTGCATTTAATTGAATCTAACTATTTAAAACCAATACGTTCTATAAATTGTTGCAATCTAATTTTATTTTTTTGGTAGGTTACAATGCAATCAACGAGGCTCCTATTCACTCGACTTACTATGCAACCAGACATCATTCTTGTTCTCTAAAAGATGAAAGTGTATACTATTTTACGAACCTGTTTACTCAAGGGCAAAGTCAAACGAAAAAAGTGCAAAGGCATCCATTATAATGGAACCCAATCTGCTACTAGGCCATTCTTCCGTTAAATTGTTGGCCTCAATATTACTTGAAAATAGTGTTCCAATTATCTAAATGGAACTGTTTGATGTTGATTGCGTGTTATGGCTCTAAAGCTTTCCTATAGACCCATTTATTGTATGAAGACTTGGGAAGTTAAACCTCTTGATTAATTGATTATTATACTAATTAGGGTGAGATAACCAGTTGGAGTTATTGTAATCAATAAAATTTCTACCCAATGTAGATTTATATAGATTGAGAGGTTCAAAAGTATACATCTTTTTTTTTTTTTTTTGCACGGCAAAAAGGGATTTTATTAATCAAATATCAAATATACAATATTAACCAGGGCAAGAGAAAAGCAACAAAGCCTCTCGAGACCCAAAAGATTGGAAGGGTGACCAGAAAACAACCAAATAATCAAAGGGAAAAATAACCTACACACACATCCTCAACCCTAACTTATACCAAAAGTATACCTCTTTCATAGGCGTTATTTTGAAAAATAGTACGCAAACATTTTTGTTTAATACCTGTGCATAGCACGGGTTTCATGCTAGTATACACTAAGGTGATATATCATTCCGAATCAAGTTTCATTCCCAAAGGTGTACTCCACTCCAATCATATTTCGTATTATGTTTTATCTCTTCTCGATTTAGTTTGTTTAATTTCAAAACTTGAGATTCTTCTAAGTTCACTTTTATACTTCTAGACTATTGCCTTTTTTCCCAATTATATCAATCATAAAAAAAATTATGGCACCTTTTTCTTGGGTTTTGACTTCAATTATTTTGTCAAAAAGTCACACATATGAATTAAGAATTAATAGCCGATTAAATAACCATGAGAAATTAGAGTCAACAGGAGCATATAGGAAATAAAATTGTTATACTATATAAAATTTAATAGATCCAGTAATTCCCTACACTTTATTATTGAAAATACAATTTTTTAGCTCATAGAAAAAGGAAAACACATCATTTTATTTTATGTCTCCGTGCATAGCACGGGTTCATGCTAGTCTTATATATTATTGCAGGATGACTTTTCGTGAGGAGGGCTGTGGACGCGCCAAGTGGCATGAATTGGTTGATTTGTCATTTAGAGTTTTGGGAGAAGCATGTGACATTACTATGTAAATCAAAGTTTTTCTATAAATCTCAGTAGTATTTAAATTAGAAACCCATAAATCTTGCTATCCATAACAAAACATGGAATCTTTCATTTTAACAATTTAAACTAAAACTCAGCAGTATAATTTGCATGGGTATACCATTATCATACGTTCTTAGCCTAAGGAAATTAATTACAGATGCAAAGGAATTACAGATTCCACTTCCATTTTTAGTCGACAACATAAAGTGTCCCTTTCATATTTTATTTAAGAACCCTATTTACCATTTAAGAGAAAACATATCCATAGATTGTTCTTTTTCAAAATTAAAACCATAGTGATCATGATTGTCCACGATACCTATAGAGTCCTAAGTTTTCCATTAAAAAAACCATCTTTCACATCTCTCTAGCTCCCTCCCTCTTGGATCTGGTGAGGTTTTTCCTTCTTCATAGTTGACGTACAAATGCCAACACATTTGTTTGATTTGTATTACTATGATTGTTCTTTCTCTTTGTGGTTCCTCACTTTCTCCTCTCTTTTAGATATGTGAACATGTGCAATAATGGTTTTTTTTTTTTTAGTGAAATGCTCTGAACTATGAATGAAGGAAGCATGGTAATGAGCACATAAATTGATACAGGTCTCTGGACCAGCTCTCCTTGATGTCTTTCGGTTTTGATTTGAAGGCATGGTTCTGAAGCAAAACATCCATGTAACTCCTCAATTTTTGGAGGTCTACAGGGCCACTACTTTACTGGTATTCTAAGAGCAACCACTTTGTGTGCATATTGCCAAATATTAGGTCTGTCTTCAATCATTTCCCGCCCATAACCACCAATAATTAGGGTCTAGATGGGTTCAGTTATTGTTGTTGTTGTTACCGCGAGTTTGGTCCAAAAACATTAAGCGAGATTTTGAAGAGATCAAAGGTAACACATTTGCTTGACCCTTAAAAATAACAGTACACGGAAGAGATAACCCATTATAGAGAAAGCTCGAGAGAAAGAACATTTATCAGGTATTTTATGGACCAAGCAACAAAAACCTAAGTTTTAGAGACAAGATTAAACTAAATTTGTTCTATTTATTATACTCGCTCCAAAACCTCTACGTCATGAACAATGTACTCCTGTGGTGACAATCATGTTAAAAGTAGACTGGTCAGAAGAATTTTTGCACATTTTCAAAGGTAATAAATACATGTATCTTCATTGTTACATGATTATTATATATATAAACTAAATGAAATTAGAGGTTCAATGGGGGTGTCACGAATTTAATAATTATTTTTTATCTAATAGATTGAAGAATGTCGAGGAATGGCATGTCTTCGAGACTAATCTTTTACTGTATTTGTTGATTAAGGTCTGGATCTCATATAGAAAATTTTATTTGCTTGAATAATTTTTATAGATGTTTGTTTCTGAATGTTGAAAATTTAAATAAACACGAATTTGTTTGAAAAAATTTGCATTAATCGTGTGTGATAAGCCCCAAATGTTGTTTATAATCCGGGCTTATCTCTCTCATTTTGCACACACTTTCGCATTTAAAATACTTTGAATTGTTTGATATTGCGCGTTTGGTGTGTTTTCCAAGTTTTAGGTAAAACGGAGCAAAAGGCGTATCCTTAAGCTCCAAATAATCCCCGGTTGTATCCGGAAGTACCCAAGGTCCCGCAATGCCGTGGAGGACAATCGCCGAAGCTTAAAAGTCGATTCAAGGAGCTTTGGAAGGTTCAAGGAAGGCCCGGAACAAAGGACCAAGAAATCTAGAGTTATGAGGTTCGGGGAAATTCGACACACCGATAGAAAAAGGCTCATTTCTCTCAAGATACAAAGGCTATGAAGATGAGGTCAATTGGGTTTGAAAGTAGACTCATAGAGCTTTCCAACGGTTCAAGAATCACCTCATTCCGAGTTCGGACGAAGCCGGGGCGTGCCCGCGAAGTTGGGTCAAAAATCTGCCCGAACAAACACTTCTGGATCGATCCAGAAGTAATGTGGATCGATCCACATAAGTGAAAAATGGTCCAGACTCATCTGGATCGATCCATGATGAAGTTGGATCGATCCACACTTCAAAAAATCATCTGGATCGATCCAGACCTAAAGTGGATCGATCCACACTCTTGCAAAACAGCACCAGACTACCTTGGATCGATCCAGACCCATCATGGATCGATCCAAGTCCCTCCGGATGGCATTTTTTGAGCACTTTTTGTGCTTTCCTTTTATGGAAACTTTTGTTTAATGTGAGAGCTTTATTAGATATTATGTAGAGAGAGAAAATGAGAGGATAAAATAGGCTCTCCTCTCTCCTTCTCCCACACTACTTACTCTTTCATTTTTAGTTTTAGTTTAGCTCCTCCATTGGAGGATTTTGAAGCTTTCTCTCTCTAGATTTCTCAAGTAAGTTTTCATTTCTAGTTAATTTGTCAAGGTTTATTGTTGTAGGTACAATCATTCTCTCTATATAAATCTAGTTTATTTGTGTTTTTATCGGTTAAATCTTGTTCTTCATTTCCTAGCTAAATCCTTCTTAAACTCTAGTTTTTATTGGTTGTTTGTTATTTCTCTAAGGTTTAAAGTTGTTGGCAAGTTTGTTATCATCGTTAAAAATCACTTTTCAAAGTTATTGGTCATGTTTATAACTTCCTTAATTAAATTAATTAGTCTTTGCCTAATGAGTGAGTAGTCAATTAGGTAGGGTCATGGGGTGATTGACTCCCCATGACCAAGGTTAATCCAGTTCCTCGCGCAATTTAAAAAAGGCTTTCAACTTTTGTCGAGCAATGAATTGGGATTCACTTTTACGAATCGAAATTAGTGTCTGTAAACCCCTTTGATCGCACGTCGCCCGGGGCTTGACCACTTGGTACGTGCGATGCTTAGGGATAGGGCGACTCAAATGTTTGTCTAAATGGCACAAGAATCCTATTCTTTGTGGAACGCATTTTTCTAGGCGATGGTTTAGTTTCTAAACCATTTGCTCGGGTGCACCTAACGGTGGCTCGAGTCGGTTACCGAGCGTGAGGATTTGGTTAGCTTTGGTTGTGATCGTTATGAACCCCTAGGCTTTACCTTTGTTAATTTAGTCTTTTCGTATTCCGTGTCATTCACGAAGTTAAGTGAATCCACCAACAAATCACAAAAGCCAAGTTTGCCGCTTTAAGGCTAAAAACTTCATTCGCAAGTCAACTCTCACGCCGGGTGCGTTCGGTCCCTGTGGATTCGACCCGGTCTTACCGGTTATCATGCTATGCGATACCTAGCCCTACGCTTGGGGCGACACCATCTACGACACAATCTAAGGTCGCAAGCAGTGTGCACTTGAAATTGTCTTGTGCGTAGCACAGGTTCATGCTAGTTTATAGTATGCAATTGTGCTGTATATGGCCGCGTATGACGTGGCGGTGCAAAATTCATTGTAAAATATCAAAAAGATTCTGTGTGATATTGTGTAAAAGTCTATGCAATAGAAACAATTTACTACTCCCTCTGTCCCATTTTAATTGCTCCCCACAAATATCCCTGCCATTTTCAAACATTTATAGGAGTATCTTTTTATTTGTAGTGATTTTAAAGTTTTTGAAAATTTTGTTTTATAGAAGTAATTGAAATTTATCAAATAAGTTTCATATTACATATAAAATTCATTATAGATTGAAAACTATAAGAGTTTTAAAAAGACACGCATAATTGTAGGAAGCAATTAAATTGGGACGGAGGGAGTAATACAGAGTAGAATAAAAAAATTGGGCCGCGGCTTTGGTGTTGGTCTTCTACAATGTGCACGTTTATGGGAACAACTGAATTAACAAAAGAAAACTATAACACAAATTTTGACATAATCGGAGCCGTTCAATTCGTTTAAAATATGATTTTTTACTGGAACTCTTAAAAACATGTTTTAAACAACTTGAACGGTTCCGATTGTTAGCTTGGGGCTCCGATTATCAATGTGTCAAACTTTGTGTTAAGTTTGTGTTAGAGGAACTGGCCCCGATATATTTATATATAGGGGCCGGTTCCCTGGGGCCGGTTCTAGGGACACATAAAAAATACAATTTGTTTCAAAGCCCCATTCGAATCATCCGAACCGTTCAACTTGTTTAAAACATCTTTTTAAGGATACTTGTAAGAAAAATTAACTCATTCGAATATCAGTAAGTGTTCGATCCAAACAATTTTGAGAATAGCAGTTCCTGTCAAGTCTTTTGAAAAAGTATTTGGATCAAGCACTTGTTGGTATTCGATTGAGCTAAATTTTTGTGAGATTTCCTATTTTATCCATTTAAATGAAGCAAAATAGTTTAGATCATCACAATATAATCTGGAACAAAAGTGTGTGTTATACAATAATCAAAAAATGTTGTCTGGTTACTTGAATGAAAGTATGATGGCTAGTAGGAGACTTATTTCGAGAACTTGAATGAAGTATGATAGCAAGACTTATTTCGAAATTCACGAATGGACTTCTGCGGGGTCCAGTGGGAGCACGGGCCTCACCCAATTTTTTAGGATTATATTAATATTCTGAAATACAGTATTTCAATTATATCCAATACATATATGATAGTTTTGTAATAAAATCTTTTTTGTCTTAGTGTATGAAATTTTCACATCTCTTCTTTGTGCAAACACATCGCTTTCTGTTAATTATAAAATGAAGTTATATATAGCTAGCAATTTATTATTTTACCGGCTTATTATTTTAAAAAATTATAAATGTACAGGTTAAGGTCTAGTTATCCAAAAAAAAATTATCAAAATTTAATAAAATCAAAGGGTCAAATCTTGATTTTATCTTTGATATATGTAGAAGTACTAAAAGTCATCTGATTCGATATATGTAGCAAGTCATCTGATTTTATTAAATTTTGATAATAAAATCAAAATTTAACTGAATTCAGTTACACATATCGAATCAGATGACTTTTAGAAGTACTAAAAGTCATCTGATTCGGTATATGTAACAAGTCATCTGATTCGATATGTGTAACTGAATTGTGGGGTAATACAGGAGCAGGCGCAGTGTATCTTTTGATTGAAGTTATAACCCAAGTGGGCCAAGTCAAAGTGCGCGTTACGGTGAAAATGCTGCGAAGTTTCATTGGTATATCACTTTTTTTTTTTACAGAACTGCAACATGCCCAGAATCTCTGATTTTACGAGAAATTATCCAGACAACTAGAATGAGTGGCTCAGACAAGTGAGACCACTCGTTCCAGTTTTTGAGCCACTCATGCCAGTTTTCTTAGTAATTTCTACATAGTGTTATAATACTAATCTCTCATACATATTTATGTGGGACTGAAGACAAAATATATGAGTTCCACCTAATTATGTGATGATGAAGGCCGATAAAAAAATGTGATGGAGAAGGGTATTAAGATACCACGTAGTGATGCCTTAGGACCACTTAATAATTAATTTCTCACAAGGACCACTTAATAATTTGTTACTCACAAGCAAGCCTCAAATTCATTGAATTTTTGCTTGAAAAGGAGTACGTGTTTACGAAATTATAATTACGATATTACCTTAAAATGTAAGTCAAACGATCGAGACTCTTTTTAAATTCTTCTTTATTACTCGTTCTCTTTTTAAATCTATCAATAACTCATCTCTCTTTTGTGTTGAAAGTAACCACTATTGAAATAGAAAACAAAAAATATCGAAACTCCCGCAATGGAAACCCACCCTTAAATATTAGTCCACAAACGAATAAGACATCATTTGGAATTTCATCCTAGTTGAAACGAACATTAAGCTCATTTACTATTTGATTGCAGTCCAACTTCATGCAGCATGCTGGAATTACTTTAGTGGGTTAGGTCAAATCAAGGTTTCCCTGATTGCCATGTTCTAATCTGATTATAATCTTCACGATCCGTAAGATGTTAATCTCATTCTTTTGTGGTTCACCCTAAATCCGACTTTGATTCGATTTGCCCACGCAATGTTAGGGATGCGATGCGTAGTATGGGTTAGCGAGTTTTAGGCTCACGTCACGTCGTTTGAGACGGCTTTTTATCTTGGGCTTAGTTGTTTTATCGTCTTTGTGGGTTATTTTTCTAGATTATTATCAATGTATTTAGGTGCAATCCTTGTAAGTGCCACTGGGCGATTTCATGAATGCATTAGCTTCCGTTTAAAAAAAAAAAAAAAGGTGTCCCTAACTGGGGGTGATAACATATTGTTTTGGGGGACAAATTAGTGGTTGAGACTAAACACACAACCTTTCCATTAAACAAGTCTCCTTGGTATATATCTATGTAGTTTGCTAACGGGGTGAAGGTTAAAATATTCATCAACAAATGTACCTCCGTAGTTACTTTTACATTGTGGCTTTTTATGTCTGTTTTAATAATGCATTGGCTTTTGCTTGGTTTAGTTTTTGGGTTTGGTTTTTGAGTAATAATTGAAAATATAGGGGTAATGATTGTAGAGAGATATAGATAGAAATAAAAATAATAACTAAAAATAAAGATAATGATGAAGAAAAATGTGAATAATGATTGAGTGATAATTGAGAAAATCAGTCTTGAAACCCAAAAAGAACAAGGTCTTAAAATCTTCCCCAAATAGTTTCGACATGCAAAATCAAAATCAACCTATACAATCTGTACTCATTTTTCTTTTTTCTTTTTTCTTTTTTATCATCAAAAAGAAATTCTATTACCTCATAACACAAAGTACAAATTTAATAGGGTCTTGGGTACACCAGCCTGACCACCCAAGACTAGGGGTGAAAATCGGTCGGTTCGGTTCGGTTTTTGGGGTGTCCGGGACCGAACCGATCGATTCGGGGTGGTTTTGCTGGGAACCGATCCCGACCAAAAAAAACAATGGACCAATCGGTTCGGGGTGGTTTGGTTTTTTTCGGTTTTTTCGGTCCGGCGTTAAGATTGAGATGGATGGCTAGGATTTGTTATTTTTGGGGGGTCAAGATCATTTTTTTGGGTTTTCGGTCCAAATAGGGGTGGTTTCGGGGTAATTCGGTCCAAATTGGCATGATTTCGGTTCGGTCCAAACCAATTTCCAGGAAACCGAGACCGAACCGATAATTTTTCGGTTCGGTTTGGTCCAAACCGAAGTCAGCCGACACAGCTTTTCCTCGACCGAAAACCGAAGCGGTCGGTCGGTTTTTTTCGGTTTTTCAGTTTTTCTTTCACCCCTACCCAAGACCCTTATCTCCTAACCACATGGAGGAACTGATTTAGGCCTCACTGGCTGAGCCCAAACCAGGGTGAAAACCCTAATGGTCCAGAGAAAGTGACCCACCTAAAAAAAAAAAACCCTAAAACCCTAATCCTGACAAAACCAAGCCCAAGCTCCATCAGCCACACCATGCCACCACCCCTATCGGCACCAGAACGAGCTGCCCAATCGACAAGATAGCAGAAGCAAACCACATAGCCGCAGAGAACCAAAAACCAGGCACAACCTCACCCTCAGCAAGGAAACAGAGAGATACCAGCCCCTATCGCCACAAACTCGTGAAAAAAATAAGGCAAAATTGCTTAGAACCACGAGTAAACCTTCTGCTGCTGCACCTCACCTAAAAGAGCACCAGTTTAACCATAACCATAAAATGCCGTCGCAAAGCCAGACGACCGGAGACTGAAAGTGAAAACGCAGCACACTAGCAAAAATTCGACGCCTCCAACGGAGACCATGAACCCCCCATCAGGTCGTAGATCTACCATTAGTTGTTAAGCCTGAGACAGGATACCTCCAACAAGGAAAACTAGCATGGTAGACCGCCGAACCGACATGCCATTAGGCTGAGATGGCCGCACCCAGCAACACGGCCATGGTCGGGAACGAAGAAACGGGAAAGGGGAGGGGGAGGGGAACTTGATCATGGAAAACACACGACTGAGTGGAGGAGGAGGGAAGGGAGATGAGAGAGGAGAGAAGAGGGAAAGGATAAGAGAGCCTGGGGGAGGAGGGAAGCCGCCGCTCCCCCCGTGTGGAGGAAACCCTAGCCGATATCAAAGAATCATATAAGAGTGGCATTAGTTGGGTTAGCATTTTAATAATTAGGAAAATTGAAAAACTAATGGATTAGCTCCTCATTTAGTTCATGGATTAACGATTGCTAGTTCCGGACTGAGTCCCAAAATTAATCAAGGTGCAAACAAAGCTAGCCCAAATACCTAGTTATAAAAAAAAACAATGAATTTGTTTCTCATTTAGTTCATGGATTAAAAATCCCAAGCTTACTAGTCCTGGATTGAGCAACACGTTTCCAAGTAAAAGTGGTCTCATACATGTCTATAAATCATATTATCTCATTTGATTGATAGAGATCGGATTAAATACTTTACATGGTCCAATTCTTTACTTATATTCGATCAAATAAATAAACAATTTCTTGGAAAGTGAGAATTTTTTTATTTTGGACGACTTTGACCACGGGAGATAAATATCTGGAGCTACTAGATATGGCTGTGTTTGGATGACCAAAATCTTGAGTAGGACTAGAAATGCGATTACCGGGAATCAAATTCCTAGAAATTTGATACCTGGAGTAATTTCATTACGGTGTTTGAATTAATTGAGTAATATTACGTAGGAAATTATTTTGGAAATTTATTGAAATCAACATTTCATTTTCTTATTGAATGAACTAGGAATTTGAGATTCCCATGGGGTAAGGGAGAAATCAGATTCTCACTCAGTTTAGGAATGTGACTCCTGGTTGAATGTGTCATCAGGAATCACATTCCTGTTCCTGGCTATTCCAAATGCCAGAATCAGAAAAGCATGGAATCACAATCCTATTCTTGTTTGTTCCAAACATTTGAATCATGAAAAGAAGGCATCACATTCCCATTCCCCCTCAAGATTGCTGCCATCGAAACTGAGCCTAACAGTTTTCCGATTTTTCCATACCATCATCATTTCATACTGGTAGTCATTGGATTATTAGTTCCCTATGACTATGGTCAAGTGTAGAGCAAGTGGAACTAGTAGAGGCTGTCGCATTTGCTATATAATTTGAAAAAAATTATTCTTATATTAGAAAAATAGATATATTATCAAATTATATAAGTCCGCTCCAGCTCCAGAGATATAACCCGTCCTTCCTACACAAAAATTCTGACTCCGTCCATGACTATGGTCTATGGGAGATTCTCTCTGTTTCTAAAAGTACTTTTCTCATTTCTTGAGCGTCATACTTAAACCATATATTCAATTGACCAAAAAGTTTATGAATTAAATGTGAGCATGTAGTTTTTTTTTTTTCGTTGAAGGACTCTGGAGCACATCGGATACTGAGAATAGTTTTGGCTAAATAATAAGCCAGATAAAAATTGTTTTTATTAAAAAAATTTGCATCTGTTAATTTTTTATCGATTTTTTGTGGATTATTAGTTTCTCTCACAGAGAAAAATTTATAAAGTAAAATATTATCATCGAAATTTAGAAAAGAAATACCAAAGACGAAAATAATCTACAACAAATAGACCTTTTGAATTATTTTTGTCTTTATTTTTTAGTTTGGGTGATAATTTTTACTTTTAACATTACTCTTGTCGACACGAATCAATAATCCACAAAATTTGATGCAAAACTAAAAATTTCGGAAAATTTGAATAAGGAGAACCAAAAAAAGTCGGCTCAATATTATTTAGCCGAAACAACATAAGTAACTACTCACTTTAGCGACAACTCACCAATGTTAGAATGATACTCAAAATGTGAGAATAGAGTAAAAATGATCATCATAACGTCTTACTCCATATTCATGTCTTTTCGAAATAATAAACACTGTGCTATGTGATACGAGAATTATATAAACAAGTTCTATAATGCAAAATAATACCGAAAAAAACTCGATCCTCTGTAGGAAACCAAAAGAAACATGATTTCTATCTAATGATACAAAATCTACATGAAAAACTAGAGAAATTTACGTCTTCCTGCATGCAAATTTTGTTAGTAATTTTTTTTCCCTTTGTTTTAGGCTTATCCGAGACGAAAACCCCATACGTAAGGGTAAATACCTAAGCACGATGACTTCATACCAAAATTAATGAATTTCTATGAGGTCTTGGCCTTCCTCCCATTTAAGAATGTGGAAATTTTCATTCACCAACTCTTGAGACTCATCCAATGGCAATGACCAGAGGTCATTGTTATTGTAACTTCCTAATATTTGTCACACCTTTTTCTTCTCTCAACAACTGAATGGAAATATCTTATCTTATTAGTAAAAGGTATTGTATTTGGCAAGTGGTGGCTAGCTTAGAGCTCTGTCCTACACTGAATCCCGGGATCAAGCCACATTCTCCCCTCCCCATGTACATATTAGGAATGATGAATGAAAAAAAAGGTACTTTATTTGGATAATCATGTCATAAATATCTTATTAAACAAATTGAGAGTGGGTTCGGTAAAATTGGCACTCCCTCTGTCGTTTTTGTTTGTCAATTTTTAATAGCTTACATATTTTGATCTATAATGGTTTTCTTGATTTTGAAAACTTTGTATTTTAGAAATAATCGAAAACTATCAAACAATATCCATATTGCATATTTTTTAAAATTCATGTTAGAAAATATAAGCGATTAACAGTGGACATGATCTTTGAAATTTGACAAATAAAATGGGACGGAGGGAGTACAACATAATTAAAGACCTCAGCAACATAAAATGTATCCTACTTAATTAGTCAATGGCACTAAGGTAATTGGGGTCTGAAATATCTTCTCAATATTAAAAGACCAATCTGAAGAACAAGTTTACAAGGAAAAAATAACCTTAAAATAGGAAAACAAAACAATGCCACACTCTACAAGATAGTAGAGAGTCGTGATGTTGTCACATAATCTTTCAAAATGTCCTGAATTCATGTTCTCAACCCTCACACTGTGCTCTCATTTTCTCGATCTTTGCTCTCGCGAATTTTAGTAATTTGAAATGTGACTCAAATATGTTATGCCATGGCCCACCACATAACACCCTGTTTTAACGTTCATCTTCTGGGGGTGGGAAATTGGGTATTTAGTTAATATGTACCTGATCGTAGTTCTTGAACTCTCAGATATGTTATGCCATGGCCCATGCATAATGAGACATCACAATCCCACAGAAGAAGACATCACACCAGCTGTGGAAATTAGGCAGAAATGGCAACAAATAATGACACCATTCGTCCATTCCACCACACAAAAACCAAGTAAATGTATTTTTTGACCAAGTATTATGTGTCTCAAAAACCAAGTCTAATATTGGTTGGACGAGGCACTTGAGAAAGATTGACATCAAGTAGATTAAATGACAGATTGATGGATAACTGGATAAAAAAAATGTTCTAAATGCAAACAAGGCTAGGGAACTTTCCATGTTTATAAACTCACTGAAATTTGACTAAAGGATCAAGTAAGTGAGGTTCATGGACTAAGAAAAGTTTATAAACTCAATGCAGTTTGAATCTGGCATATGACTATCCCCTCTGACGCCTCATTGACTATGAGAAAAGTTTTTCAGTTTAGAGATATATGCCAGCCATTTTTATATTTTTTGATAACTTGATGTTTGGGCCAACTTACGCACAGCTCGACTATTTTCGGGGCCTTGGAGGTAACGACCGGGCATAACCCCCAGTGGCCCCAAGAGTTTGCTGGCAAAGAGAATCAAACCTGAGACCTTAGGTGGGAGCAAACCCCTAAGTCCGAAGGTAAGACCACTTTGCCAACCCCTTGGGGTTTATATGCCAGCCATTAATTCAATACAGGATTAGTAATGGGCACTCCACTTTTGTTTGGTTGGATAACTGGCAACCCTTGGGTCCCTTATATAAGAAGTATGGGAACAGGGTTTGTTCTCATATTGGAAAAGATCTTCATGCTAAAGTTTCATATATTATCCAGAATGGCAGGTGTAAACCTGCCCAGAATCATCCAAGAGATATGCCAGCATGCTTCCAATGATTGCTAGTTGTTACCTCATTGTTTTACAGGAAGATTCCGTGGTTTGGCTCCCTTCTGCGGTATGTACACTATGAAATCTGCTTGGCATGTTGTGATGGCTTCTTATGAGGTCAAAGATTGGCATATTTTAGCCTATGGTTAGTAAACATGTTCCAAGGTGGGCATTCATCCTATGGTTAGTAATGTGGAATAAACTTAGCACCTAGGAGAGATGGTTGCCTCGTTGGGACGGGGTTGGTCAATTGTGGTTCCTGCAGACTCTGTACCAGTGGCGCCTCGAAATCTCATAGCCATCTGTTTTTTTGAAAGCTCATTCTCTAAACATGTGTGGGTTGCCATAGTGAGGAAGAATCAGATTTGGTGAGACTCATTGAGCTGGTATGAGGAGGACTGGTTCATGCAACACTCACAAGGCAAGGGATTCAGAGCTTCTATCTTGAAACTTTCCCTACCTGCTACCATTTAATTACCACATTTTGGGAGAAAGGATCTTGTGTATATTCCAACAGAAAACAATGGATCTTGATTCTCTTATCTCAAAATTTTCAGATGCTATTAGAGACTTTGTGACGGCTTGGAGGAATGCATATTCCAACAGAAAACAATGGATCTTGATTCTCTGATCTCAAAATTTTCAGATGCTATTAGAGACTTTGTGACGGCTTGGAGGAACATAAAGGCCAGCCGCTACAACAGGACTATCTGTAAAATCTTGAATGTGTCTGCTTGTATTTTTAAGGCTCCTCCCTTGTAATCAGTGCTCAATTGGTTGGTTTGTTTCCTGTTGGTTACCGGCTTCTCCTTTGTAATCTGTGCTCAGTGCTCACTCTCCCATACTCTGTGTATTCTTTGGTCGGGTTTTTAAATGGAAAGTACTACTACCAAAAAATAATAATTGAGGTTCTGTGGGTATTTCTGTAGACATTAGTTTATAAAATCAATGCAATGTGACGAAAGTAATAAAAAAAAAAAAAAAAGAGTGACAACAAATAAACGAAGATAATACATACCAAAGAAGTGAGTTTTTGTGGGTATTTCTGTAGACAAGTTTCGCAAGAATAGAAGAGAACAACTTCGTTCAAATTTAGAGTGCCTAATCAGCCCTCAAGCTTTTTTTTTTTTTTTTTTTTTTGAACGGTAAATAACTTCATTAATCTTGAAAAAGAGACAAGACTAATAGGGGCAAGGAAAGGCAACGAAACACGAGTTGCACAATCCGAGACCCAAGCTAATGATACATATCCCTCAAGCTAATCAGCCCTCAAGCTAATGATACATATCCCTTCAATTTTGAACAATGAGTGAGCATTGTAATCAAAAGTATCCAAATAAAAGGACACTTGCACAATGAGAGGGCCTGTGTGGACTGACCCAGTCCAAATGAGTGATAGCGACTAAACCCCTAAATCTCAATTCTTAACCAGGCCAACCCCGAGAGATTAAGTACACGAGCTAATTGCCAAACAATGCATTACAAATAGACTGGGTATGAAAGAGCGGATATTTAAGTCCAATTATTTTCCCGACTCTTCTACTCCAAGGCGGTTGAAGTAGCCAAATCCAAAAGCACATGCTAACAAACACCAAAAGCTTTTTCCTTTCCACCAACATATAGTATATCTTAGAGGCAAATTAGTGGGTGAACAACCAGGGGCTACGTCTCTCCATAAACTCAAACCTCAACCTTGCAGCTTCCAAACCTCCCGCTCGGAAGCCTTGAGGTGAGAAGTACTACCAGATGAGCTTAAGAGCTACATCTAAAGACTAAACTAAACACCCAAAAGTCTTACACTATAGAAGCTTTAAAGTTCAGCAAGCATGCAAAAAATATGTCATCAAAATTGGAGATTAGTTTATCCAGCTACGGGAAAGAGTAGTGAAATCATATGGGAAGGCTAAGAAAGCGGTACATGTTCTGATAATTCTGAGCCGCCGAGTTGCCGACTTTTGTCGGAGCCGCCGAGTTGCCGACCTTTGTCGGAGATAATTCTAATCGTACGGGAGATTACAGGGTACCAGCGAGGGAGAGAGCTTCAAATGAGTCATAGATCGACGTCGTTTCCAGGGAAAGGCCTCCTCTGCAAACGCGAGTTAGAATATGGAATGTGTTTATGGTTTTGATTCAATGTAACACGACCTATTTTAAGAAACATAAATTCATTAAGATCAAGTACGAAATGTATATCAATTAACATGATTGATTTGCATAATTTAATTTCAAACACAATAATCAAAGTGAACGTCTCGGATCATCAAAATATTCCCGGGATTGGTAGAAATCCTCGTTGCACTCTCCAGTGAAATATCCCTTCTCTAAATAGGTTTGGGATTTTTGATTCAGTGAAACCAAACCTATTTCAAAAAACAGAAATTCATTCAGATTAAGTACTAGTTTATATTTTTTGAATGTGATATTTTACAATGATATATCTCATTAAAATTTCTATATGATTAACGTCTCAGATTTTTAAATTATGGTCTATATACTTAGTAATTGTCCTTGTAATACCCAAGAGTTATTAGAAATTGAATGTTACTCAGACGACGTCGTTTCCTAGGGCATGACATAGGTTCAACCTATGTCATGACGTGGAATATATTTTTAATTCTTTTTTTTTCCCCCCGATCAGCAGCCTCTTCCCAAGCGAACAGGGATTTTCACACGCTTCCCCTTCTCCTCCCCCCTCTGTAATCGACCTCCCCTCCAGCTCTCCCTCCCCCTCCGGCAGCATGTCTACCGCCAGTGAACAATCCGGCAGCCCTCTCTCCATTCTGCTGTGTGAAAGATGCGATTTTGCAGTGAAGCCCGGTCGACAACGTTTCAAAGTGAAGGCCTTCTTGGAGTTTGATATGGAACAGGTTTGGCGATTTTTACGAAATTTGAGATCAGTTGCTATTCTATACACACAATTTTTTGCTGAAATGTGTTGGCGATTTTTTCTTTTGGTTGTAGATCGATCCTTATTTTTTGGGGACGAAGGTCTGTATATTTGCCATGGATTCTTTTGGTCTGTATCGCTGAGGATGTGAATGGTGGAGTACAAAACTGCAGGTGGCTGCAGCCTGCATATGATAAGCCTCGGAGTAAGAAGGCCTTCTTTGATCCCTCAAGATCTCAGGACTTTCTGTTCATTTCAGGCACCAAGGTATTTTTTCGAATCTTATTAGAAACAACCTTTTTTTCGTATCAGAAGAGTAGTAGCTACAACACGTCGAAATACAAAATATCGAAACGTAGCTTTACATCCTGATGAATCACCATAGCTGAAAAAGAAAAGAAATGCGGCATATGGACACTGTTATTCATCTTTTAGGTTGCTTGAATACCACAGATGCGAGCGCTAGGAAAGAACGGAGAGAACCCTCCTGATGGATTTAGGTGTCCCGGTGGTTGGAAAGTGTTGGTAGAGTACTGAAAAGTCCCTAAACTTGTTCCTGCTTAGAAGGATTTGTTGTATGAACATGTAATAGTTTAGGAGAAACTGATACTATATTTGCCTCCATTGGGTTGTTTGTTCAAAAGTAGTAAAGATGCTGTGTCCAGCTCTTTAAATAAATAATACGAGGCACTGTCTGAAAGAAGATTTGGCCTCATAACTGTGATTAGAGATCTAAAGATGGCAGCTTGAAATTGTTGCACTATATCATATTCTGATTGTGCTCTTTACAAGAATGTGTAAATCTACATTCTTCTCCCTTTCTTTAGTCATTTTTGCTTTTGTTGTTTGAGGAGTGTTGAAAACTTATTCTTGGATGCATTACGCATGCCTTGAGATTCTATTGGTTGGACAGTGTATGTAAATCTTATTCGTTGGATGGTCCGATCGGCTAATTTCTATTGGTGAAATGACCTGGTGCTTTTAATTGGTCAAATGGCACTATGCTTTCTTATTGGATGATCTAATCCTCCCTTTTATCAACTATAAATAGAGTTCTCGATTCTTAATTTCTATTCAACTCAGAAACACAGAGTTTTTTTTTTTTTTCAAAGGAGAAACATAAAGTTAATGTTGTAAAGAGTAAGGAAAGACTACCTTTACTGTATGTTGTACTATGTGATTTTTCATTTTTTCAGTTTCATAACAAAGTACCAATACCTTTGACATGCCAGATACCTATGACATACAGAATACCCAAAAGAAAAGAAAATACCAAATACCAACGACATACCAAATACCTATGAGCAAGCCTTAAAAGAAAAGTACCAATACCTATTACATACCAAATACGAACGATATACCAAATACCCAAACCTAACTGATCTTATTTAATCAGCTTTTGGATTCCCCCATTTCAGTTTCAAAAAGCTGAAAAATGGCTTCTCTGGAACAGGAATACACTTGACAACCCATCCAATCGGCAAAGAAACTAATGCAAACCCAACACAAACTCCCCACTGCCACCAATTCAACCTCTCCGTATCCACAAATTTATTCAAAAACTCCACCATCACCACTTGAAGCACAATCGTCAACCCAACAATCAGCAAAAACAACTTGTTCTTATGCATTCCCTTGAACACATTCTTCTTCTCGAGCTCCCTCGCGTTGATTTCATTGAACACTTGAAATAGTACAAAGAGAGTGAATATCATAGTGTCATTGACTTCCAAACTCACCTTGAAAATCCGTTTGCCATGGAATTGTAAAGTAAGCATGACTGCAATTTGATAACATGCTTGAGTGAGTTCGTTCCTCCACATAACGTTGGTTACAAGTGGCACTGTACGACCCAATGGTGGTTTTTCCATTAGTTCCTTCGTGGGTTTTCCAGTGGCTAATGCCAATGCACCCAATGTGTCCATAATCAAGTTAACCCATGCCAACTGGACGGCGGAAAGTGGGACACCTCTAGCTGAAACCGCCGCCACAAAGTTGATGACAAGGGCAGCAACATTCATAGTGAGCTGAAACTGAATGAGTTTTTGAATGTTGGTATAAACACATCTCCCCCACCTCAAAAGACTGGCAACAGACCTGAAACTGTCTTCTAAAATGACAACGTCAGAGCTTTCTTTCGCCACTTCAGACCCCTGTATCCCCTTTGATAGGCCTATGTTAGCTTCTTTTAATGCTGGCACGTCGTTTGTTCCATCCCCAGCGACTGCCACTACGTGCCCTTTTTGTTTTAAGCAATGCACCATAAGGAGTTTGTCAAATGGAGAAGATCTCGCCATCACCAAGATCTTGTCGACTTTGTTCATTCGTTCCTCCGGCGTGAAGTTCCTGAATTCCACTCCTTCTACCACTGCTCCGCTTTCCATGTCCTGATTAAGCTTGAGTATCCCACATTCTGTTGCTACGGCCCTAGCCGTGAAGATATTGTCACCCGTGATCATTTTCACGTTCACTCCCGCGTATTGACACTGTTCCACGGCTTTTTTCACATCCGGTTGACATGTATCCTTCAAACCCACTAGCCCCAAAAGGGTTAAACAGTTTTCGTCGACTTTGGTTTTTCCCTCTTCATTTTCTTGTTCTGGAACTTGCTTATGTGCGAAAGCGATGCATTGCAAGCTACTAGCCGCCATACCTTGAATTACGCCATCAAAATTCTTCCTTTCAAAATCATCCAAAACCTTGACGTTTCCAGATACATCATAGTAATTTGAGCACATTGCCAGTACAATCTCCGCCGCACCTTTCCAGTGCACATTCATCGTATTTTCACCCCTCTTCCTCATCAAAACACCACTTCTTTTTTTCTTCGAATTAAATGCTTCAACATGTAGAATCTCACAACTCTGCATAAGTCGCTCCTTATCCAAGTTCAGTTCCAAAACAGCCCAAGAATGAATCGCCTTTTCCGTAGGGCTGACAGGAATGTTCTTATAAACCAAACTAGTAGTGTTCAAACCGACACCTTGGCAGAGTAATTCAACAACACTGGTTGCAATAAAAGAAGAACTGTTTCCATTTACAAAATCCTGGCCAAGCCAGAACTTCTTCACCTTCATTTTGTTAAGAGTAAGCATACCGGATTTGTTGGTACAAATAGTGGTAACCGAACCCATTGTTTCAAGAGCTGAGAGGTTGAGAACCATGGCGTGATCACTCACCATACACTTCTTCGAATAAGCTAAAGTGAGAATCACAGCCAAAGGCAACCTTTCTGGGATCCCGACGTCCACTATATTTACAGCAGCAGCTATGATTCCAATGACAGAATTTATGATGTCTCCGGGTTTAGTTTTTCTGCCGTTGTACTCTGTGTTCCCGTTCTCATCCTTTATGTTTCCAGCGAAGTACCTGATTAGTAAGATGAGGAAGACTAAGAACGCAACGAATATACCGAGTTTTCGCATTGATGAGGTGAGTTTGTTGAGTCCGGATTGTAGAGGGGTTTGTCCATTGGAGTCATTGTCGATTGTGCTTATCATTTCTCCCCATGTAGTGTTCATTCCGACTGACGTGACTAGCATTCGACCAAACCCATCAGCTACCTGTTGGAAAGCAGACACGGTTATGGATTTTTACAGAAAGGATTTTAGAATGTGTGTCCTGATAACTAATAGTACTACGTTAGGGTCCTGACAAGTGACAACTAATGCTACATTACAAAAACAATAACAATAGCAGAACATGAATTGGATTATAAATCTTGCATGATCAAAGAACAGAACATAACAAACTAACAATTCTGTAAGGCAAAAGAGTAGTGAAATTAGAGTCAGGAAAATCAATAGTATTTCATACTTATATTCACTTACCTTCATAAAAGGTAATGACTATCAGAGAGAACACCGCGAAATGCCTGTAGTAGGCTGAACCATCAGCCCGTCAAGACTGAACAAATCAACAGCCCAAGAGGTTGAGCGCTTGGACTGAACAATTCGGGTTAGGCCGCCTCATAGGAGTGGCATGTCACGATTTAGGCCCACAAGTCGGGTTAGGCCCACACAGCTGGGCTGACCGAAAAAGGTCTGGCCTTAATCAATACAGAAAGTCTGTGTGCTTCTTGCGCAATCAGTCTAGTCACATGACCGTCGCGTGGCACTGCCACTCAATGCATCACGATGAGGTCACTCTAAGGAGTGGTTATGGCATGTACCTAGAATGAGCTTGTATGGAGTCTAAGCTAAGTCACTCTGTATAAAGTACAGCTCTAAACCCTAGAGAGGTACACTTTTACTGTTCACATTTTTTTTATAACTAGGTATCCGGAACAACATACGCACATCTTGATTAATCCTGGGAGACCAATCTCACCGTCCACTAAAATGCTTTCAGGTTCGAACCCATGACTTCCATAAATTGGCCACAGACAACCCCATCATTTTTATACTAGATGTTCAATATTTGAAGTCAAATTGAATTATACATCCATATTGAAATCTGCACAAAATAACTAAAATGTACGTGACTAAAATAAGATGAACGTTTTCAATCTTAAAAAGTTTGGAATACCTTGGTGCCAGAGAACAAGAATGGATTTTGTGTAAAATCAACTTCTGCGTGGTCACTTTCACCAGTAATGCTTGATTCAACCACTAGCGACGAGTGCCCACTGATTAACAATCCGTCAGCTGGAACTTGATCTCCGATCGTGACAGAGGACAAGGATGGATTCTGTGAAAGATCAACATCTACATGGTCGATTTCTCCAGTCATGCTTGATTCTTCTACTACCAAGGAGTGCCCATCGATGAACAATCCATCAGCTGGAACTTGATCTCCCATCTTCAAGCAAACAACATCTCCTACAACAATTTTGAAAATGGAAACTTGTTGCTGCCTTCTGCTTCTCACAACATTGACTTGGATTTTGCTGACTGCCTTGGATAACTTGACGAGCTGTTTGTTTTTTCTGAAGTTGCCTATTGCTGAGATTGCTATGCGAAGAAGGACTGCAACTAACATGCTTCCTCCATTGTACCTAATAGGATTTAGATAGCTAGATTTTTAAACTGAATCGCAGAAGATCATCGTACCAATAAACTTACAAACAACTTATTTATCATTGATTAGGTACAACAACAACAATAACAGAACCCATCTAGTCCTCAATCATTGGGGTATGGCAGGGATGATTGGAGATAGACCTAACCTTTGGCAATATGCACAAAGCGGTTGCTCTTAGAATACCACTGAAACAGTGGCCCCCCTAAACCTCTAAGAACCAAAGAGCTACAAGGATGTATGCTGCAAAACCATTCCCCCAAATCAAAGCCAAAAGGCATCAGGGAGGGACACGAGATGTTAATATTCTAAAGATGTACCCGTCTCTTTCTTGTGCAAGTTATGGTTGTCGAATAAAACTTTGTTGGGCAACTAGTCAATCTCACAGATGTCTCCATGTAGCATAACATGTAACAGAAACAAGAAAACACAAAAAATATTAGAAAAATGTGTCTGTACAACTTGGTCATAACAGAAGAAAGTTGCAAGGGGCAACCAGCTACACAGCCAACGACGGGTAACAAACCTAGGCCACCACTTCCCCCTCCACAATCCAATGGCAGTCAGCCTCCAATGGGAACCAACCAAAGAGCATCATATGGGACAGGACCTTTCAAACCATCAAATGGACAGAACTAAAAGTTCAAACTAAACTAGTACAAGGTAAATTGGAATGTTTTGTAGTATGACTTGTCTTTGTTTTGCCAGACTCATCATGCCTTACGGATGTTATTTTTTAAAACTCAATTTGGATATTAGTTGGTAATTTAACTAAGGATATGAAGGGTGTTTTGTTGTAATGTTAAGTTGTTTTTGCGACGAAATATGAACAAGAAATAAAAAAATCTGATGATAAAGTTAGGGTGATTTGTGGCAACATTTAGAAATGGTTACTTTACTACAGTTTGTGGAGCTGTAAAAAGTTGGATCCATAGAACGAGATTTAGATTCTTTTTCTACAATGAGTATACATCTACATATATAACCACAGATATGGGACTGGAAAGACCATTTTCCCCAAGCTAATGTCACATGCCGTGCCTCATTTCGTTTATTGGAACAATTAGACTACTAAGAGGAAGTTCATGGTTTAAATCGCTTCCAATTGAAAGTGTAGCAACCGATTAGAAAAGCAAGGTAAACTACAGGGTCCATTTCGGTAATTTATCTAATCAAAATTTCAAATGAAAAAATAACCCATTCTAAACAAGAATACGTACCATCCTTCTTTCAAGCCATTTTCCTTGATGCCAAATCCAAGTGAAAGTGCTGCAAGTACTAAAAGCACCAAAACAAAGGGATTTTCAAAGCCACCCAAACAAAAAAGAACAAATTTTTCGCTTGCGGCATTCTGTAAGTGTTCGATCCAAACGCTTCATTTCTTCTCGAAATATCCTCATCGTCTCCAGGAATCCCATCATCCAAATTTGTTTTCAGAACAGAAACAAGTCCCTCAACTCCACCAAATTTATGAAGCTGGTTCAGATCTTTCTGCTTCACAAGTTGGGTGAGGGATGACTGATCGATTTCGGGAAAACAGGGGTGTGGTTCGAAGATATCGATAATTACTACTTTTTCGTGTTTGGGTTTTAACATGGGAGAGGACAAGGCTCTTGAGCAGTAGATAGTAGAGAATGCCTTGTGCCATCTCTTTTGGTTGGTGGTGCTTTTGGGTTTCAACAAGGGAGAGGACAGAGAGGACAAGGCCCTTGAGCAGTAGATAGTGGCGAGTGCCTTGTGCCATCTCTTTTGGTTGGGTTTAGTGGTTAGGGAGGTGGATGACTCCAAGTTATCGAAGGTAGCTTGGAATATTGAAAACATGTTTTCAGAAAACACAAAATAAGATTTCGATCTGAGTGAAAAGGAAGAGAGAATTATGGTGATGAGGAAAATGATTCAGGTGATTTAAACCTCCCTCTCTCTCTCTCTCTCTCTCTCTCTCTCTCTCTCTCTCTCTCTCTCTCTCTCTCTCTCTCTCTGTGCGCAAAATCGCTGCAAAGTGAACTGGTTTTTTCTCCTAAAAAGGAACTAAGTGGTGGGTCAATACGCGTTTTTTTGTAGTAATCTTGATACGCGGTTATTCAGGCATTGTGAGACATTCTCTTATCCAACAAAGCCAAACAAAGGCAGTGTTGCAAAAGCAAGAAAGGCCGTGCTGACAAGAGCAAAACAAGCAAAAGCAAGGCCGTGGTGACAAAAGCAAAGAAGGCTGTGGGGACGAGCAAAAAAGGCAGTGGTGCAAGGTTCTGAATATCGTATCCTATATGGTACCGCTTTTGTAGCCGGTAAGGTATTGTTTTAATTTAGTATTTTACACTTGTTATAAATACTTTATATTTATATCTATGTTACACTGGTTTTGGATGTTTGCATGTGGTCTATTTGCGGTGATTTCGGTTTCTCGATGTGGCACCTGTTGTTGTAGGACTGTTCGCTTGTGTAGAGTTGATCATTGCGGGCGTTGATCGTTTGTGGTGGTCTGTTTTTGGCTTGTTTGGTTGTGGTGTTGTGTTGTCAGGGGCGGTTGTTGTTCTTGATTGAATCTCGTTATTTTGTTAGTTTGTTAGTTTCATTTGTATTTTCAGTTTTTTAGTTTACTTTGTTTTTCTTGGACTCCGATTCACACGCTCACGTTGTGCTCCGTTCTTTTGCCCTTTTATTGGCAATCGCCTGTCGCCGACGCCCACAGGCCCTCTGCCCTCGTTCTGGCCTTTTTTCTTAGGTGATAGCATAGTTCTTTGTCTATTGCGGATCTTTAACTATGTTCTACTCTATGCCCACAGGCCCTTCGCCCGTCGCCGGTGTTTTCCCCTATTGTAATGGCGATAACACAGTTGGACTCACAAAACTTATCAGAGAACAAAAGACAATGATTACGAATTCATAACATCAATAAATATCTGCACAAACAGTGGTGAGTATAATCAGGGATGCAATGCCTACATGATAGCGCAAGAGAGAGATTTTTCAGAAAGTTTGTCCTAGAGTTGCAATGCCTACCTGATATCTACATAGTAATTCTAATTATTTTTGTTTAAACAACACATGTAAATAGGCAATAGGCCCAATCAAGTTTTAGGGGGCAAAAAAATGGTGGCGAAATTGAAATTACTGGTAGCTCGAGGCCTAATTTTAGAACATTACTGAAATAGATGCTCCACCTTTCGTGTGTCATGGGTAGGGGTGTAAATGAACCAAGCCGAGCCGAGCTCGAGCTAGTTTTGTGAACGGGCCAAAAATCGAGTTCGGTTCGTTAAGGGCTAGTAAATGAGCCTAGCCCTTAACGAGCCGAGCGAGAATAATTTACTTAACAAGCCTATAAAAACGAGCCAAGCAAAGCCAAGTTTTGCCGAGCTCGTTTACTAAACAAGCCTAAAACTCAAGCTCAAGGCTCGGCTCGATTACTAAACAAGCAAAAGCTTTAACGAACCAAACCACGACTCGCAAGCAGCCTGGTTCTTTTCCTGCCCTAGCTGTGGGGTTCAATGAATTTCGAATTATTGTAAGGGTCATTTATTTTTGGATAACTATACATTTAAAGTTTTATAATAGACTTGCTTGGGATTGCGCTTCCATGGTTCTCCGCTTTCCAGCTAAGTAAATGTTTATGAATACTCTATGTCAATCAACTTTTATATGCAAAATACATATAGGGCCCCGTTTAAAAAAAATCGCATAGGGCCCCATAAATGTTTGAGCCAGCACTTCAAATATCATCCCCGTTCAATAAAAGACTTCAACCCTTCTCTGCACTCCTTACTTTTTATGATATTTTTTTTACTCTAGTATGTGTGCCAATGTCCTACTGAATGAACTTGCTAAATCAAAGTACAGAAAATTGGTTTAAAGGCCAAGTTTGAGGCTTTAAATGGTGTTTAGTCCAACTTAACTTATTTTAATGCTTCCAATACATTGATGTGAAATTTTTGAGGGCTCAAGGACAACATTAGACAAAAATACCCTTAATAAAAAGTGTTTCCGCGCCTCCTTTATGCATTGCAATAAAATAAAAATAAAGGCAAAAGGCAAGCCGGCACTTTTCCCGCTGCCACTGCTAACCGACTTAACCCTTGAAAGGGACAATCCATGCGTGGGTTCAACAAGCCCAATAATTAATACGTGGGTTCACACTCTCTCTCTCTCTCTCTCTCTCTCTCACACACATTCGTGGGTTTTGGGTGGGTGGAACAAAATTAATTTCTCTCTCTTAAATTTTGCGGGTGGGTTCAATTTCTGGGGTTTAATTTTAGGGGGTTTAGGCTCTTTGGGGTAAGGTATAGTGGGTTTAGGCATTTTGGGTTTAGGCACTTAAGGTGCACTTTCCAATTATAGGGTTTTAGCTGTTTAGGCACTTTCATAGGGTACCCTAGTATTTTAGGCACTTTCATAGGGTACCTTAGTATTTTAGGCATTTTCATAGGGTACCCCAGGGTTTAGGTTTATGGTGCACTTTCCAATTATAGGGTTTTAGTGGTTTAGGCACTTTCATAGGGTACCCTAGGGTTTTAGGCACTTTCATAGGATACCTTAGGGTCTTAGGCATTTTCATAAGGTACCCTGGAGTTTAGGTTTAGGCACTTTTGTTAGGTTTGGGGGTTTAGGCACTTTCATTGGATAGTGGGGGCATTTTTGGAATGTGTAGGTGATTTGTTATTTTAGCATTAAGAAAAAAGTTGATGTCCTTATTGAAGTAAAGACCCTTTTACTATGTCCTTGCCAAAAACGGACCCATCAAAGTAAGAGAGCATCTGGGATGGAAATCTGTCGTGATGCTACAGTTAGGAGTGCACTCTTCTCATATAATCTGCTAAAATTACAACTCAAAATTGTATATGTTTCCCACAAGACCTCTTGTTTTGACGGGTATGAAAGTATAAGGCTTGAACTCGTGACATGAAATATGACACCGCAAGAAAAGTGCCACCACCAATGAATTCATAGCTCTGGTACACAAGACCTTTTGTTGACATATAGAAGTAACGAAGATCATTTATACAGGAAACAACAAATGAACCCTTCGGTCCAATGATATATCCAAGCAGATAACATATTCAACAGATAAGGGCTAATAGATTTAGCAATGTTTCATAGACTCAACCAACATTGCTAAATTGCGGATCTTGTTTAAGATATTGCTTCCGATTAAAATTCAACTAGAATGCTTACCACAGATCCCGAGTATGCGGTAGGTTCGTGCAGTGGGTAAAGAGTCAGTAAAGATATTACTACATTTTCAATAGTTCATAGGTACTAACTACTAAGAGATTTTTTATTCCTTCATTTGCATTACAAAGAGATCTGTTATTTTTTATTTAAATAAACCAATTATTTCATTACACATCAAATAATTTGAACTAACCTTATAAGATAACTACCAACACCCACGCCACATCAAATACCCATAATCCAACTGATCTTATTTACACAGCTTTTGAATTCCTCCATTTGAGATAGCTGAAAAATGGCTTCTCTGGAACAGGAATCAACTTGACGACCCATCCAATCGGCCAAGAAACTGAAGCAAACCCAACACAAACTCCCCACTGCCACCAGTTCAACCTCTCCGTATCAGCAAATTTCTTCAAAAACTCCACCATCACCACTTGCAGCACAATCGTCACCCCGACAATCACCAAAAACAACTTACTCTTGTGAATTCCTTCGAACACATTCTTCTTCTCGAGCTTCCTCGCGTTGAACTCATTGAACACTTGACACAGCACGAAAACATTAAAGATCAGAGTGTCATTCACTTTGGAACTCACGTTGAAAATCGCTTCGCCTTGGAATTGTAAGGTAAGCAGTACGACGATTTGATAACATGCTTGACAGAGTAAGTTCCTCCACATAACGTTGGTTATGAGAGGCTGCGTTCGACCCACTGGTGGTTTCTCCATAAGCTCCTTTGTGGGTTTTTCAGTGGCTAAAGCCAATGCACCCAATGTGTCCATAATCAAGTTTACCCATAGAAGTTGGACGGCGGAAAGTGGGACCTCTCCAGCTGAAACCGCCGCGACAAAGTTAATGACAAGGGCAGCAACATTGACAGTGAGCTGAAACTGAATGAACTTCTGAATGTTGGTATAAACACATCTCCCCCACCTTAAAACAGTGGCAACGGACCCAAAATTGTCGTCTAGAATGACAATGTCGGAGCTCTCTTTCGCCACTTCGGTCCCCTGTATCCCCATTGAAAGGCCTATATCGGCTTCTTTTAGTGCTGGCGCGTCGTTGGTTCCATCCCCAGTGACGGCTACCACATGCCCTTTTTGTTTCAAGCATTGTACCATTAGTAATTTGTCGAATGGAGAAGATCTGGCCATCACGCAGATCTTGTCAACTTTCTCCATTCGTTCCTCCAGCGTGTAGTTCCTGAATTCCACCCCTTCTACCACTGCATCGCTTGCTCTGTCCTGATTAGGCTTGAGTATCCCACATTCGGTTGCTATGGCCCTAGCCGTGAAAATATTGTCGCCCGTGATCATTTTCACGTTCACTCCCGCGTATTGACACTGCTCCACGGCTTTTTTCACGCCCGGACGACATGGATCCTTCAAACCCACTAGCCCCAAAAGGGTTAAACAGCTTTCCTCTATTTGGGTTTTCCCCTCTTCAATATCCTTTTTCGGAACTTGCTTGTGTGCGAAAGCGATGCACCGTAGGCTACTAGAAGCCATACCTTGGATTATCGCGTCAAATTTCTTCCTTTCAACATCATCCAAAACCTTGATGTTTCCAGAAATATCGTAGTAATTCGAGCACATTGCCAGTACCATCTCTGCTGCCCCTTTCCAGTGCACATTGGTTGTATTTTCACCCTTCTTCCTCATCAAAACGCCACTTCTTTTCTTCGTTGAGTTAAATGCTTCAACATGTAGAATCTCACAACTCTGCTTAAGTCCCTCCATATCCAGGTTCAGTTCTGAAACAGCCCAAGAAAGAATAGCCTTTTCCGTAGGGCTGCCAGAGAACTCAAACTCAGACCCTAAAATGGACTTATAAACCGAACCCGTTGTGTTCAAACCAACACCTTGTTTGAGCAATTCAATAACACTAGCAGCAACAGAAGAGGAACCCATTTCGTTTACTAAATCCTGGCCGAGCCAGAACTTTGTCACCTTCATCTGGTTAAGTGTGAGCGTTCCAGTTTTGTCAGTGCAAATAGTTGTAGCCGAACCCATTGTTTCGCAAGCAGAGAGCTTGCGAACCATGGCGTTATCACTCATCATTCGCTTCATCGAGTAAGCTAAAGTTAAAGTGACAGCCAATGGCAACCCTTCTGGAATCGCGACGACCACTATAGTTACAGCAGCAGCTATGATTGAGACCACAGAATTTATGATGTCGTCCGCTTTTGTTTTGCTCCCGTTGTACTCTGTGTTCCCGTTCTCATCTTGTGTGTTTCCGGTGAAGTACCGGACTAGTAAGACAACAAGGACTAGGAAAGCAACGAGTAAACCGATTTTACCGATGGATGAGGTGAGTTTGTTGAGCCGGGATTGTAGAGGGGTTTGTTCATTGGTGTCATTGCTGATTGTGCTCATCATTTCTCCCCATGTTGTGTTCATTCCCACTGAGGTCACTAGCATTCGACCAAACCCATCAGCTACCTGTTGGAAATTCAGACCCTTTAATGTTATTTCACATGGCACTGATATATACCAACTTACCAAGTGAACGAGTCAAGCAGTGAATTGTTCAAGTTTAATTTGAAAATTTAACGCCTTGTAAAAGTATGTTCAAATTTTAGTTATTTATTAGGCAAGCTGATCTCCAATGAGCTTTACTCATGCCAAATACTAACCGATCAATCGTAGTTTGTATTTTTTTGCATTGTACAGTATGCTAAATGTATTGAGGATTAACTTTTACAAGCTCAGTTTGAAAACTTAACAAAATTTAGAAAAAAATTTAAGTTTGATTTGTTTCAAACCGATCTCTCACAATTTTTTGACCATTAAACACTGAACCAAATTGATTCGTTTACCCAAACTTTCTAAAACTAACAGAAATCTTCAATCTTAATAAATTTGCAATACCTTGGTGCCAGAGAACAAGAACGGATTCTGGGTAAGATCGACTTCGACATGATCGCTTTCCCCGGTCATACTCGATTCATCTACTAGCAACGAGTGCCCGTCGATGAACAACCCGTCAGTTGGAACTTGATCGCCAATCTTCAAGCAAACAACATCTCCCACGACAATGTCGAAAATGGAAACTTGTTGCCGCCTTCCGTTCCTCAATACATCGACTTGTATGTTGTTGCTCACTTTGGATAACTTGACGAACTGTCTGTTTTGCCTGAAGTTGCTTATGGCTGAGACTGCTAGGACTAGAAAGACTGCAACAAATATGCTTCCTCCGTCATACCTGTTACGGTACAGAGAGATTATTAACAAAATCACAAAATGACGGAATTACTTCAACAAAAAAATTAGTACGAGAAAGATAGCATGTAGGATCGATGTGTGGGATAGATGTGAGAGACTTTATAATAAGTTCATGTACTACGGATGATCAAGGTTTTAAATAACGGTTTCGTGATATATAATAGTAACGGTTTGAGCGTAACAGTTTTGGTAATATCGAACGTTACGTAACGGCAATCGGGGTGTACTAATCGTGAATTTTTACAAAACCATGTTTCGATAAACAAATAATTTTAAATTGCGTAACTGTCAGTATCGGGATTTAAGAATGGTCTTATATAGGAGTATGTAAAGATTAATACATAAAATGATACAATTAACTTCTTCTTTTTTTTTGGAAAGGGGTACGATTAACTTTCACATTCTTCTATTAGAAGTTTTGAACCATGCAATCCCCTCTTTTTGTGTCTTGAAAAAGATACATAAGTCGGTGATAAAATAAAAGGTCTCAAAATCTAGTCTAACCAACATTTTTCACATGAACTAGGGGCACGGCCCACATGGCTTTGAAGTCACGTTAAATCAATGTTCTATTAAAAAGAGAAACTTATTTATGGAGGAGGCAAAAACTTCTGATTCACGAAAATTCACTCTTATCATGTGACATCATCTAGTTAGAAGACTCTTCAACTGAAGAGATTATTCTTACGTGAAAGAGTTACAGAGATTTTTTGTTTCAAATCTTTTATGTATAGAGATTGTCGATTTCAAATCTTTTTCGTACTTGTTCATGAAAGAGTTCACCAAGATCATTAAAGTTGTAGTCGTGGCAACTTATCGTTAAATAAGTTTTTGTCTCTATTAACCCTTGTTTCATAACTTAAACTAATAAATCTTGACACTTAACCTAACAATTGTATACCTGGACTTAGATGCAGTAAGATTGTGGGTTCAATTCTTATAGAGAAAAAGTTTAACACGTTTTTTTTCAAAAAAAAAATGTACAAACATAACTCCTATGTGTCCAGAGTCCTCCTGTTCGATGTAGAGTTATGTTTTAAAATTGTGTTCCGAACATAATTTTCTTGCATGGTCAAAAAATAAAATAAAAAATATAGTTTTCTTGGTAATGGATGAAATAGGGATTTCGAGTAGTAGAGATGTTTCCAAGTTCCAAGGTATGACGTGAAAAATACTAAAACTAGTATTAGCAAAGTAATTCTTTCTTTATCTATTCAAATAAAAAATTAAAAAAAAAAATACTTACCATCCATCTTTCAGGCCATGCTCCTTGATGCCAAATCCAAGTGAAAGTGCAGCACATACCAAAAGTATGAAAATGGTGGGATCTCTCAATGCCTCCCACACAAAATAGAACAAATTTTTCGGAGGCGGCCTTGGGTAAGTATTTGATCCAAACGCTTCGTTTCGTCGCGAAATATCCTCGACGTCTCCACTGATCCCATTCTCCAAATTCGTTTTGAGGCCAGAAGCCAGTCCTTCAACTCCGTCATATTTCCTAAGCTGGTCCACATTTTTCTGTTTCACTATTTCTGTAAGGACTGATTGATCGATTTTCGAAAAACAGGGGTGCGGTTCGCGGATGTCGATTACAACTCTGTTTAACGAAACAGGGGAGTAATTGTAATTTTTTCTGGGTTTTTTCATGGGGGAGGAGGAGAAGGCCCTTGAGCAGTAGATGGTGGAGAATGCCATGTGCCATCTCTTTTGGTTGGGTTTAGTGATTAGGGTGGTGGGCATATCAAGAATGGATGACTCCAAATTATGGAAGGTGGCTTGGAATATTGAAAACATGTTTCCAGAAAGCTAGAACACAAAATGAGATTTGAGATTTTGTGTGAAAAGAAACAGAGATCGAAAAGGTGGCAAAATGTTGAATGATTTGTTAGTTAGTGAAAGTGATCGATGTAGCAGCATGCAATGTGAATTAGATTCGGATTCAATCTCTGTCTCTGAAGAAAGGGTGCAAAAGGTTAAGGATGAGTCGGTGATTTGCAATGGCATTCTATATGGCCTTATTTATAGTAGTAGTAAGTATATGCAGCTGTGCTCTATATCTATGGCCGCGTAAGGGGTGGCGGTGTAAATTCATTGTAAAATATCGGCAGGATTGTCTGGATATTGTTTAAAAGTCTATGCAACAGAAACAATTTAATACGGACTAGAATAAATAAAATAAAAAAGGGCCACCGCTTTGGTGTTGGTCTTCTACAATTAGTCGAAGTACACGTTTGTCAAAAGAAAACTATATAAAAATATATTCCCTCCGTCCCAAAAATGATGTCCAAAAATACTATTCACACCTCTCATAAAATCATCTATATTTTTTATTTATAATGATTTTTATATGTAATATGGACTTTGTTTAATAGATCTCACTTATTATTACTAAACAAAGTTTTTAAAATCATAAAAAGTATCATAAATTACTAAATAAAGAATTCTTTTGAGAGGTGCAAATAGATTTTCAGACATCTTTTTTGGGACGGAGGGAGTACACAACAATAACCAAAAGCTTTTGTCGGTTTACTTGGAGAAATTTTTCAGTTCCTCCAGTTCCGAACAGATACCATGTGGCGCCCTATCGCAACTATCCAAAAGTATTATCGATGGTCTGGATTTTAAATAAACTATTACCGATAATAGTTTATTTAAAGTCCAAACCGTTGATAAAACTTGCGTGCACGATTAGGATGCGCCGGCGGGTACACCACATGGTACTCGTCCGGCACTGAAAAATTTCTTGGTTACTTAAATAGGAGCATTACAACAAGTATGAGGCTCATTTCGAGATTCACGAATGGACCTATGTGGGGTTCTGTGGGAGCACGGGCCCACCCGAATTTTTTGGATTATATTAATATTTTTTAATATTTCAATTAAACCCTATATATTTATGATAGTATATATTTATGATAGTGTTCCAATAAAATTACTCTTGATCTTCTTTATATATGATGATTTTTATCTGATCTATCTTAGAGTCCAAAATTTTCACATCATCTCTTTGTGCAAATACACTCCCTTTTCTGTTAATTACAAGATGAAATTATATATATAGTCGCCAATTTATTAATTTAACATCTTCAAATGTGTTGTTTTAAGGAGTTATAAATCGTATGGGTTAAGTTCACATTGGTGTTCCCCAACCACTGCAAATTTCTGGATCCGTCCCGACTGTAGAGATCGCAGGTTCGACTTTTAACTAAAGTAAAAAAGTCTCTCTGTGCCACGTGTTCTGTTCCCTTTCAACAGGGAATAGTGATAGAGCCACACATTTTCAACCACACACCCTCTCACATGTGGTGGGGCCCACTGTGGGTCCCACATGGGATGGGCCCCACCACATGTAAGAGGGTGTGTAGTTGTGTGTGGTTGAAAATGTGTGACTTTAACATTATTGTTCAACAGGAGGCCAAGAACTTCGATAGTTCATAGTGTAAAGTCGTCCTGACCTTATAAAGAAACAGAAATGCTAAGTACCCAACCCACAATACCCCAAAAATATTCAACTCACACACAAAACGTGTGGGCTCCACACACACTACTATGTGTATTGTTGCTGATAAAGAAAACGGAAATGATGCAAGCAAGGAATCAGCTCTGGCGTGACCCAATTTCACAATATAAAGGAGGTCTAAAAGTATGATATGACGTGGCTGAAGCGCAAACTTCCTCCCCTACAATGGTTTTGTAGATGAAAAAAATACTTTTTTACGGATGAGCCGTGGAAAGGGACTTGGGGTTGCTGCTTGCTGCTGTGCAGTCCCCTGCACAGCAGCGTGCTGTGCACCCATGGCGTGGTCGTGCCGGAATTTTTCCGATGATCGGAAACGTTCACCGCGTAAATCTCATCGAGTACTACAAGTGTACCAAAAATCAACTCGATCCGATATCGTTAAGTGGAACACAAATACCTCAAAAAAAAAATTGAACACAAATGAACACAAACACTAGAACAAAACCGTTGAACCTATGTTTTTCAAGTTATTTGTGTTCCGATTAGGCACTTAACCATATCTGATCGAGTTGATTTTTGGTACACTTGTAGTGCTCGACGAGTTCTACGCGGTGAACATCTCCAATTGTCGAAAAAATTCATGTGCGGCCACTCCATGGGGTGCACAGCACACTGCTGTGCAGGGGGCTGCACAGCAGCAACCCCAAGTCCCGTGAAAAGGTAGTTTGCACCGAATAAATCTAGAGTCGTGGATTTCGAGATTTAACAAATCGCATTAACGCGCGAATTTGTTTTTAATCCAACATGCTTTAATAGGGGGAGAGAGAGAGAGAGTGTGCATTGATCCGGACCTTTAGATCTCGGAATCCATCGCCTGAATTTATTCGGTGCAAACTATTTTTTTACGACTCATCCGTGAAAAAGGTTTTCGCTTAGTAGATTTCTAAAATTAAAAGCTGCCCAAGTTCGACTTTTTTTTTTTGGGTAGATAAAAAAAAATTTGGGTAAATTAATTAAGTTTTTTTGGGTAATTTTTTTTTCGACTTTTAACTCCAGTATAATTTTTTTTGGAAATACTGAAGATTTATTCGATTATTAATTTTAAAATTATAAAATTAATTAGGATACGTGTGAACTGATCCGCACAATCTACTCTAAAAAAATGAGAAGAATCCGCTGCAGAAATCAAGTATGACTTTAACAAACTTTTATTAAACTTTTAACAAACTTTTACAAAAATGCGAACTGATTTGGTATGCTTTACTTAATTGTCGGGCAATACACGTGTTGATGCAGTGTATCTTCTGGTTGAAGTTTATGACCCAAGTGGGCAATTCATTTGAGCGCGTTAATTTGTTACCAGGAAAATGCTGAGAATGTCACAAGAAAATACTAGGATGGTATAATTCCAGCTCTCCAAAATCATGCTGTGAAATTTTCCCCATGAAGTTTCTGTGTTCATATCGAGGGCCGGCTTTGATGCGGCCGCATAGGGTCTCCGAGTTTTTCTTATTTTTTTTGGATTCCAAAGTTTTTATGTCCTTATATTATGTATATATGTAAAATTAGAAGGATTATATCTACTAAACTAAGGCCCAATTTAAAGGAAAGCTTAAAACAAAATGCCAAAAAAAGATGGTAAAGGTGATATTTTAGAAGTGCGTGGATTAAAATTTACGATAAGCAATAGTAGTATATATTTGTCCAAACTTCTCTAAAAAACCAAAATTATTGGCAAAAAAGCCTTTTGAAGTTAAATGTGATCAAATCTTACATTCGGTCAGCTTAGCTAGATATGTCGAAAGGATTAGATACGCTACCCTTTGAAAAAGATAATGTAGTGTGGATAAACTTGATTGTGTGAGATATTAATTACTCCAATTTTAAGAGTGATGTTCAAGTAATACATTTTGAATTAACGGAACGATTGTCCAGGTTTTTGTTATTATAGTTGTGAATACTTGTAGTATTTTCTCTGAAATATTTTTTTATTTGTTATTTGAGAGTTATATAAAGGGCCCCATTAATTTAATATAGTTCGCATCAAGCTCCAAAAAATTCAGAGCTAGCCCTGTCCATAATCCTTCCGTTTTGGTTCCAAGAATTGAGAATAATCCTTCCGTTTTGGTTTGCATTTGTTGATGTGTACTCCTTAGGCGTCACGAAATTGAGTAGTAATGAAAAGATGTATATAATCTTAATTAGCTAATTTCCTTAAGATGAATAAAGCTCATTTAGTTCGATTGTGTCTTGAACGGTCTGAATGGCCCTCTCTCTCTCTCTCTCTCTCTCTCTCTCTCTCTCTCTCTAAAAAACTCTAACCCTAGCCGCCCCTCCTTCCCCTCCCCCTCCATGGGTTGCACACCCTTTGGGCGGCGGGAGGGGAGGGACTAATCCCCTTTCTAGATCTGGTTTCCCCTTCCCCTTCTGCACCATATCCGCCTTCCGTTCGCCAATTGTTGGAACTTGGCGTTCCGCAGCCCTATTGGGCGTTACGATTCGTCTGCTCCTCCTTTGCAACCTTACGGGTTCCGGCGGCTTCTTAGGCCTCCGGTAGAGGCGCGTGACCGGTTGGAGGTTTGGCTAGAGATGGGCTGCTCAGCGACGAAGGGGAGTGTATCTTTTTTCTCGTTTCTTTTGTGTTTTGTCCGGCTTTAGGCCGGTTATGTCCGGCTTTAGGCCGGTTTTTGTCCGGATTTTGTCCGGTGTGTTCCGTTGGTTTGGTCATATGCTTTCTCGTTGTATTTCTGTGACCTATTGTCGTTGGAGTGTCCGATCTGTGGACTCCCAATCTTTCCCCATGGGAATCTTTGATGAATACTATCTCTCAACTTTGACAAAAAAAAATAAAATAAAATAAAGCTCATTTTAGTGGCTTAGGTTAATGGTGTCTCAACCGGACTTGGAATTCCCGCACTGATTTCAATTATGGGCCCTCTGAAATCTACTTTGGGAATCGAAACCATTCATTTTTTTTAGGAATGTCGAGCAGATTATAGGTATAAAAAATTATGATCATCGGAAATTGGTAGACACACAATTGAGACAAATTTTTCTTACAGTGTATTCTCTAAATAATATTGGCCCTCCAAATAAATGGTATAAAAAATTATGATCATCGGAAATTGGTAGACATACAATTGAGACAAATTTGTCTTACAGTGTATTCTTCAAATAATATTGGCCCTCCATAAAAATGGTATCCAAATATATAGCTACCAATATCCAATTAAAATAGCCCACAATTGTATGGTTTCGATCCCAAATACATATTATAGATGGCCCACAATTAAGGTCACTACAAAAATGTAGTGACTTGGGTCACTAACGGGTATCCCAAATCCGTCTCAACCAGGGTGATACTTGTATTGTTTAGGGGGACTAATTAGTTGTTTTGAACTGGAAATGTGTTCTTTCTTTGCATTAGAGAAGCCACATTCTCATTACTTGTCAAAGAATCAAACTGGACGGCATTTTAGTAATTACGCAAACAACTGTAATGGATTGGCTTCTCATTTACTGGTCACAGATTAAGTCAAACTAGTTTCAAATTATCTTATCGGGTACGCATATAATTTAGACCCAACGTACAAACAATGCTTTTAAATACATGGCCCAATGTTTAATTCATATCCGGTCAAAGAAATGGGAAATTTTCCAGTGTCTAGCGGTACCACATGGTGCCTTAATTACATGGTACCTATAACGTTTTATCACAGTCTTGCAAAAGTGTTATCAATAGTTTAAATTTTAAATAAATTCTTACCAGTCAAACTATTAATTATTATCGGTAATAATTTATTTAAAATCTAAACCGTCCATAAGAGTTTTGGACGGTTGAGGTGTGCGACGGATAACGTCACGGTATACCTGCTCGGCACGAAAATTTTTCCAAAGAAATAAACAATTTCATAGAAAAGTATAAGAATTTGTTAATGTTGGACCACTTTGAGGCTTGGTAGATATAACGGTTTTTCGCGTTTTCATAGTACCTTCATTATTTGACCGGGAGGTAGTGTAACGCTCAAGCAATGAAAAAAGGTTCAAAAACAAAGAATCTCCAACAGCAAAATTCATACCCAGCATGGCGTAATACTATGGCAGAAAATTTGTTTCGTGCACAGTGGGTACCGGTTTAGGGGTGTACACCGGTCCACTAGCCTGTCTGATACAAACAGTTTCTCATAGAGTTTGTTTTAGGCCCGTTGGGTTGCATTAGGTTGGATTTTTAAACCCGTTTAATAAATGAAATATCTCTTATATTTAAGCCTAGTCTGGACCGGCATGTGTAAAATAATGATAATGATGTTCATTATATATTTATACTGTCACAAAAAATATTGACAAGGAATAAAGTCACTACCATACTTATATATACACAATACCCTTTTTAAAAAACATATATACTACATATATTCTTTGGTATTTGAATTACTATTATTATTATGGTTATACACCCTAATTTACAATAGTGGGGATGATCGATTTATAATTAGTTAATATAATTTAGAAAAATAAATGGGCTAGTTAGGTAGGCTTAGGAAATGAAACTTTAAGAGGGGAGGGTTGGGTGTGGGAACAATAAATAAAGCTCGATTATTAATAAGTCAAACTTGGGCACGCACAAGTTTTAATATTATCAAATATAACTATATAAACCCGACCCAAACCCAACCTAGTCCGATGTATGTGCACCCCTACTTAGGCCATGTTTGTTGTAATCTAACTTATTTATTTACTTAAAAAAAGGAAATGATTTCTACACTCCCTTTTTTGATAATCACACTCCCCTTTTTTTGTTGAAAGTGTATGTATTTTTTCAATACAAGACAAAAAATGGAGTGTGGTTATCAAAAAAGGGAGTGTAGAAATCATTTCCTTTTAATATTTTCCGAACGATGAAACAACTTTGCACCAAAATTGGTCTTAATGAGGTTTAATTACAATCCTTTTAGTACAAAATAAGGTCCAGTTCAAGATGCCTAATTTTAATAGAAAGGATTAGATAATCGTAATTAATATTTTTGCAACCTAAGTTGATATATCGGTGTTATTTCTTATTTTTTTGAGTTAGTAAAAAATAATTTCTATTTTTTTTATAGGATATATTCACCCTCTTTACGCAGAAATCCTGACTCCGTCCCTGGTAGGAAACAAATAGAAATGGTGTATGTGCTAGGTTTGATATGCAAGTATCAAAGAAATTTACGTCTTTATCTGCATGAAAATTTTGTTGAATTTTTTCCTTTGTTTTGACCTTATCCGAGACTAAAACCCCATATATTCGTAAATATATGGGGTCTTGGTGCACTGTTTCTCCCATTTAAGAATGTGGAAATTTTCATTGACCACCTCTTGAGATCCAATGGCAATGACCGGAGTTCATTGTTATTCTAACTTCCTAAATTTTTTCCATAAATTTTTTCTCAACAGCTGCCTGGAAAATGAAGGAACTTTGAATATTAAACGTGTCGTAATTTGTAAAAGGGTATTTGGATAATCATGGAGTAAATATTTATTTTATTAAATAATTCGAACGTGGGTTTGTTTAAATTTGAAGAACATAGTAATATTTAAAGACCTCAGCAACATAATTACATAAAATGTCTCCTGCTTAGTCAATGGTAGGGTCCGAAATATCTTCCTCAACATATTTAAGGAAGAAGAGGAACAGGAGGTTTGCACTTTGCAGGAAAGAAAAAACTTAGTAAAATAGGAAAACAAAACGTACATTGCCATCGCCACACTCTACAAGTTAAGCCCTCTTTGACTAATTTTTTGGGCATTTTCTTGTATTATTTTTCTTAATTTTTACTAGATTGGAGTATAAAAATATTGACAAAATTAAGTTCAAAAAAGAAAGTTCATATAAGATGATAAAAAAAAAACACACACACACACTCACAAAAATGTTTGTCTTTCCCATAACTGTCTTTTTCGGCGTCTTATATGAACTATTTTTTATTTTGGTCTTTATTTTTATACAATTCCGATTTATCTCGTCGAGCCAAACGAGATGGTGTAAAAATTTTAATCAAGGATTAGCTTGATAGGTTCCCTACACATTCACGCATGATTAGCTTTTCCTAATTCTTTCATCGTTGGGCTTGGATAGACGCTACTCTGCAATTAGACTACAAATTTGCAGTTTTATTTGGGCCGTGCATTTTGGCAATCCATTGTCCAAATTCTATAAAGATTCTTTTCGAGAAGAATATTTTCTTCCCGTAAAAAAACTTTCAACAAAATCTAACCATTATTTGGGCCGTCTATTTTGGCAATTCATTATTTGACCGGGAGGTACTGTAACGCTCACGCAATACTATGGCGTAATACTATGGCAGAAAATTTGTTTCGTGCACAGTGGGTACCGGTTTAGGGGTGTACACCGGTCCACTAGCCCGTCTAATACAAACAGGTTCTTATATATAGAGTTTGTTGTAGGCCCGTTGGGTTGGATTAGGTTGGATTTTTAAGCCCGTTTAATAAATGAAATATCTCTTAAATTTAAGTCTGGTCCGGACCGGCATGTGTAAAATAATGATAATGATGTTCATTATATATTTATACTATCACAAAAAATATTGAGAAGGAATAATATCACTACGATACTTATATATACACAATACCCTTTTTGATTCATTGGTATTTGAATAACTATTATTATTATGGTTCTACGTACACCCTAATTTATAATAGTGGGGATGATCAATAAATTTCCAAAATAATTGTTTTCTACGTAAGATTACTCGATTAATCCAAACACCGTAATGAAATTACTCCAGGTATCAAATTCCTAGGAATTTGATTCCCAGTAATTACATTCTTATTCCTACCCAAGGAAATTCCTAGGAATTTGATTCCCGGTAATCACATTCCTATTCCTACTCAAGATTTTGATCATCCAAACACAGCCTAAGAGGGTTGGGTTTGGGAATAATAAATAAAGCTCGATTATTAATAAGTCAGACTTGGGCATGCACAAGTTTTAATATTATCAAATATAACTAAATAAGCCCGACCCAAACCCAACCTAGTCTGATGTATGTGCACCCCTACTTAGGCCCTGTTTGCTAGTATAATCTAACTTATTTATTTACTTAAAAAAGGAAATGATTTCTACACTCCCTTTTTTGATAATCACACTCCCTTTTTTGTTGAAAGTGTATGTATTTTTTCAATACAAGACAAAAAATGGAGTGTGGTTATCAAAAAAGGGAGTGTAGAAATCATTTCCTTTTAATATTTTTCGAACGATGAAACAACTTTGCACTAAAATTGGTCTTAATAAGGTTTAATTACAATCCTTTTACAAAATAAGGTCCAGTTCAAGATGCCTAATTTTAATAGAAAGGATTAGATAATCGTAATTAATATTTTTGCAACCTAAGTTGATATATCGGTGTTATTTCTTATTTTTTTGAGTTAGTAAAAAATAATTTCTATTTTTTTTATAGGATATATTCACCCTCTTTACGCAGAAATTCTGACTCCGTCCCTGGTAGGAAACAAATAGAAATGGTGTATGTGCTAGGTTTGCTATGCAAGTATCAAAGAAATTTACGTCTTTATCTGCATGAAAATTTTGTTGAATTTTTTCCTTTGTTTTGACCTTATCCGAGACTAAAACCCCATATATACGCAAGGGTTAATTCATCAGCAAAATGACTTCATTCATTCCCAAAATTCATCAATTTCTATATATGGGGTCTTGGTGCACTGTTTCTCCCATTTAAGAATGTGGAAATTTTCATTGACCACCTCTTGAGATCCAATGGCAATGACCGGAGTTCATTGTTATTGTAACTTCCTAAATATTTTTCACAATTTCCTAATTTCTCAACAACTGCATGGAAAATATGAAGGTTGTTGGTGGTTTGAATATTAAACGTGTCGTAATTTGTAAGAAGGTATTTGGATAATCATGGTTATTTTATTAAATAATTCGAACGTGGGTTTGTTTAAATTGGAAGAACGGAGTAATATTTAAAGACCTCAGCAACATAAAATATTAAAATGTCTCCTGCTTAGTCAATGGTATAGGGTCTGAAATATCTTCTCAATATGGTGTATTTAAAGACCAATCTGAAAAAGAAGAAAAAGTAGTACATGGAAAAGAAAAAACTTAAAATAGGACCAATCTGAAATACAAAATTCTTACGCGTAAGAGTTTGCTGCATTTGCTTTCTGGATAGTTTCTCGCTAAAAACTTTCTGAATAGTAGCAGCCCTGAAATAGGAAACCAAAACATTGCCACACCCTACAAGTTAAGCCCTCTTTGACCTAATTTTTTGGGTATTTTCTTGCAGTGTCCTTTGATTTTTTTCTTAATTTTTACTAGATTGAAGTACAAAAATATAGACAAAAGTTGAAAAAAAATATTCATATAAGACAACAAAAAAAGACACAAAAAGTTTGTCTTTCCCATATAGACTGTCTTTTGCGGTCTTTTTCGACATCCTATATGAACTTTTTCGAACTTTAGTCTCTATTTTTATACTATTATAATTCCTCTCGTCGTGCCGAACGATATGGTGTAAAAATTTAATCAAGGATTAGCTTGAAACACTTAGGTTCCCTACGCATTCACGCATGATTAGCTTTTCCTGATTCTTTCATCGTTGAGCTTGGATAGGCCTTTGAATTGTGAAAAGAATCCGGCTACTCTGCAAATCTGCAGTATTATTTGGGCCGTCCATCTCGGCAATTCCGTTATTCAAATTCGATAAAGATTCTTTTCGAGAAGAATATTTTCTTCCCGCAAAGAAACTTTTAACAAACTCTACCCATTAATTGGGTGCGGCACTCTTTTTTTTGCCATTTTCTTGCCACGCCTATGAATTGTCATTTTGCCACAAAAAAAAAATGGCAAGGGTGCTGCTTGTTTTGCTATATTTCGGCAAAATAAAATTTCTCATTTTTTCAACGAACTTTCATAAATAATTTTTTAACTACAAATTTTCGCACTTCATCCAACACTTACCATTCCTCAACCAACATTATTAATTTTTTCAACCAATATTATAAATTTTCACACCGCTGTTATAAAAATTACATCATAGCAAAACATGAGTGCAGCACCGTTGCCATTTCTTGACAAAATGACACAATTCATAGGTCAAAAATGAGAATGGCAAGAATAAAATGGCAACAACTAGTGCAGATGCTCTTAAGTTGTGTGTCTTGTAGCAAAGCTCTAATTCCAAAATATTTCTCTATGGAACATCCCAAATCCACAAATCCATGATGAAAGCAGCATAATCCAACTCAGTGACTAGCAAATTCCCACAAAACCAATCCAATTCAATCTGAAGCAAAATGGCAAATGGATTTTTTCTTGCTTGAAGAAGGATATACAGAAAGAAGATCCAACTCTTATTGCATATGAACTGTAACACTTATACAACAGAACTTCAGAAAACAGATCTGTTTTTCTCTTCAAGTTATGTAAGGCTGTAAGCTACTATATCCTGCATATACGTCGTACACACCATAATCCATATGGTAATATGAAAGCGAAATACGAATTTCATGACTCATGACTATCGGATGGTTTCCGAACTTCACGTAACTGGACCGAATTCTCAAAGCAATGTTCAAACCCAAAATGCGGGTACCTCTCGTACCACGTCTCTTGCTGCACATGAGTATCCCAGTGCTCGCCGCTGCTGCTCTTCCCATACTTGTGCACCCATCCGGAACCGTTGTGACCCTCACCCCAAGAACGATTCCACCGCTCTCCGTACTTGCCTTGCCACCATGTCTCCCCTTGTTTGACACCGTGACTGTATGAATCGAAGTTCTCGTCCCATTTGTCACCCCATTTTGACCAGCCGTCACCCTCGGAGCGTTCAGCCCATTTGTCTGTGTATTTCATGCTGCTGCCCTTCCCGTCATACTTCTCGCCCCACCTGTCAAAAATATGAACTTGGGTAAACTTGCAGGATGATAAACAAATCCTAAGAATGATGAGTGATGAGTAAAGATCATTGTAAAGATTTGGAACCGAATGTGCTGACAATTAATTCTTATTATGCAATCAAGATTCAATAGTGGAATAAAGACGATTGATTGAAATCATGCAAGCACAAATAAGAAAATTACAGAAAGAAGTAGCAATTGAACTTTGTGTTAGTTACTCAGTTAAGCAGACAGGACAAGGCTCAATGCTTCGTCCCACAAAAAACCAATTCAAAGGTTACGCTTAGAGAAAAATGGCTAATTTGGGACATTCTCTAGACCCATATTCCAATAACTATTAACCAGGAATCCAATCTCAATCCAGCATGAAAATGGTACCATTCTATACCTTTCGTGCCAAACATGAGCATGGCCAGGCTCAAGGAGTGTGTTAGGGTCAATGCTGCACCACTTATGGGCCCATTTCTCTGCTTGGCCGGAGGCATCATAGTGTTCCCACCATTTCTCATGCCACTCATCGCCTTCTCCGTTCTTCCCCCACTTGTCTGCAGTTTTCTCAAAATGCGGGACTCCACATTCCTGCGAAAAAGCACGATACAACCAGACTTCAAGCATATTAGCTTGTAAAAATTTTGTGAAGGCTACAAATCTTCATCCATACATGATACATCCTGCCATTATTGCTTGTACCATGGTGTTATTTACGAATACAAGAGATTAGTAATATCATTTTCGAATCACCAAGGAAAGGCGTATAAGTAAAGTTCACAGAAAAATAAAGCCCATGTTAAACATGGATATATACTGTCTAATGTTAAACTATGCAATGCACACTGACCTGCCACATTGATTCTTTCCAATATTCACGCCAAACATTTCCAGAAGCATCACGTCCTGATTTCTCCGAACCAAGCTCCTTATACTCAAACTGGTTAGCAGCCTCCCAATACTTGTCTTCCCACTCAACGGCCTTGTCCGCACTAACACCTCTGGTCAAAGTCCACTTGCAAATTATGCCATCAGGTCTTGTCTCAACTCCTGTCTCCTTCCACCACATTGATCCATCAGGATTGACTCCTTTGGTTAAGGCCTCATCCATCTTATTAAGAGCCTGAGCTGCTTCTGCTGCATGTGCTGAAAATTGAGCACCAAGTTCGCGTTTCTCTTCTTCGTGAGCTGTCTCTTGACTCGAAATCTCCACTTTCTCTACATCTATAATTGACTGAAGGGGTGGCAGAGGAGGGTAGTGGTTGCTTTCGAAAACTTCACTCTCTAGGGGAATTGACAATAAATTTAGAGATGGTTCTTTTTCTAGTACAGGGTCTGTTTTGGTAGGATATGGGTAAGCTTGTCTAGCAAAGCTCAGGCTACTTTCATCATTGAAATTTGCATCTGGAGGAGGCGTCCAGGACCAAAAGTTTGGACCAGGTGTTCCATTTCCGATATCAGCTGATAAAGAAACAATCGAACTCTCACTCTGGAGTCCTATCAGATTCAAAAGAAAATTTGATCGATTCAGCAATTACACGAAATAAATGCCAACAATTATTGATATCACCGTGCAAAGAAATTAGGTGACATATTCGTTAAAATTGTGAAGTATCAGTCATAACTTCCGCAAGTCAGGACACTTGCTCTCAATTTACTAAACTGATAGAAGCACACTTAGCCCGGTGAAGTTAACAACATAACTCGAAAAAATGTTCTTCACTGCCTAATCAAATGTCAGTCTTGAAATTTGTCAGCTATGAACACATTTTCCATCAATAGCGTGATCAGATAAGTAGTTTAAGTAGCTGACATCTGATACTCCTTCTCCAGGACCAAAAAAAAAAATCTCTCTTCAAATACGAGACCCAAATCCACAATAACCATACCATATTTGAGATTTACCAATACAGTGTACAGCCACTGTAAGGGAATAATAAACTTTTTTTTCCTCTCTCTTTTTGCTTGGCAGAAAACCATACACAACAATCACCACAATATCATGATTCATGAATATTAGTTGCCCACATAGGCAAGGCAAAAATAATTGGCTATATGAAGTCCTATTACTAAAAGATCAACAATATATTCTTAATTAACAATGAACTCTATTATAGAATTATCTTGAATTACACAATCGATTCTGACCAAGAAGCAGTTCAAGACAAATCTAGACACTCATCTAACGAAGATCATAAGTTCAAAGGCTTAATTGTATGGATGGTACCCAAAGTATTAGCGAAGTGTCACTTTGGTCCCTAAAATATAAATCGTGTCTATCGCATCCCCAACGTTTACAATGCGCATTTAAATGGTCCCCAGAGCTAACTCCGTCCAAGTGACTGTTAAATGCAGGGGCATTTGTGTAACTTAGCTCCAACTTATCCCATCTTCAACCTCCAAACTTCTACCCTACCCAAACCCTAAAAAGAAAAAATGTTAAATGCCCATCCCCATCCCTAAACCAATACTCACCCTCTGATTCCGCTTTCCGATTCCAATCCACCAGTCAAACGCAGTACAAAAAAGAAAAAAAAAAATAGCTACACAAAATCACGAATCAACACATCACCCTATTTCTCTGTAGTAAGTTCCTCTCTCTACATAGTTTAGTCTCGGTTTGGACCGGCGTTTTGGGGCCATGACTGTGACAATGATGGATTGCAACGGGGGTTTGATTGATGGATGTGGGGCTGCGTTTGGGGGCTTGTCTGAGATGATGGTGGAAAAGAACAGCAGAGGTTTTCTAGGGTCTGCCATTGAGGGTTTTTTTTTTTTTACAGGTTTTGGGGTTTGAGATCCAGCGCTGTGTGGGTGAATTACGGGTCCGATTGAGGGGTAATGGGGCTAGTGGCGACTTGAGGGGTTTGATGGATGACCGTTGAAGTTTCATTTTCGGAATTTTGGGGCTTAGTGTGAGGCGTTTCAATTGAGTTTTGGTGTTGGCAAATTCATCGACAAGTTTGGGATATTTTTGCTGGCGACCTGGGGTGTATTCATTGTAGGGGTGATCTTTGGTGGTGTTGTATTTGGGCTTGATTTTTTTTTTTTTTTTATCAGATTTTGGGGCTCAATTGTGAGGGTTTTATGGAGGTGTCCAGGATAAGGTTTGGGGATGGGGATGGACATTTAACATATTTCTTTTTAGGGTTTGGGTAGGGTAGAAGTTTGGAGGTTGAAGATGGGATAAGTTGGAGCTAAGTTACACAAATGCCCCTGCATTTAACAGTCATTTGGACGGAGTTAGCTCTGGGGACCATTTAAATGCGCATTGTAAACGTTGGGGATGTGATAGACACGATTTACATTTTGGGGACCAAAGTGACACTTCGCTAATACTTTGGGGACCATCCGTACAATTAAGCCTAAGTTCAAAGGACCTCAATCAGTAATGCAAAAAATTCCACACAAAGAAAACATCATATTAGCACAATTTTTTTCCTTGGTTGTCCTAGTTTTTGAAGCTGCAGAATTCCATCTGAGACTTAGATATTGTTCTAGACTTCTAGCAGACTGAAAGATGCTAGATAATGTTCTATACTTCTATGAGACGTTTTAAGCAGCAGACTTCTGTGGGCATAGCTTAATGTTCACTTTAGCATAAGGAAAGGGAACATATCAACACCAAATAGCATATTAAATTTGAGTCCAAATATGGAAAATTAAAATTAACAGAAACGTGGAAAAAACATAGAGCACACAAAAAATAGAGCTAATTTTCCAAAAAAAACATATTCCAAAATAATAGTTTGGGGTGAGCATATATTAAAGACAACAATAGCACACTACTACATAAACTTTACTCCCACCTCTAATGGTAAAAGTTTCCAAACTGGAACTGTTATAAATGACTTTCTCACAACAGTTTCCCAAGTTCAAACAAAAGGTATATTAACTAACTGAGCCGAGCTTTGATTAGTGGTCACATAACAAGGTACGAGCTGAGCAGAGCTAAGAAGTGTTCAAGCTCGGCTCTTTCAAAACTAGTCGGGCTCGGTTCACTTACTATCGAGGTGTTTGAACTCGGTTGGTTCACTAAACGAACTTCTATAAACCAGCCGAGCTACAACTAACTCAAGCTCAACTCGATTACTAACAAGCCGAGCCCTTAATAAGCCGAGTCTCGAACTGTTCGCGACAGCTCGGTTTCATTTGTAGTACTACAGATATCTCGACCAATGTATTATAACAAGAGTAATGCTACATACACACCCTCCCATTCACACCCCCGCTCACACCTATTGTGTGGGACCTACCTCGGGGTCTCACACAAATGATCGGAGCCGCTCAATTTGTTTAGAAAATGTTTTTGAGAGTCTTAGTGAAAAATCAGCTCAGTCAAATACTAGTAAAGGCTTGATTGACTCGTTCAAGTTTCAGTTCCTAAATCGAAACGGACCATAACTTTAATAAACTTATCAAGTTTTTACCGATTTCTAACTGAGCTGATTTTTTTACAGGAGCCCTTACAAAAATATTCTAAACAAATTGAGCAGCTCCGATCATCAATGTGAAATCCCGAGGTAGGTCCCACACAATAGGTTGTGAGCATGGGTGTGAATGAGAGGGTGTGTATGTAGACTTATTGTTATAACAATGCAACTCTCTAAGGTAATGATTTTGTCACTTCACTTTCTTATAAATGCACTTCAAATTTTGTATTTTATGGCTTAAAATTACACAGAAGACAAACACTAAAGATAAAGTTTGGAGTGCATTTATAAGCCAGTGAGTGCAAAAATAATTTCCCTCTTTAAATAACTGTAACCTAAATTATTTTTATCCATGACATAAAAAGAAACGATTTTTTAAATCTACATACTTTGAAGTGCATTTATAAGAAGGAGAGGTGAAATGCTAAAATCATTTTTTAAAAATCTCTAAGAACTAAGAAGGTAAATTAGAGCTTCAATTATTTCCCATTTACCTTTCCGATCACCCTCTCCACCTCCGCCACTCTCATCACTGAATTCACCACTTCCCGTCTCACCGGTAACCGGCGCCGACAAACCACTCTCCTCCAGAATCGCCCTCGCAGCGGCAATCGCCGCCGCGGCCCGATCAATCACCTGTATTCTCTGAACCCTATCCCTCTCCTCCTTCGAAACTTCCAGAATCTTCTGGAACTCACTACTCTTCCTCTCCAACTCCTCCACACTCTCCACTTCTCCTTCGGTTAAATCGGCCGATTTCTCCGCGATTCTCTGAAACTCCACCGCCTTCCTCTCTCTCTCCACCGCGTTCTGCCACATGTCGAGGTACGACTCGCCGCCATTGGAAGAAACCCTAGTTGTGATTGAGCTCTGTGTTTTGGCTCTGGTCATGGGTTTTTGGATCGGTTTGTAGTGGTTCAAGAGTTCTATGGTGGTACTGAGTGAGCGTCTGTGGGTCTGTGGAGTGAGGAGGGCGGCGCCTTGGGCGGCGCCGATGTGGGACGCCATTGATGCAGTTTCAGAGAGAGAGAGAGAGCAGAGCAGAGCGTGGAGTGGCCGACTGTGAGCAATTCTGTGGAGGGAGGTGTTTTGTATCTGGTAAAGGGAGTTCTTGAATGGATTTTACGAGATAAAATGAGAAAGTTGATTTTAGTTGGTGTTTTATGGAAGGGTGATAAAATCACCTTATTTTTTCAATAGATAAAATCTATGTGATAAAATAGTTGTGGACCACTATGAATTTCAAAAATGGTTGATAAAATCTAGTTTGATAAAATCTGTTCGTAAAAGATGATGATAAAATCAAAGATGATAAAATCAAATAATCCATTTAAGAACTCCCCTAAATAACCTAAATAACACTGACATCCCCCTGAGATTTTAAGCCATACACTTGTATTGATGTAATTTTCGACCTAACATGCAAAGGTATTGATGTAATTTTTCTTGGATAGTTAGCTGGAATCAGGGGGTGTTCCACTGACAAAAAATAGTTTTTTTGAAAAATTGAAACAGGTCAATTCTCTGACAATACATTATATAAAAAATCGTAAAAAGTCAATTTATTCTAAAAACACCCTTAGTGGAAGACCCCTTAGTGTAATACCATGAACTTTAGCTGGAAATTTGTGTGTTTCTCAGATACTTCAGAGGAGATCAATGCAATTTACCTCCATTTTTCCTTGTCCGTTTATTTTTAGAAAGTATAAAAAATTAATTTTGCTTAAAGTGGAAGGAAGGTTTGCGATGCTGTCTTTCTATTGGGGTTTGGAATTGACCCCAATGAAAGGGAAGTTCATTAAGTACCAGGAGAGATGGGATCCTCACACGTGGCACGTGGGGTCCGGCTGTGGCTGTGGTACCCATTCAAATCCTACACCAATTCCAGATTTTATCACTTGTTCAATAATTGCTTTTATGAGATTATACTGTAAGATGATGCTTCTGGACTTATGTAGAAACTATAGACCCTAATTATAGTTGAAAATGTTCTGATGAAAAGGTGAAAAAACTCATCGAAAAACCCCAGGCGAGGAAAACCGGCTCTCGATCGCAAAAAAGATCTTTTTAAAATTTTTCTCGTTCAAAATGGTGACTTGCAAGGCTGGCCCAGGCCCAGGCTAGGGCACTCCAAAAACTTAAGAAATGAGGGGCACACTCATGATTTTCACTACTAGGCTTGATTAGGAGTCTTTTAAGCCTAATAGGGTAATAAACTATAGAGCCCAAAATGTCTAAATGATGAGTTCTTTATTTATATGGGATCCTCTAGTAGTGAGTTCCCCAAGTTGGGCAATGTGGGACTACCAGTTTTTGCCACAAACACAAAAAAGAACAAATAAATACTTAGTACGATTGCTTTCCACTCTATTAAATAGTAGCTTATTTTTTAAGTTGATTATGCTAGAGCCTTATAGACATGTATGGAACCATTAAATACATGGCATGTACGTTATTTTGTTGCATCTGATTTTCACAATAAAACTAAGATTAGCTCATTTCAATATCTTTAATTATAGTGTACCTGATTTTATTTCTTGTAACAAAACATTTTCTGTGAGGGCTATCTCGGCTCCTAAAAAAATGATTCTGACCATCCTTTTTTTTTATAGGGTTACTTTAAAAATCAGCTCAATCGGATATGGGGTGAGGATTCTTTTCCAACATTTGTGGTGCAAAATTGAGTAACTCACCTTGAGAATTTTGAAAAAAAATAAATAAATTCAATCGTGTAGATTTTTTACAAGATCCTATAAAATTTCACTATCTTTTATATTAAAAGTAATAAACAACTATCAACTTTCACTTACTTTGAATGAAAATAACATTTTTTATCCATATATATATATATATACAATCCCCTTCACATGAGGACTCCCTCATTTTAGGCTAAATGAGGACTTTCAATCGTAGCCCTTGGATGAGATCCAAGGGCTCAGATTTTAAAAGCCCATTCGCGGGTTAAAAACCCGGGTCAAAACCCAATTCGCGGGTCAAGTCCAAATACGGGTTAAAACCCTTCTCCATCTTCCCCAAATCGAATACTGTTACAACGTGAAAAGCTAAACGAAGAAGAGTAGGCAGACGACGAATGCGATCTGGAAATCGACTGAAGGAGAAGTTCAAACAACCCAAGGTCTCTCTCTCTCTCTCTCTCTCTCTCTCTCTCTCTCTCTCTCTCTCTCTCTCTCTCTCTCTCTCTCTCTCTCGTTTTCGTTTTACCTCTACGTGTCTGGTTCGGCATCTAGGGTTTCGATTTCGAATTAGGAACAGATGTTCATGGGATTTGTTAACTGCAACCCTATTTTTTTGCATTTGCTTTGTAACAACACATAGAATCTTCCAATTCCTAAAAAACCAAGCCCATACATGGCTCTCGAGGACCCATATTCAAAGATGATTTAATAAGTTGATATTTTTCCTTTCCTCAAAATTCTAGATCACTCAAAACTTTCGATATATTGAATTTGCTTTTTTCTGTAGATATCAATTAGAATAATAGAAAAAATTGAAAGTGTATGTATCTGCTATAGAATATGAATTGGTGTACTGAATTGACTATGTTGTATCTGCTATGGAATATGAAGGATTTTGCTATTTTAGTATAGGTATGTTTTCCCCTCTTTTGGATGCTGAATTTGAAATTTCATCAGGCATTATGAAATCTGTTGCTATTTTGCTATTTTTTGTCTATGGTTGCTTGGCATTTGATTGACCAATCTCCTCATAACACATTTCCGTACCTGTCATCTTGAAGTTACATGTTGGAACTAGATTGAACCTTTGCTGCAGTGGCTGAAGATTGAACCTTTTCGTAGTTTCTTGGTATAAACCTAACTACAAAATTGATTGTTTTATGATATTGAAATCATATATTTCCATTTTCCAGTGTACATGAGCAGCTTGAGGGGGTGAAGAACTTGATGAACGTTGCGTTCAAGCATGTGAGGATGGAAGGATTCGTCGTTTTTTATTACTACCCATTCTACTCCAAATTTCTGGAGCATCCAACCAAGAAGCCCAAGAAAGGCAAAAAGAGATGCTACCAACACTTAGGAGTGTTTTTTTTTTTTTTTTGTTGCGTTCAAGCATGTGAGGATGGAAGGAGTGATTTGTATCTCCAAGAAGTTGATGGTTCAAATGTAATCAAATCGGCAAGAATCGTTTTAAGTTCCCTTATGTGAGCATCACCAAATACAACTATGGTTGATAATGTTCTGTTTTGTGCAACTTACCAAGATGAATATGTAAAAGATAACCTTGTTGTAAAGACAATTCTGAAATCATAGATAAATATGTGGTTTTCCATTTCTGTTTGTATCTCTTTTATTACTCCATTTTTCATGTTAAGTACATGTGTACGCAAGCAAGCAACCTGTTTTGGCATCCAAATTCCATTTTCAGCACCTAAATCATAGTTAGTAATGTGCACTAAGGTGAGAAGCCAGAACTTAAGTAGCAAATTCCAAATTCCAAATTCCATCTTCTGTAACTGTATTAAGTAGCAAATCACTTCGTTCAAAACTTGGACAAACCTTTGTCATTTAAAGTTCACCCAATGGTTCAAAAAAAAAAAGTTCAACCAAGAATCTCCTGTTCAGAGATATGCAATTGCAAGCAAAGTGCAAAGAGTATCAGGCGTGAGTTCCAAACAATATGTACATATAAATTCTCCTGAAGAAAGAGAAGCTCTATTGAAATAAATAGCACCATTCTCTTGCATAAGCAATTGTTCATTTCTGGAATCGAAGTAAATAGCACCATTCTCTTGCAAAAGCAATTGTTCATTTCTGCTGGGTTTCAACCAATACAAGCAATAACCAATTTTACAACCTCTAATTCAAAGCCAATTTGAGGCATGCTGCAAGACTAAACAAAACATTGAATGACTTCTACCCAGATTACACCACTAGTCAGATTACACCAGATTACATGAATACAGTCACTCTATTTTTCAACTTATCCATTGCGGCTTGAATGACTTCAACACGTGCGTTGATCTTCAATGCCACTCATGTTACTTGAACTAGACATGACCGTTGAATTTGGAGGGTGTCTTCGGCTCACCGGCCATAGCTACATTAGTATGTGAGTGACAAAAAGAGGAAATACATAAAAAAAAAGCATGAGTAACTAAATCGAAATGGAAATAAAAAAACAAGGGTTTTTTGAGATGGTATCCATATGAGTAAAAGCAAGGCAACAAACGGGTGAAGTAGACGGTATTTTTTGAACTACTAAATCGAACCCCATCTTTACGTCATGAGTAACCAAATCGAAATGGAGATAGAAAAACCCTTGTTCGATCTCCTAAATCGAAATCGAAATCGAAATGGAAATGGAAAATCAAAACAGGGAGAGAAAAGGAGAAAACGAAGCCCTAATTTTTCGAGTTCGATCTGGAAATCCAAGCCCTAGTTTTTCAAATGCCATGGAAATCAAAGCCCTAGTTTTACAGCCCCAACCCGACACTGAGAGAGAGAGAGAGAGAGAGAGAGAGAGAGAGAGAGACCGACCGACCTTGTGGTTCGAAGCCTGGGTCTTGTTCTTGTTCGATACAAGAACTCTTCGCTCGTCTTCTTCGTTCGTCTCCAGAGCATCTCGTGAAAATGGCTTTGTGATTTGGGGAAAGGAAGGGAAGTTTTTGCTGGTGTTATAACCCGGATATGAGTTTGACCCGTGAAGTGGGTATTAACCCGGTTTTGACCCGCGAATGCTCTTTTAAAATCTGAGCCCTTGGATCTCATCCAAGGGCTGTGAGCCGAAGTCCTCATTTTTCCTAAAATGAGGGAGTCCTCATGTGAAGGGGATTCTATATATATATATATATATTATCTTTTACAGTAAAAGTAATAGACAATAGTAGCTACTTTTTTATGTTTATGAATTTATATTTATTAATTAATGTGTTGTGTGTATGAGATTAACAGTGTATAATTTTTTTTTGAACGGCTGTTTTGTGTGCATCAGTGTATCATGTATGACAGTGTGTATCATGTTCGACAATATTTTTTGATAATCGACTCACTTTTATAGCTAATTTTTTTTGTAGAACTCTATATTGTTTTGCCTTTCTAGTATTATGATTGTTCTTGGAAAAAATTTCAGGGCACCATTTTTAGATTAGGCCTAGGGCACTCAAAACCCTTGGGCCGGCCCTACCAGATTGACTAGTCGCCTTATTTTGTGGTAAGTATTCTCTTATTGCGTGGTAAGTGTTGTCTTATTATGTGGTAATATTTAGCTTATTTGGTGGTATATATTTTCAGTTTTCATGGTAAATAAAGTGCGAGTTTTTTGGCAGGAAACCCGCAAAACCACCTCGTTTTTTGGCAAAACCACTTACTTTTTGGGATCTTCGATAGTTCCTAAGAAGTAAGCTAGAATAGTCTTGACCCAATTGAACAATGATACATACACACCCACTCGGACACTCTGCCACACCCCCTCTCACATGTGAGGGGACCCACCCCATATGTGAGAGGGGGTGTGGCAGAGTGCGTCCGAGTGGGTGTGTCTGTATCATTTTTGGACCCAATTTCACAATATAAAGGAGGTCTGAAAGTACGATATGACGTGGCTCAAGCTCAAATTTCTTGATCCAAATTTAGTGGGGCACCATACTACATTGGGGCACCATAGAAAGATTCGTCTTTAAGCACGAGTATGTGCTGATGTGTGCGCGCTCGCTTATCAAAATAATAATTGTAAGAAAATAATAATTGTACTTCCTCTAAGAGCTTGTCCAATGGGCAGGGCCGGCCTTGGCCTAGGGCATTCAAAAAACCCTCAAAAATTGGGGCGATGATTTTTAGTTGTATGCATTAGTAGGGGTCTTTTATAGCACAAACAGAAAATAAAAATGCTCAATAGGAAAATAGAAAGGCCTAAAACAATTGTGATGAGCATTAGGCTTAAAGGCCCAAACTAAAACAAATTAAAAGTTATTTTTAGTAAACTGGAGACCTCTGAAGATCGAATAATCAGTAAAGTAAGTTATGTTTTGTGCAAATTACAATATTTACTCTTTCAGCTTTATTAATCTGACTAGGATTTGTTGGATTTTAGCAATTTTTCAGTTTTTATACCTCAAACGATAAAAGATTTTAATGGTTAGGCTGGGTCCTTATTGATAATTTGCATACCCAGTCATGGAGGGGAGTGGTGAGGGGGAAGGAAGAGTAAAGTGGCAGCATTGTAGTCCCTTCACAAAACAATTTTAGTTCTAAACAAGAAAAACAATTTATTACTCTACCATAACCTTTACATTCCCCCGTTAAAGTAGAGTAAAATAGAAGATTTAATACGCCCATAGCTAGGGCATATATTAACAAGACCCTATAGTGATTAATAGAACTTTATATTGTTTTGACTTTCTCGTATTGTGATAGATGTTGGAAAAATTATTTAACTGTTATATTCTTAGAGCACAATTTTTAAACTAAGCCTAGGACACTCTAAACTCTTAAGCCGACCCTACCAATGGGGATGGAAAATGGGATTGAAAAATGGCTTAATTAATTAAGTTCTACATATGAGTTTGTTTATTTAGAACCACAAATGATCGGAGCTACTTTTTTTTTTTTTTTTTGTCATTAGTCATTTCTAACCTATTAGATTGGGGGAAGGGGGAATGAGACTCGATCTCAGGATGCAGTGTGGGGCATCCAAGAGCTCTACCACATGAGCTAGCCACCACTTGCGATCGGAGCTACTTGAGTGCCTCAAAATCTGCACAACGTCGCCGAAACTACAAATTTGTCGTCACGGTGAGGACTTTTTTCAAAGGTTTTAATAGAGAGACAGAAAGACAAGAGATTTGTCACGCCCTCAAATTCAAACACTTAGTTTCAAACATTTAAAAGAAATAATTTTTATAAAATTCTCTTAGTAATTGAAGTGGGGTTGAGAAAATAGAGAAAAATAAAGTGGAGGAAAAAATAATTCATATTTGAAACTTTTTATTTCTAATTTAGAACCCACGGTTGGATTTGGCACGTACTGTTAACCACTTTTTTAGTGCTAAAAATAAACAAATGGCTATAGATATTATATAACCCCATTTGGACAGGCACTGAGTAACAAACATATTAACAATAGTCTTAATGTTACATTTTAGGATCACTTTGTGGCTACGATTCATAAAAATTTCGGTAAGCCTTACATCATCACCTCCTCTTCTTAAATTACCCAGTCAAAAAAAACCCTGCATGAAGCATCATGCACATCAACACAATCGGGTGGGCACTATACCCGAAACCATTTACATAAACCCATGCCATGCACAACCCTCCAACAAGACAATTACCGGAATCAATAATCCAAAACAGGAGGCAGAATCTCCGGATCCAGAGGATGCGGCGGCCCCACCTCCGGGGGCTTCGGCGGAATAATCTCCGGCCCACGCGGAGGAACTACTTCCGGAGGCCTTTCCGGACTTGGCGGTGACGGCGGCGGAGGCGCTTCTTCTGGGGGTGGCGGCAACTCCTTCGGTGGGCCCGGAAACTCCTGGTTTGGACCGGGTGATATCGGCGGCGGACCGGTGGGCTTCTCCGGTGGAATCGGGTTGTAATCCGGAACGTTGGGAGTCCTTGCAGGTACCTCTGGTATTACAGAGGGTTTGATGTCAGGCGGTGAAATCGGGTCATACTGGCCCGAAACAGAGATCTGATGTGGGGGTTTCTGAAGAAATTGGTGTAAATTTGGGAGCGTTTTGCAAAATGGAATTGTTTTCTTGAAATTACAAGAAGACATTGTGCTGAGAAATAGATAGCACTCTCATGCATTGCCCCAAGATGTACAAGTAATACATGTTAAGTATTGACACATGTATATTCGTGGCAGGGAGAAGACACCTGGATGTACATGCATCAGATTGTCTTATATGACTCATTGACTTCATCACTTGGAATCGGTCACATATTAATCATTATTTATGGTAAATATAGAAACTTTACGGCATCCAACCTGAAACCAATTGATAGTGAATGAAGTGGTCGAAAAATTGTAATTCCGCTGTCTACAAATATACGTATTCTGTTTCTTAAACATTTTTGAAGACTTCTTTTGTTTAGATTGTTATCCATCAACTCATCCAAAGTTTAAGTTGTCAGAGAAAGGCAACTTCATTATTTAGAAAATGTGCGCTGAAGCGTGTATCCATTTATGTATGTTAGGCATGTGTTACTTTAGCTAGAAAATGTGCGCTGAAGCGTGTATCCATTTATGTATGTTAGGCATGTGTTACTTTAGCTAGAAAATGTGCGCTGAAGCGTGTATCCATTTATGTATGTTAGGCATGTGTTACTTTAGCTAGAAAATGTGCGCTGAAGCGTGTATCCATTTATGTATGTTAGGCATGTGTTACTTTAGCTAATCAACAAGTACCACTATACTATTGTACGAGAGCAAATTTGTTCACTCTGGCTTTGTTCACCGTCGGTGAGGGTGTAGTACTCATTATGTATCTTAATTCAATAATAGAAATCATTAATTATGTCCAAATTCACTTGTTAGGAGGCCACACAAAAATTTAACCCAATCAAATATAGGTAACTATTTCATCTATAGTTTTATTTATTTTTCTTTAAAATTTTCACTAAAAATTTGAACTTTTACATCAAAGAGCCCACCGATATTGCATTGAACTCAATTTTCGTATGGGAACCTAATAAATGTATCTAGACTAGACAAAATGAAGGTTTTGATTCTTAAAGTGAGCCACAGAATAAGTACACCCTTGCGAAGGTGAACAAATTTACTCTCATAATATTGTGGATCAGAGTGGGTGCTAGAATAAGTTAGATGCATTAAAATATTCATGTGTATATGTATTTCTTGCATAATGATGGTCCTTCCTCTCTCTCCTCCCTCCCTCTCTCTTTTCCCTCACTTTTCAAGTGTGCAAGGAGGTTCTCTTAACTTAGCATACTTTCTAACAATCTCCTAAATTAGCACACTCTAACATACTAATATGACAAACATTGTAGCACTTAAAACACATAGTTCCCTACCCATATCACTTATATACCATACCAATTGGAGATGCTCTAAGCGGACTAAATACATGTACATTTTTTCCATTAGATAGGCAGTAAAGCTTAAACATAGGATCTCTTGCCTGCTCTAGTACCATATTTGATTGTTATCAATCAACTCATCTAAAAAATTAAATTGTTAGAGAGATCGATGATCAACTTCATTAATATTTATCTTTTAAACTCTGTTTCTGAAAATGCTTTTAACATAGGATCTCTTGCCTGCTCTAGTACAATTTTTTGAAATTTTTGCCGTGATACTCCCTATGTCCCATAATGTTTGAGCTTTATGGGAATCCGATGTTGATTGTGACTCAATAGGAAAGGGCAAAATAATAAACAATAATGTTATGGGTATATCACTTATGCACCTCAAATGCACACTACCCTGATGTGGCAAATGAGGAGAAACACATCAAGGTAGTGTGCATTTAGCGTGCACAAATAGTGTGCCCATATCATTTTCCAATAATAAATGTACCCAATTTTGCCATAAAAAAGTCAAAATAAACATTTAATTTAGGACAACAAAAAATAGAATCATGGGTCGAGAAAATGAGATGGAAGGAGTACTAATTTACGTTGGTCACTGTGTTTGGCTATCCTATAAACTTAGGCCTCGATTAGATGCGGGATAAGTTTTGGTGAGATTAAATAGTAAGGGGTATTATTTAGTAAGGGTGGACCCACAGTGATGTGACATTTATGAATGAGGAGATTAAATAGTGTATGTGGTTTGGATGAATTTGTGATAAACGGTGATGTGACATTTATGAAGGGTGGATGATGTAAAAACTTGGCAAATGACTTATTTGCCGTTGTACAGTCATATTAGATTTTATGATAAAATAAATACATAAACACAATATTAATTACATTAATTATACTTTTCAATAAATAATTCCTTTTATTAGTTATATCTAAAATTAAAATATTTAGTTATTATTTTTTTAATTGTTTTTTTTCTTTCTAATTATACGTTTTTAATAATAACTAATTAGTAATTTTGATGTTATTCCCCAACAATGTCAAATTCTAAAGTATAAAAAAATTTAAATTTTTTGTATCAAATTAAAGATCTCAATTTTTAGTTTAATTTGGTGCAAAAAAAAAGTAAAAAAATTGATGTGAAAATACTTTATTTTTTTATCCAAAGGATATTGCAAAGCAAGCCAACAATGTCAAATTCTAAAGTATAAAATTTTTTAAACTTTTTTGTATCGAATTAAAGATCTCGATTAGTAGTTTAATTTGGTGTAAAAAAGTTAAAAAATTATGCGCAAAAGTACTTCATTTTTTTATCCGAAGGAAATAGCAAGAGTTCGTAAAATATTTACAATGCAATTTGGTTTGTCGTAACAGTAACGAGAGGGAGGGAGGGGTAAGGCAAGGGGTATAACGGGGGTTATATTGGTAAATTGGCAGGGGTATAAGGGGGGATAAATTAATAACGGGGGGGTGTTCTTATTTAGTGAGGGGAAGGGAGATTATTTGGGTAGGGGAATAATTTTATCCGGGTTCTCTTTTGGTTCCCAAACCATGGTTAAGAACGTGGGACCGGGATAAAAATAGGGGGTATAACTTATACCCTCTCCTTAACCCCCAGCCAATCGGGGCCTTAATTTTCATTAAATTTTGAGTTGGTTATTCCTTTTGCTATCCCATTACGGTGTTGTTTCTCAAAGCATTTTTTGTCTTTATGTTATATATATATACCCCAAGCTTCTTATCCGGACCCCCGGATTGAAGCTTTTGGGGTATTTTTTGTGTTGCCAATTGTTTTTGGAAAAATCTGATCCGTCCAATGTGTTCAGAAGGTGTTTTCCAAGGTCCACGCCGGATATCTTCAAAAAAAATATCGGGAAGGGCTTGATCCAAGCATTTTTTGCAAAAACTATAAATATACAGTTTTTGCGAAAAATGCTTAGATCAAGCCCTTCCCGGTATTTTTTTTTTTTGAAAATTTCCCGCGTAGACCCTTGAAAACACTTTCTGAACACATTGGACGGATCGGATCGTCAAAATAATATTTGGATCATGGAGGTCCGGAAACGGGAGGTCCGGATTAGAAGGACTCCCCTATATATATATATATATAAAGGAACTATCTAGTCCGGGAGTCCCGGATCCGGGACTCCACCTTCCCAATATTTTTTTGACGATCCAAGCCGTCCAATGTGTTCAAAAGGTGTTTTCCAAGGTCCACGCGGGAAATCTTCAAAAAAAAATATCGGGAAGGGCTTGATCCAAGCGGTTTTTCGTAAAACTGTAAATGTACAGTTTTTGCGAAAAACTGCTTGGATCAAGCCCTTCCCAGTATTTTTTTTTGAAGATTTCCCGCGTGGACCTTGGAAAACACCTTTTGAACACATTGGACGGCTCGGATTTCCCAAAAACAATCGTTAAAAGCATCAAAACGCTTCAATCCGGGATCCTTGACTGGATCGGTGGCGTATATGTATATATATATATAAAGGTAAGATTGTTTCTCTTATTGTGGGTTTTTGAGCTTTTTATGTAAGAAGAAATTTTTTCGAAAACTTAAAAAGTCGAAAAAGTCAATAAGAGGAATGAAACCTAACTTTTTCTTCATTACAATATTGAATCCATAAGAGCCACTAAATGTCCATCAATTTAACAGCAAAGAAAATAATCATTACTCCCTCCGTCCAGATTTGTTTCCCCCGTTCTATTTTAACCGGATAAAAAAAACTAGTGATATTTTTAAATTGGTAATAAATTTAATATCCAATGTCGATCTTATTTGGTAGACCAATAAGACAATGTTTTTAAAATTGCATAAAACATTATAATTACAAAGATATAATCATTTGAAAAGTGACACAACCTCCAAAATGGACTAACAAATCCGAACGAAGGGAGTACAAAATATTTCTAATTTCACAATTTAGATGGAACTCTTTTGTGATTTGAACTAGTTGCAGTGAAATCAAATAAGTACTAAAATCAACACAAGGACTAACGTTCACAGAAAAATAAAGCAGCCTGAGAGAGAGAGAGAGAGTAGTGGTAAGTAATGGCATCAAAGTTGCCCAGCAGATTCTCGTCGGTGCTAGAGGGGGAGGCGCTGCAGGTTATGATGGTCGTCAGTGAAGGTGGGAATCACCTCAAACAAACAAAATAAACACACACTCCAATACACATTTTACATTTTTTAATGTACTTTTACATATTTTTATGCACTTTTTACATACTTCTATACACTTTTTCAAAATTAACGTGGGCATATGTTAGCAAATTCCTATTGGGATTGATATTCACACTCTATTTTGGAGTACTACTAACAATTTGGGAAATGTTCAAAATCATAAAAACCGTTATAAAATAAAAGATAATAGACTAGCCAATTAAGATGGGAAAAGTACTTTTTAAGGGTAAAATTGGAAAGTGACCCAATTTTGATGAATGTTTTTAGAAGTGAGACAAATATTTTGAGACATCCCAAAATGGAAAGAAGGACCAAGAAATTGGGACGGAGGGAGTAATTCTCTTGTGTATGTAACATACTCCTAGTACAATTATTATTAATAAGGTACAATACGTTTTGTACCCGCGTGCCCAGTAAAGAGAGTACAAACTCTGGCCCACAATGCCCACATCCTTCCCCAGGACGCGCTTAAGTTTCACTGACACCATGTGGCGCCTGTTCAATTGCTTCTCAGCATGCCAGCACCAGCTCGCTCACTGGTTAACATTCGTGTCATGATGTGTTAAACGTTTTGTTAGAAAATAAATTAATTATTGTCAACCTTCCTTTCTTCAGTAAAATTGCAAACGAGCCAAGCTTTAGGATTTGTTTAGTTTTTAAATGAATTAGGCGAGCTCGAGTTCAATAAAATTTGGACGAGCTGAGCTTATTTAGGCCTCCTTTGGCTAAATTTAAAAAATTAATTTTTTGGTTTTTTTCGTTTTGTCTTTATTCAATTTTTTTTTTTGTATTTGCTAGTTTTGCATCAAGAATTTGTGGTTTCTGGATTTATCTCGTTGAGACGAATCCAAAGAGTATAAAATTATGATCAAAAGTAATAGTTTTTTGAATAAAACCAAAAATAAACCAGGTTTGTGGATTATTTTTCGTCTTTATTCACAAACCTTTAAGTTTGGCTAATAATTTTATACTTTTTAGATTCATTTCGTAGAGACAAGCCAAGAAAAAAATTGTCCGAAAACTAACAAATGCAAAAAAAAAAAAAAAATTTTGAATAAAGACAAAACGAAAAAAAACCAAAAAACCAGTTTTTGTCTTTTTAGCCAAAGACAAAAAGACAAAATAATATTTCGGCTTTATTCAAAAAAATAATAATCCAAGTATTTCGGCTTTATTCAAAAAAATATTTGGTTTGACCATAAATTTATACTTGTTAGATTCGTCTCGCCGAGAGGAATCCAGAAATCACAAAATCTTGACACGAAACTAACAAATGCTACAAAAATTTGAATAAAGACGAAACGAAAAAATGAAAAAACCAAAAACCACTTTTTAGCCAAATTAGCCCTTAGTTTGAGTCGAACTCGAACTTGTTTACGAGCCTTTTATATTAAAAATATTAGATATCTATGCCATCACACAGATCTAGAAGTTCAATAATAAGTACATACATATGCAAAATTAAAAATAAAAAAAAGTTTATACTCCGTGTACTTTTAAAAGTTTATATATATATGGACAAGTTATAAAATTTTCAAGATGTACATATAAAACTTTAAGCATATTCAAGCTTATATGTGATATTGTTACGAGAAATATATATATGCTCTGCATATAAAACTTTAAACAGGTATTAATGATTGAAGAGAGATAGAGAGAAAAATAAAAATAATATTTAAAAATAGGGGTAATAATTGAATAATAATTGAGAAAACCGTTTTTTGGAAACCAAACCAAACAAGGCAGTGTACCCTGGCGATTCCCCTGTCTAAAGTCAAAGTTTACATCCTTTCAGCCACACTCTACCACACCCTCACTCACATGTGGGGGGTCCCCACGTGTGCCCCCACACTCACATGTGAGTGAGGGTGTGGTAGAGTGTGGCTGAAAGGATGTGTCTGTATCATTTTTGTTTACAATTTATGCAAAAATTAAGATATTCACGAAAAATTTCTTTATTACAACGTGCCCCAAGAGGTTGGTTTCATTTTCGGATAATGATTGAAGAGATAAATGAGAGTAACACTTTAAAAATAGAGGATAATAATTGGAGAGACATAGAGAGACAAATGAGAATAAAAATTAAAAATAAGAATAATAATTAAAGAGATATAAATAGGGGAGTGATTTCCACACTCCCAAATTGTTATTTACACCCCTTTTTTTTTGTCTTCTAGTGAAAATTTCATGTGTAAAATTTTCACTAAAAGACAAAAAAAAAAAAAAGAATTTGGATAACAATTTGAGAGGTGTTAATATTGATTACTTATAAATAATGAATGAGAAATAATGGAGAAAACCGGTCATGAAATCCAAAACGATGGAACAAAGGTGTTTCTTGCTCACCAGTGACCTTTTTGCCTTTTCATGGTAACTGTGCTTTGGCAAAAAAGCACATGATTGGTTTTTTAGTTTTTTCGTTTTTTCGTTTCGTCTTTATTCAATTTTTTTTTTTGCATTTGTTAGTTTTGCGTCAAATTTTCGTAGTTTATGGATTCGTCTCGACGAGAAGAATCCAAAAAGTATAAAATTATGGTCGAAACAAAGTAATATTTTTTTGAATAAAGCCGAAAATAAACCAGTTTATTGATTTAATTTTGGTTTATTAAAAAAAATTAGTTTCGACCATAATTTTTATACTTTTTGGATTCATCTTGTCGAGTCGAATCCATAAACTACAAAACTTTACGCAAAACTAACAAATGCAAAAAAAAATTGAATAAAGACAAAACCAAAAAATCAAAAAACCATTTTTTCCTTTTTTTTTCGCCAAATCACCCCTCACCAACACCCCAGTTGAGTCCACTCCCCACATCAGAGCGCTCAAAACGCCCTCTTTCTTTTCTGCCCCCTGCACAGGACAAAATAAAAACCAAACTTCAAACCCCACTAGGCCACTACCAAAACGGAAAAGCCAAAAAAATATTGAGAGAAAGTTAGAACCCTTTCCCCACCTCTCTCTCTCTCTCTCTCTCTCTCTCTGGTAGATCCATGGACTAGACTCTGAACCCACTCTCACAAGGGGAGAAAAATCAAACAGTCAATGCATATTTTCCCTCAACCCCGAATATGTCGACCATACACAAGCTTCTTTTGTGATTCTTTCTAGGGTTTGTTTTGACATATTTAGAACGAGAAGATTTTTTTGAGACTTGGGTATATGCAGACAGATATGCAATCCGAAACGGCGGCTACGGATAACCAGCAGGTTCAATCGGCGGCGGCTGATACGCGAGGGAAGCACCGGATTTTGGCTGATTTAAAGCGACTGGAACAGGAATCTAGGTTCTTGGAGGTTAGTTCTCTTTGCTAATACGATCAAGTTGAAAGCTCTGAGTTGAATTAGTAATTTTGATATGGGTTTTGCATTTTGTATGAATTTTTAAGTAGAGTGGGTATTTGTTGAATACTAGAGTAGGAAGGAGTATTGATTTGAAATTTTGGTAATTATGAATTTGTGACTTATGTGAATGGTGAAGATTGGTGAAATGAAAGTTTTTGAGTACCATTTGTGTTTAATTGGGTGCCTTTAATGAGTTTTCACTTGTTCGGAAAAAAGGGTGTGAAGGTTTGATGACCAAGTTCAAAGCCCTGATGAATTTTTTGAGTTGTAGCAGTAATTTTTATATGGGTAGTGCGTTTTGCATAAATCTCAAGTAGAGTGGGTAGTTGTTGTGCGCTAGGATTGAACGAAGCGGCTACTATTCGGAAATGTTGGTAGTAGTGAATTTGTGAGGCATGTGAATGGTGAAGATTGATGAAATGAAGCTTTGGTTTTCCCTTTTCCAAAAGAAATGTGTGAAGGTTTTCAGGGAGGCAACTGTGGTGCTTTCAAAATTAGGGCTTTGTACAATTGTACCATATTTGTACCAGTGATCTGCGATTGGGTTTTGATGGAAAATCGTTTGTGAATGAAGGCAGATAGTAAAACGTTGCCCTGTTTTCATGTCCGAAACTCCAATTTGGCTTGACGAAACACTTTATGGTATTTGAAATTGTGGAGTTTGAAGTATGTCAGCATAGTGAACCATTGGTGGACAAATGTGTATGTGTTTTGTGATGGATGGCTGAGCTTTTAATATTTGCTAAGATGATGCAGTTATCGAATGTAAAGGAAAAGGTGAGTTTTTTTACTTTTTGGAAGAAGTCAAAATATAATACAACATAAAGATAAGACATTTAACAGCTTGGACTTGATTAATGCCTAGACACTAAAAAGTAACATCTTAGGCTTGATCAATGACTAATCTCTATTATTTTGGACTTGATCAACGCCTAGTCACTAAAATCTTGGACTTGATCAATGCCTTACTTCCCGTGGTTCTAACTGCAAATAAGTGCATCTTTTTCCCATTTGAAGTCTTCTTAATGAAATAGACTTTTTCCCGAAAGTTGCATGCTGAGAGCTACCAAATAATTTAATGTTATATTGCGATGCATTGCACCGTATTCCCTATCTATAGAGATAAAATCTCTCTCTCTCTCTCTCTCTCTCTCTCTCTCTCTCTCTCTCTCTCTCTCTCTCTCTCTCTCTCTGTGTGTGTGTGTGTGTGTGTGTGTGCACTCGCGCGCTCATGCTGGCGATGCGCCTATGTATGTCAGTGTGTGTGGTTTAAATGGAGCCACCATACTAGGGTAGTGTGTATGGATTAGGGTTGGACGATTTAGCAACCTTGATCTTAATTCATTCCTAAGCATTATGTTCGATGTAGTAATTCTCTAGCACGTTTGCACTATTATTCTTTTTGATTCAATGAGGACACTGTATCCCTAAATGTTTGACAATTGATGTTTTACATGATTTGTTTGTTGAGTAACTTGCATGAGCGATATCATGTGGGAGCTGGGACGGTATGCATGGTTAAGTGCTAATGCAATTTTAGGTTTCTTTTGCTAAGAAAAAATCTTTAACGTTTTACTACAAAAGGTTAAATTGTAACAACAAACAAAAGCTGGAAAAAGCACTAAAATAGGTAAGAGGGGTCAGAGATAGGATCCTCATAGGAAACCATGACAATATTATCTGCATTGGGCTGGCACCTACCGGTTTTGAAACGAGGTAAGCTCACTTATTAATCTAGTAACTTTTCCAACCTCTAAAACATGGGACAGTGTTTCCGTATTGGGTTCTACTTGTGTAGTTGCTCGATAGGGGGATACTTTTGGGAATACGACTTCTCCTGTTTGTTTTGGTCATTGGTCTTGAGAACTTGTTATCCCTTGGGCATTTCCTCTAGTAGTCAGAATCATAGCGTAGGCTTAAGAGACTTGTAACTGTGCAGTGGCGCACTTTCAGTGGTGTGTCAAACAAATAGGCTGATAAGAACCATTCTCAATAATCACATAAACAGATTGGAAAATTGACATGTGTAAATCTGTATAATACAAAGAAGCATGCTTCCAATGTGTTAGCTGGAGGTGTTTCTCATTGGAAGAGTTGGGTTTGCCTTTTGAAGCTGCTCCTGTCGTGCTTGTTCCCCAGTAAAGAGAGAACTAACGGAGAGAGGGCTCCTGTTGATGACGTTTTATATAGGTCCTTGGAGATTTAAGTGACACATGATTAATATTTTGTGGTACTTTCCGGTATCATTTTCTCTAACAAAATCATTGGTACAGGAGGAGCTGGAACAACTTGAGAAAATGGAGGCGGCCTCGACTTCGTGTAACGAGTAAGAAATAAAATATTACATTTGTTACTCAAATTAGAACCATGACTTATTGTCTGTTAACTTATGCCACCAGAATGCTGAGTATCGTGGAGACAAAACCAGATCCATTACTTCCAGTGTAATGTCTCTTCTCGACTCCAATAATTTGTGTTCCTACATTACCCAGCTGCAACCTTTATTGTGTCTGAAACGGTTATACCTTTGCTTTTATTTTTTCAGAACAAATGGCCCGACAAATCCCTCGTGGGATAGGTGGTTCGAAGGACCCAAAGATTCCAAGGGCTGCAGATGCTGGATAATGTGAGCTCTCTCGAGAGATGACTTCTGTTAACATTCGTTGAAGGCAAATAAGTAGTGGTAACTTACATGTTGTTACAGTTAAACATGTGACAAGTTTGAGAGCAATAACCTTGTTCACGGCAAATTTCGAAGGAGATGATGCTCTTTGTGCAGAAAATTATAGTTTTCCCGTTCTTTAGATGAAAGACTCCAAAATTGCGAGAAATTCTCTTTTCATTTGCAGCAGTTGTTGATGGGTGCATTACAACTGCGATGCTTGTTTGTGCAGAAGATGACTCAATTTTCTTTGGTTACGTGCAATATGAAATGACTAACATTTTTTATCAGCTGATCCTTCTTAAACTAGAATGTTGTCCAATGTTGAATTTTTCAATTTCTTCCCATCACAACAGCAGCATTGGTTATCCTTCTGTGCAATGTGAGATTTATGGTGAGGATTTGAGTACTTCACTACGGCACTTCTAAATGACCGATGCAGCTACATTTTGGGGGTGTGATAGATCCGCAGAATTTCCAACAACAAAGCAAGTGATATGAAAGAGGATGAGTGTTTTCACGCTCTTCGTTATTTTTGCTTTCGTAAACACAGAAAGCTAAAACAAATACCCAGTATTCTAGAAATTCTTATTAAACGTAATGTTAGATTTTCTTGTTATATCAATTGCAGAATCACATCAAACAATACTTGTAAAGTTTACATATTACACAAAAGAAGCACATCCATCTTCAAAACACGAAACGATAGAAAACAACTTTTTTCCCCAGCGTAAACATTTCTAGCTTGTTGCTTTTCCACTTACTCGCGAAGCAATCCATCCCAAACCATCATACAACCCCTCTCCCGTAAGAGCACAGCAAGCTTGGATGTGCCAATCATGGTCCTTGATGCTATGCAGGGAAAGGGCATCGGTTATCTCAGCTGGAGTCATCGCATCCTTGATGTCTTGCTTGTTTGCAAAAACAAGCACAACGGAACTTTGAAGATCCTCGTGTGGGAGCAGCCGGAAGAGTTCATCCTTCATTATGCCGATTCGAGCTCTATCTGTGCTGTCTATCACTACAATAACTGCATGAGTTCCGCGATAATATGTTGCCCACGATGTTCTAAGTCTGTCTTGTCCACCAAGATCCCAGACCTGATGAGGCAAAATTAGGAAAGTGGTTAAATCAATGACAACCCACAAACAAAATATAGGAGGGAAAGAAAATCAGAGTCACAAACAATTCGTTAGGTCAACTTCTCCATAAAAGTCGAGCTAGGATCGTGACTCCTTGATGCAAAAATGTGAATCTTGACATTGCGGCTAAGGGGAAAATATGGGGAACAACTGTCAACATCATATATCCTTAGAATGGTAGTGTACATTCTCATGCTGATATCACTTAATCCATTATATGCACAAGTTCAAATCAGGTTCAATATCCATTAGATGCACAAGTTCAAATCAGGTTCAATAAGGTATTTTTATCGCAACGACCATACATTCATTTAGCTAGAACCGAAACCAAGAACACATCTGTGGAAAACGCATGGATAATGAAAGCCAAAACATGAAGCCATTAACCAGTCAACCAGGTATCTATTTTGATTGTTCTGCATTCGTGAAGAAGTTTCATTTACTTCAAAGGTTTTCAAAGTCACAGACTTCATCACACCTCCCCATCAAACGACTTGTGCCAGCATATGCTCATTCTACTTTGTCTAAAGAATCAAATGGTCTTTATGTATCCCCATGCGGTCCAACTACTTGTTTATGGCAATCTTCACTCTTATTCGATAGCAAAAACTCACAAGAACAACCTAACTCTACGTCTCTAACCAGCTATGGGACAATCAAAGTCTTCATGGATTAGTAAGACTAGTTGATCACCAGCACGACACATGCTAGTTGGTTTTAGGAGAATTGGTAGAAAAGCGGTTCGATAAGTCGTGGGAGCGTCATCATGAGGGAGGGATTGTTGGACCTGGAGTACCTCCATGGATTTGGTTACACGATGCCACTCCCTGTGACCGTTCTAAAAACAGAGTTGTGGGTGTGATGTCGAATGCCATAAAAGACTTAATTGAATCCCTTCCTAACACCAATTGGTTTTAGGAGAGTTGGTGAAAAAGCAGTCTCACAATGATGCTACCAATAGAAGGCCTCCAAGTTTTCTCCACAGACTTGCGTTACTTCCACATCAGTAATTTCTTTCTACAAGTCAATAAGCTCCATTAAGCAAACAGAGTGATGCGATGCAACAAAAGTATTTGCAGAATTTACAAAAGGCTAACCACCAAAACCACTGTATTTATATCAACAAAATCTCGGGTAAAAGGAAACAAATAAAAGACTACCTATTGCCAAATCTTCATGTATTTCAATAAGCAGGTTAAGATTGGTAACGGCGTAGCTACAAAAATAACACCACGAAATGTGGCATCGCAATAAAAAGCAATAACCATCTTATTCACAAAGCCAAACACATATCGAGAAAACAACTCCAAGTCTCCAATGCGAAGTGATCACTCCCTAGAACACGTACAACGAGACTCCACAAATATGGTCATCCAGCGAACGTTGAGACTCGTCTGCTAATACCAATTTCCAATCAACAAACCAGTGACCAGTCTCAAAATTTGGGGCTATAAATAAACTAGGTGATCAACACCAATACCAAACAAGATTCATTCTTATTAAGATAAAACCTTCTACTTGTGAACCAAAAACCCAAAGATAATGAACTTGCCCACAACCAATGGCCGGTCAATCAATCTGAATGATTAAAGACCCAAAAACCCCAATTCATGGAAATTACTAAACGTTGGCAATAAAAATAAAAACGAGCCAAGAAAATGAAAAATTAATAATTCACACCTCAAAGCGTATATTCTTGTAAACAAGTTCTTCGACGTTGCTACCAACAGTAGGATGCGTAGTGACAACATCCCCCAAGTGCAATTTGTAAAGCGTCGTCGTTTTACCGGCATTATCAAGTCCAACCACAACGATCTTGTACTCCTTTGCAGGAAACAACATGAACCAGAATCTGGACATCAATGCCCCCATCTCTTTTACCTCTAAGAACAACAAAGATAAAATTAAGCAAATAAGCCCTAAGCCCTATCTCCATTTTATAAACACAGATCGGGTAAATTAACAATCTTTACAACGAATCGGCAACGTGGGTATTAATAAAATTTCGTAAAGCGAAGAACTTTGAAGGAAAAGTACAAGGAAATCGAACCTTGATGTGAATGAACAGAGGAGATCGACGATTCTGATGGCGTCGTGAATTGGATTGGATTGGATTTTGAACAGAGTTTGGAAGATTAGATGCGTTAAGGGATTTTGGTTGGAAACCCTAATTATTAGAGAAGATGGTCTGAAGGTAATGGGAGATTGATTGTGGAGAGGTTTTATTTGAGGAAGAAGACGAAGAGTGGGGCTTGCCGCCACCGAGGCGCAATGACGTGTGGGGTGAGGGAAAAAGCTAACTGCCACACACCCAGGGTTGCCCCAGTGGTTAGGGCAAGTGCCTGGCTTTAGGGGTAGTCTCTTTGGTCAGGTGTTCGATTCCCCACAGGGTGAGTACCTGTGCTAAGCGGGGGGCCGTGACTGGTGTGGGTTGCGCTAGCTCCCTCCGAGGTTTGGGTCGTGCAGTGGGTCCAATTAATGGTCTATTGTAGGGTTGTTCCTCGGTTATCAAAAAAAAAAACTAACTGCCGTAGACGAATGTACCCCCAAGCATGGAGAATTTAATCCATGCCAAAAAACTTTTGGTTACCAGGTGTGTACAATGTGGCCGAGTCTACGTGTCCTCAATTGTATTCGGACTATCCAAAAGTATATTGCACGACCCATATTAAAACCCTCTCTCTCCTCCTCCTCTCTCCCCTTTCTCTCTCCTATTTCTCTCTCTAAATTCGGACCGTCCAAAACCGAAATGAACGACCGAATGTGCGCGCGCGGGTAGCACGTGGTACCGGCTCGGCACTGAAAACTCGGTTCAATCCTTGCGTTTGGTCTCTAAGTTACATTATGGTTTCAACAATGCGGCAATGGAAAATGCAAAGTACTCTTACCTTGAAAAATTGTTCAGAAAGTGAAATTAGTGATTGTCAGATAAACATTCACGTGAATCTGAACTAAACATTTTATTTTCGGAGTAATTTTTGTGGTAATTTTCTGAGTATCTAGCGTTGTTGATACTGCAATACAATCAAAATCAAAACAAATTATTCAGTGCCTTAATCTGTTCACTTTGGCTTTCCATCCCACTACCTCCATTATGGTCCCAACTTGGATTGGTTGAGGGAAGATTCTTTTGCGCTGGGGGAATGTTCTTTTTTATGCCATCCAGCTTTTAATGACTACGCTATTTTTGAAGATGTAGGGGTTGTTTTCCATTTGGAAAAATCTTTGGGAATGTAAATTGGATTGCAATGATATATTGGTGAAGATTTTAATAAAATGGTGATTTTATGAGATCTTCAATATTATCAAATGGGAAACTAGGCACTACACTGAAAGAATACCATAGGCAATATAAAATAAAAATAAAAATAAGACAAAAAGAATATTGGATAAATAAAATGAGACAATTGAGTATGTGTTTTGAAAAGCGTTTTTCGTCCTTACTCTATCGCTCCTACATGCGGACTCATATTATGTGACCAAGGGATTGTTTCAGAAATTGACTCATTGCACTTTACGATACAAGTCATTCTCTCACAAAACATTACTTAAAGAGAAAAATTTATTTACAGATCGTGTGCAAACGGGGTGTTTGCACACGGCAGATCTTGACTGGACCATCCATTCCGAGATCCAATGGCTCGGAGCGGTGTGTGCTCTCTCTCTCTCTCTCTCTCTCTCTCCTCCTCAAATGCATTTTTCAGATGTTAAAAAAAAAAAAAAAAAACACCACTCCAAGCCGTTGGATCTTGGAATGGACGACTGGAATCCACCGTCGCACACGGTCTGTAAATAAGTTATTCTAACTTAAATCAAATTTTGAAACAATGTATAAGATATGTGGTCGGTGATACAATCAACGCTGTCTGAGCATATCTTATTTTTGTTTTAGGTTCCATTGTCAACTTTGTTTGCACACGGTCCGTAAAATAAGTTATTCTGACTTAAATTAATTTTTGAAACAATGTATAAGATCGAGACACTATGTGGTTGGTGATACAATCAACACCATATGAGTATCCTGTTTTTGTTTTAGGTTCCATTGTCAACTCCATTCGGGTACCTACCATTTGAGCATTTTGAATTATCACACAAATTATCCGAGTCTTCAATAATTTTAAAATAATTTTTTAGAGTTGTGCCAATGAAAAATCAACTCTATTCGATATCCTTAAGTACTTGATCTAATCTTTCATTTTTCGTTCAAAATTTAAAATCCTAACTTCAGAATGAAGAAATCAAAGATTGGATCTAACAATTACAAATAACGCATTGAGCTGATTTTTACAAAGTCCCTCAAAAAAATATTTTAGAATCACTAAACAATTCAAATTATTTGTGTGAGATTTCAAAGTGAGCCTAACATGCCATCTGTGCACCATCGGTGCTCAAATGGGTGATACCTATAATTATTGCTCGGTTCCCACCGGAAATGTCTAGTTGCACCCCATTTTCGCAACCAATATTTCAAACGCATTACCACATTATCATATAAGTTCAATTATTTTAACGATAAAAACGTTCACTTTATAGATCACGTCGAAATAATAAGAATACAGAAATTCAGGTTTATATGATATCGATAAACGTATTTTTTCTAAATGGCGATATCGATAAATGCATAATTAGAACATATTTGTCTTATGTTCGAGTGAGTTTATTTTTTTTCCGATCATACAATTATCGACATTCAATAAATCTGAATTTTAGTATTGTTACTATTTTCAACGTGCTTTATAAGATACGTAGACGTTTTCGATCCTCAAACTAACGTGAGAAATCGATTGTATTTTTGTTTTGTTGTGGAAATTGGCCTGTGACTAGACTTCCCCTTTGCCATCTCCCTCCGTCGGGCGATAACTTCGAAGCTCCATCTCCCTCTCCTTCGCTTTCTCCGCCCCCGTCCTTCTCTCTCCAAAACACTCTCCCTCTCTCTCCACACTGCACTCTCCCTCCTCCATTTCTTCTCTCTCTGAAAAATCTTCACCCAACCATGTCCCAATCACTCAATTTCACCACCTCTCCAATTTCAAAGCCCTTTTACTCCAAACCCTACTTACCTTCCTTCACTCCCCAATTCTCCCTTAAATTCCTCAGAAAACCGATCACAGCATCCCTTTCGGATCTCAACAACTCCTCCTCCGCCCCATCTCCCGTCCTAATCTCCCAATTCAACTGGTCCTCGTCGGACTCCACCTCGATCGAGGTCGACGCGGTGACGGAGGCGGAGCTGAAGGAGAACGGGTTCCGCAGCACGCGGCGCACGAAGCTGATATGCACCGTCGGGCCCGCCACGTGCGGGTTCGAGCAGCTGGAGGCGTTGGCTGTTGGGGGGATGAACGTGGCGAGGATTAACATGTGTCATGGCACGAGGGGGTGGCATAAGATGGTGATTGAACGGGTGAGGAGGTTGAATGAAGAGAAAGGGTTTGCTGTTGCTGTTATGATGGATACGGAAGGGAGTGAGATTCATATGGGGGATCTTGGTGGTGCTCAATCTGCAAAAGCTGAGGTAGTGTTTGTTTAATAGTAGTATCTGTTTTTATTGAGAAGTAATGGTTGAATTGCTGGAACTGAGTAAAGTAGTTTCTTTTTGTTCTTTGGCATGGAATCATGGATAGGATTGATAAACGAACCAAACCTAAAAAACAATTGATTTTTAACAATCTTTAAAAATATGTTTGAGCTTGGCTTGTTTATGAGCCGATCACGATCGGACTGATCTCTAGTAGCTTGAGCTCAATCGGCAAAAGTTGAGGTAGTATTAGTTAATAGCTGTTAGATTTAGAAGTATGAGTTTAGGAAGTGATTGGGCTGCAAAAGAGCCGAGCTGATTTATAGAATGTTCAGTTAATTTGTCAAATTTTTAAGCGAATTCAATTTCGAGCTTGAACCTCAATCGGCAAAAGTTGAGGTAGTATTAGTTAATAGCTGTTAGATTTAGAAGTATGAGTTTAGGAAGTGATAGGGCTGCAAAAGAGCCGAGCTGATTTATAGAATGTTCAGTTAATTTGTCAAAATTTTAAGCGAATTCAATTTCTAGCTTGAGCCCAAAAAATGATGAGGCGAGCTAGGTTGAGTCGAGCTCGAACTTGTTCATGGGCCTTAAGGAGCCAAAATATCACATATCTATGCTCGTATACTGGTCTAGAGCTGCGAATATGATTTTTATTTGTATACAAATAGGTTCATACATATAATTGGATTGACGAATGAACTGAATGAGCGAAGCGAATAGTTGAACACGATTGTCCAAGCTTGGTTTAAAAACTTAGCGGGCTTTAAAATATGTTCGTGTACCCAAACGAGCTTTAATCAAGCCGATCATGAACCCATTTCAAGTAGCTTGAATTTTTTCATAATTCGAACGAGCCGAGCAGTAGTTTATTGACTTGTTCGAGCTTAACAACGAGCTTCAAAAAGATGTTCAAGCTTGGTTTGTTTACGTCATAAACCAAGCACAAACAAGTGAACTCAAGTGGCTTGGCTTGTTTATCAGCCCTAGGCATAGAATACCAGAGATACAGTCTGGTTTATCTCTTGTTCAAATTTTGAGCAAAATTTACTTAACGATACTGTTTGGTTTGCTGGAATGATGTTGGGAGGAATGGAATGATCATTCTTTGGCTCTCCAATGGAATTGCCATTTCTCTATAAACTGGTGAGCATCGGCGATACTTATGACGAGGGTTCTGTCGATTTCCCTAGAGACTGAGGTTGAACTGATCAGTATGCCAAATGGAATAACACTCAGTTTGAGCTTCCATCCAGCTCACCAAACACTGCCCCAATGTATAGTTGAACGTTGGATTCAAATTAGGTTGATTGGTGACCTTTTTTTTTTTTTTGCTTGTTTAGCCTCTTCAATCTGCTAGGTTAATTCGGTGAACACTTTCCTTGATTGATTCGGGTTTGTTCTTAGAGAAGATTTTGTTGGATTCAAATTAGGTTGATTGGTGACCTTTTTTTTTTTTTGCTTGTTTAGCCTCTTCAATCTGCTAGGTTAATTCGGTGAACACTTTCCTTGATTGATTCGGGTTTGTTCTTAGAGAAGATTTTGTTATGACATATAAAGTATTTGCCTTTTACTGGTCTAGAATACCAGCATAGTGGCAGTTATTGTTTTGGAACATGTTGCACATTACGTAGAGGAACTGTCGCTGTTCTACTCATGTTCATTGTGTTTCTTCTTAAAGATGTAGACAACCTTTTGGACACCATTAGAAATTTATAATCCTCCGAATTGCTCCATAATGATGTTTGTTGTTTTGAGTCTTTTCTTCATGACCAAAATGCACCTGCCAAGTAGGAAAAGATTTTAGATTTAGTGATCATCTTTGAACAACTTGGCCTAAGTAATCATAATGGGAGTTCTGTATTATGGGTGTGTTATAAATTATAATGGTTGGAGACTTTGATTTGGAAGACTGGAACGTCCTATGTACTGTTAGTTCTATTTTGCCTGAATTAAGTTATACTACGTACAAATTATCTGAGGCAAACCTAGTCACTTTTTATAGGTGTAGTGGCTGTTGTGTTTCGAGAACATATTGTTCAATAGGGAATAGTTTTCTTTCTTCTTATGAATCATTGTTGGCAGTCGCTGTAACCCACTTCAAAAGAGATTGTATAACTAAGTTTTTGCTGGTGAAATAATGATTTGACTTTCAAACATTGAGATAGCATTAGTGTGACAGTTGTGATCATCAGCATGGCAATTCTGTCATAGCTGAGCGTCTGGATGTTGTATTTACTATGGTTGTCAATGTTGATTGTTTGTGCAAAGTTAATTTGTTACTGGAGGTCTGTAGGATGTTGATGATTGGTGTTTCCTTTTCAATTTGGTTTTAGTTTTACTTCAGACTCCAGGAAGCTTTTGTTCCTTTTAAGTTTTTAACCTACCAACACCAGTAAGAACCAGGAGTATGTCTGAAATTGTTGAATTTACTACGGTGACGAGAATCACATTGGAGAAAAACCCTATGAAGTCCCAGGCGGGAAGCATATGGGAAGGAATTTAAGTGATTGGTGGGAAGTCATTATTTTTTACTTCTCATCCTTCTTCGGAAATGGATAATGCTGAAAAGAAATGTCATCACTTTGTTTTCCTTTATTGAGCAGCTGGTAGAGTAGCAGGGTGCTAAGGATAACAAATTAAGGGAAATCGCCAATTTTGACTGTTTACATCTATGTAATCAACTTGGAAGACTTTGCTTGCTGAATTGTTTTCCCGTAAAAGTTTGCATTGGAATTTTGTCAATGCGTCGCACATCTTACTGTAGCATAGTGATTCTTAGTTCAGAATCATGAGCTTATTCCAATCATTCACTCTTCTTATGCAGGATGGTGAGATATGGACTTTCACTGTTCGTACGCCTGATTCACCTCTGCCAGAGCGCACCATTAACGTTAACTACGATGGCTTTGCCGAAGGTTAAAATTTTATTGTATTCTGTTTTAAAGATTGAGGACTGAAAAAACTATTTGGTTTCTATTACATATTTGAAACAGATGTTAAGTTTGGTCTGATCTCTTGCTCAAATTGTACAAGGCAGATGTAAAAGTGGGGGATGAACTCCTAGTGGATGGCGGAATGGTGAGATTTGAAGTGATTGAGAAAATTGGTCCAGATGTCAAGTGTAAGTGTACTGATCCGGGACTTTTGCTCCCTCGAGCCAATCTAACTTTTTGGCGGGATGGCAGCTTGGTGCGGGAACGTAATGCCATGCTCCCCACAATTTCATCCAAGGTTAGTGCCTATTTCTTTATCTAAAACTGGATTCTATTGCTCAAGCTGTGAAATTTTTCCCGTTGAAAGTTGAAACTGACATTTTCAGCTAACTGGGGCACGATTTAATGTCTTGATCATTAATAATAAGTGTGAACAATGTTTTCTTACTTCTTAATTGTCTTGGATCATACAGCCTGAGATGGCGGGTACAAACAATGGCCTTCAGTACTTATTACGCATAAGTACTGTCGATGGTTCATTTCAGAGAGGGGCATTCGGAATGATTTTGCTTGCTAGGGATTAGGTCCCTAGGGAAAGCACGTCATGAGACTGTCTTTCCCTTTCTTATAGCTATGGTCTACCAGAAAAGAGATTGCTTCTTTCGTATTAACAAGTTCAATCCTGCTCTAATTTTGTCGAGCTTGAGTAACATTGTTAGTTCTCTATGTTGCAGCATTTGAGAACAATATATTGCTATTACAAGGTTTTATTCTTGTGTGAATGTTTTTGGCCTTGATCGGATATGTTTTCAGACAGTTTTTGAAAAAAAGTAGAAAAAGTCGAGTGATGGGTGAGGGGCCCATTGGAGTTGTTGTACACTCCATTGACTATTCAAGTCTGGAGTAGAAAACGTAGAAAAAGTCGAAAAGTCAAGTGATGGGTGAGTTGTTGTACACTCCATTGCATTACACGTTGGTGAGTTGTACCTGTGTATTACACGTTGGCAGAATATGGAAGGGGTGGAGTGGGGCCCGGGTGAGATGAGAAAGGTCAATTATTTTAAAATTTCAAATTGAGGTTTTGAAAAAACTTTTCAACAAGCAATTCGAACAAGGCCTTTATTTTTGATACTATGGCAAGTTAGATATGGATATGGATTTTAATCATGATATCAGTTTGTAAATCTAATTTTATGGGGGATTTACAAATTGGATACTTAACGAGCTGCATGACTTAATATGGTAAGGTCTTCTTGAAGAGAGTTGGGGGGGAAAAAGTAATGGTGGGAAAATGAAGTAATGAAGGTATAAATCACTGTCATGTAGGTGTATTTTTTGGTTTTTGTGAAGATACGATTGAATTATGACAAGGTTTCCTGTTGAAGCATTGTTGTTACCTGGCATTTGGTGGTCACTATGTATGAGTGAGGCCAATAGGCTGGATTAGGACTGCTAGGGTGGTCAAAACTGCTGATCCTTAACCAACTTCTCAGCCTCTCCCCGCCGAATGTCTGATGCAATAACCATTACTAAAAAACAGCTAGAAAATTGTGTATTTTGACAATTTTCCACATTTACCAAAATTCAATCATGCTGAGAAAATGTAATCAGGTTGTTCCTGTTCCTGAGGGTCAAGTCGAAGCTATCTTGATTAAGCTGGGTTGGTTGCCAGCAGGTATCCATTTAAGATTGCATCAGTACTTGTTACTGGATGCATCTGTTATGATATACTCTTGGTGCATTCTTGTCGTGAGTTTCTGCAGGCACGCCTGTCAGTGCATGTGTTATTGCTTTTGTGTCTATATATGGTTGATGGCATTTGTGCTGCGTCAATTGCTTTGTGGGCCAAGTATTTTTCTCAATGGTTAGTGTTTTGAATTTGGTCAATCTCAAAGGATTATGTATCTCCAGGATTGGCTGGACATTGATTTTGGGATCGCTGAGGGCGTGGATTTCATTGCAATATCATTTGTCAAGTCAGCTGAAGTGATTAATCATCTTAAAAGCTATATTAAGGCACGGTCTCGTGACAGGTAAGAACACCTATCTACATGCTTATTATCTGTAGGAACTCCTTCCTTTGTCCTCTCCTCTTCTTCTCTCTACAAGTAGGAACTCCTTTACAAGAACTTCGACATACAATCTTACTCGCATCCTCTCTAGTCTCTACAATCGGATTGACTAGGCTAGGTCCCAGCTGTGGAAACTGGACCACTTCAATTTATTAGTAAATTAGTAAAGCTTGGGATCAGATAATATGGAGGGATCACAAGGTTACTTATTATACCATTGTTACATTACTGCAGTGTTTGGTTCAATGGAATGGGAAGCTAGATTAGAATGGTCATTTTGTTGGTATATCTTTTTGAGTCTTTGACAATTCGTTTTGCCGAAAAGCTGACACAATGCACACTATTAAAGGAATCATTAGCCATCAATTTGAGGCTGAGGAATCTTCATTTGAGGCTCCTGAAATCATCCCAGCAAAACAGTAAAGAAAGGCCATATGTCCTTTTTCTTTTTTTTTTTGATCTACTAGGCCATATGTCCTTGACTCAAGTTTCAAAGAAGAATTTCTCCCTTCTTGATTTTCTGGGTAACGTTTATTTTACTGTGATGTTACAGTGATGTTTCTGTTATTGCAAAGATAGAGAGTATTGACTCATTGGCGAATTTGGAGGAGATCATTCAAGCATCAGATGGAATTATGGTAGCAAGAGGGGATCTGGGTGCTCAGATTCCCCTGGAACAGGTCCCATCAGCCCAACAAGAGGTTGTTCAGCTATGCAGGCAGTTGAATAAGCCTGTTATTGTAGCCTCTCAGCTTCTTGAATCTATGATTGAATACCCCACACCCACTAGGGCTGAAGTGGCTGATGTTTCTGAAGCAGTTAGGCAACGTGCAGATGCTTTAATGCTCTCTGGTGAGTCTGCCATGGGCCAGTTCCCTGACAAGGCATTGTCAGTTTTGAGAAGTGTTAGTTTGAGAATTGAGCGGTGGTGGAGAGAAGAGAAACGCCACGAATCTATGGAACTACAAGATATAGCGTCTTCTTTCTCGGACAGTATCTCGGAGGAGATATGCAATTCTGCCGCTAAGATGGGTAAGAAGTTTTGTACTTTATTTTCTGATAAGTATTACAAGTCTTGCAAGTTTGTGCTTTTTTATGTCACGAGATTAAATAAAACTTGGTCATCATAACATACTAGGGGATAATCTCAGTTTCAAGAAGTGAATATTTTTCGGTGAATTTGGGATTGCTGAGCCTGCTAAATTGTCGCCTGAAACGATTGCACCGCCTATCAGTGCAATCGTTTCTGGCTACAATTTACCCGTATGAAACATGTCCTTGTATCCATAGACAGTTTTCAGTCGAGTGTGAGTGGACTTCAGGTACATCACACTTCCATCTGTGAAAGTAGTAAATTCTGCACACCCGTGGTTAAACACCCTTTGGTTGTGTTTGAGATGATCCCTTTGCCGAACTTTTCTCTCTGATTAATTTTTGGGCAGTCTAAGTTCCATTGTATGGTGCTTCAATCATGATTTGAATTTCCGTCATATTACTTTCGGTATTGCAACCTGATGTTTAAAGGCCACACCTATAATTCCAATCGGGTTGGAAATGTTTTTCCTTCTAGAAAATTTATTGACTTTGGCAGTTTCTATAGATAACCTCTGTCTTTTCTTGGACATGTAGATGTGTCCTTGAGACCCTCCCATGAGTCCATTGTTTCAGTTGTTGCTTCTGTACTCTCTCTCTCTCTCTCTCTCTCCCGAGATGCACCAATTTTTTTTTTCCTTTTTTGCACGAAACGGATTGACCTTGTATTAGATTGGAATATGGCTATGTCCTTGTACTAAAGCTTTCAATTTCACGATATTATGGTATATGAATCATAATGGGCTGCATTATTAGTGGATGGTTTATATCCTTGTTTTCCCACATGTTGTTTACCGGGAGGGGTTTTCGAGGGGTTGTTAGTAACTCTGCTATGGTAGCTTAAGTTATTCTTTCTTTTTTATAGAAAAACCTTTAAGTTTTCGTTACTAATGTGCGTTTTTATTTCCAGCCAACAATCTAGAAGTGGACGCACTCTTTGTTTATACAAAGACAGGACACATGGCATCTCTCCTCTCACGTTGCCGTCCCGATTGCCCAATCTTTGCTTTTACGACCACGACATCTGTTCGGAGGTGTCTGAACCTGCAGTGGGGTCTTATACCCTTCCGCCTGAGCTTCTCCGACGACATGGAAAGCAACCTCAATAGAACCTTCGCCTTGCTCAAGGCCAGAGGAATGATCAAATCAGGTGACCTCGTCATTGCTGTCTCTGATATGTTGCAATCTATTCAAGTTATGAATGTCCCATAAGAGACCAAAAATTCGAAAATTATCTCCCGGTTCCAAGTTATTTAGTTAGACTGCTTTTTTACTGCTCCCATCGGAACAATTTAATCACGCCTGGAAAAGTGGAAAGAGAGTGAATTAATCTCAAGTCATCCCTCTTGTCATCGACTTCCAATCGTTGGATCAGTGACACAATCGGCATTAGTTTTAAGGGACTCTTTCTTGATGGCGGGGGATACTAGTGCAGAATGTTGCCCTGGAAAGCATGCACTTGAATTCGTTACAGCTTTTTTTAGATGCAACTCAGTTGCGATTATGTAATTTGATTAATAAGAATCTCTTGTTTATGAAGATTTGGACTTAGTACGGTGGAATGTCAAGACCACCTTTAAGCTTTGTCTATGTTCAGATTCCATTGTCCAATTATAGCTTTATCAGCGGAACTACGTTCAAAATATTTACTTCCACCTCTGATGAAATTCATTTCGATATATTTGGATTTGGGATGAGTTGTAGAGGAAAACCTAGGAAAAATAATACATCTTTTAACCTCCTTTTTGCATTTCTAACCCTCCCCAAATCCAAGTTCCTAACACAGCGCGTTTCTAAGTCTGCCCCCTCAAATCCAAGTTCCAATTAGCAAACACAGCTCCCAACTTGTGAGTACTGTCTAGAGACCAGGACGTGTATGAGGAAAACTTCTTTGTAGGTACGTTCACATAGATTCCTTTTAAGTCGAGACTAATATTTTTGTTAGCAAAAGTACATCTATCTTGACCCTTTTAGCTGAATGAAATTTATGTTGAGAGAGGGCAGGTATGTTCATCGGCAGTGAAACATGTACTCCAAGCATATTTCTCGACCCTTTCAACTGAACACATAATGTACTCCAAGCATATCTGTCGACCCTTTCAACTGAACAAATACGTATTAAGGGCCTGTTTGTTTGTTTGTTTGGATATGAGCATTCGTTCTTGTGGTGTGTATTTGCTTGGTGCATGCATACGGCATCTTGGGGTTAAACAGAACTAAAAAGCTAGATATGTTAAATATAACGAAAGGCTTAAAGCCAGGGCAGTTTGTGAACCGGATCAGATATTAGTTGTTCAGTATTTGTAATTCTGAGTTGTAGATTTTGAAGTTGCCTTTTGCAAGAGAATACAAAGGTTGAAAGTTGGAACTTGAGTAGATGCAGCAGACCTTTCAGAAAGAGGACTGTAGAACTGAGTAAAGGGACTATGCCAATGTGTATCACTCATCCTTGAAATCTGAGGAGTTTGGATAGATTTAGGAATTGCACCAAACATATTTTTTTTGCCAAGATGATAGAGTATGTAAGTCCCTTCGTCCCTTTTTAAGTGTGTTGCTTCGTAAATCTAACTTATTAAAAAAACATCAGCATTACACCTTTCACATCAACTTTTACCTCAACTGTACACTTTTCACATCAACTTTTACCTCCACTTTTACCTAACTCTTTACCCACTAACTTTTCAAAAGGGCAAAATGTTTTTTTTTTTTGGTAAAGAAGGATTTTATTACCAAAAAAGAACAAAGGAATACAAGAAAAACACAGGTAAACCCACATAAATCATCCAACAAACTGGAATAACCAAAAGGGCAAAATGTTAATTATACAAACTTTTACCTATTATTTTTTTCAAAATACGCACTTATTAAACTTTTACCTATTAAATTTTTAATACACACTTATTAAGGGACAACCCAAAATGAAAATGTCGACACTAAAAAAGAGATGAACGGAGTAGTATTTATTATATCCATTGTATGTTATAGTATGTTACGAAATATTGTCCCACATTGCCTAGGAGTGGAATAGGTGATCATTTAATATATGCTGGGACCTCTCCACTCATTGTCAATTGGTTTTGAGATGGATATAAAGTTTCCACATGGTATCAGAGCGGGTCCTATTCCACTCCACATTTAAAAAAGAAAAAGGAAAAAATCGCAATCCCACACCCACGATGACGGACCAGCAAAACGGCTGCACGATGATAGGACCCAAAAAGTGGCCACACGTGAGGGGGATGTTAAGAAAATATTGTCCCACATTGCCTAGGAGTGGAATGGGTGATCACTTAATATATGCTGGGACCTCTCCACTCATTGCCAATTGGTTTTGAGATGGATATAAAATTTCCACAGTATGTTTGTTAGGAATTGCAAGTGCTAAACTTCTTCTTTTCTGCCAAGATGTAATAGTATGTTAGTATGTTATTATACTACACGATGGCTAACTCATGTCTATAGGAGTCGAACCCTAGATCTCACAAATGAGCTTTACTCAACTGTAGGGCCAAAACCCAAAGCTAGACAAGTTGAAAATCCATAAATATGGGACTAGGCATCAGACATTGGATATGGACCATGTTACAGGTGGATCTATTAGACTCCTTTTTAGAGCCTCTTTTTGAGCTGAGAACTCTGACGTTGGGCAATACTTTCAGGTGGAGGTCAGGCGATATGTCGTCTTGCCGGAGAGATACCATTTGAACTAGTCCGTAAAATCAGATGAATCATATTATTGTGAATTCCTCATGAAGCCCAACTGTGAAGATGCAGCTTTTGATTGCATGATTATACTGTTTTCTCATCTTGTTGAATACTATAAAACCCTTTTAGCTCAAGTGGTAAATCCAGATGTCCTAAGTTGGAAACTCCGCAATCTATTTAGGCCAAGTCACAAAAACTTCTCTTGTGAATTCCCTAGTCTCGGTTTGGATGACCTGCCTTCTATTGGATCGGAGAGAGGATTTAGTCAAGATGCGCACAAGCAGGCCCGAACGACCATGACTGCCGAACCAAAAAAAAAAAAGAGAGTTCGAGAGGCTCGTTTCATGGTGGGAAATGAATCATGACCATTCGTTCTCCCAAAATAAAAATCCTAAATGAATTACGACAGCAGAATCACTAGGTGGGTTTAAGTTTTATAGATACTCCTATTTCATTTCAGTGGGGAGCGTGGGGGACCTTTCCTGCATAAAGATTTGACCCAAAAATTCTGGTAAAGTATTTGGAAGTGACTATGGAATCCTTATGACACCTGCTACTCTAATCTGTATTCCAGCAGTTAAAAAGTTTGGCAGTGGGATAAATCGTAAATCCAGAAATGTTGTGTTCGGTACACGAGAAGACTAATCGGCTAACGACGTTTTGCCTTACCTAACATTCGGGTTTCGCAAGTGGGTTCATGGGTGGGTTGAGTGCAACGGTACTACGTACACACCCACCAACCATAACCCGAGTACAATAACTTGTTTTTACTGTCATCTCGGATGTACCCCACATTCAAAGTTTTTACTCCATCTTTTAATCAATGGTGACATATGGTTGTAAACCTTAGAAACCATGAACCAACGGTCAGATTGTCTTCAATTATGCAAGGCTAAGTGTGATTATCAATCAATTAATCTCTGTCCAAATTAATTTGTCTCTTTGGTGGGACTCTCTAGCATGAAACCAAAAGTATTAATTTCCGATGCACCAAAAAAAAAGAAACCAAAAGTATGAAATGGATTAGATATGTCCCTCCAATAATACCTTTGCCATCATCATCAATGGGCCCCTTCCCTTAAAGGCCCAGAAGTGGCCCACCACTAGTCCATCATCAATCTAGAATTGTTGAGCCCATAATTGAGTTCAATCAGGAAAGGAGTAGTTATACATCAGATAAGAAGAAAAGAAAAAAAAGAAGCAAGAAAATTGCAATAGTAGTGAATTATTTTTGCTTTGCCAAGTGAAAGAAGAAACCAAATGAAAGAATCCAGCCACAAAATAAGATCCAAGCTCACTGCAAGCATGTAGTGAGTGACCCTAACCGTTGATCCGCAATCGATGGTTCAGATTCGCCTGAGCACTCTTACCGGTGAAAGTATACTCTTACCGATAAGAGTAAACATACATATCTGAACCATTGATTGCCGAAATGGACGGCTCAGATGCTCCTCTCGGATAGAGATGGGAGGTTTGGTGTGGGGAAGGGCATAATGAGAAAGCCATCATCACATTTACACTTCATTTTGCGTTTCTAAATTGCTTTTTCTTTACTTTTTGGGTGGTAATTTTTGCACTCCGCCTTTTTATAATCACACTCTTTTTCACTATATTTTAAACTTATTTTTTCATGAGTGTCATCTGTTGATTTTTTGATCTTGGATTAACCGAGGTAAAAGAGTGGAAAAGATAAAATCTGAGAAAATAAAATGAAGTTAGAGGAGCCATTTTTGTCCCTTTTATTTGTTTGGGGGAGGAAAATAAACATAATTTACTTATTTGTGTTGTCTTATCCTTGAAAACACTCTCTTCTCTATTTTTTTCTTCCTTTAGTTAAGGGCTTATACAAATTTATTTGTGGCCCAGTTCAGTACAGGCAATTCAACTTCACATTATTTTCACTCCCTTCTCAATTGAATTGACAAAACATTAGATTTTATTAATGGCCTCTTGAAAACAAAGGCAGACACTAATAGCCACACACTGGTTTTTCTCCCAAGGGAAAAGATACTCCTACAAAAGACAGGCCCAGGCCCAACCTCTCACATATTTTTTTTTTAAATAACCGGATGACCGGGCCAACTTGGATGCACATCGACTAATTTTAGAACCCTGAAAATGACGACCGAGCATAACCCCTAGTGGCCCCAAACTCTCACTCTTACTTTCACGATCCGAGGGCCATTTTTTCCTTTGCACGTATGATATGTACCGTTCATCCATAAAACTCACAAAAATAAATGTACCAAAAAAAAAAAAAACTCACCAAATAAATCATTTATGCTAAAAAGTACTCCAACTCTTTTGCTCGACCAGTCCTACAAGATTAACGACTCCAACTATTGAAACAAGAGTTTCTATGGGCCCACCACTATGAGTGTGCTAGGAATAATTTTTTGGATTGCGGATAATGTAGACCCAACAAGTTCATTATTTCTTCAAAAATTTACTTTACTTTGACAATGTTTGACTATGTATTTCAGAAATATAATTATTTTGAGGGTTCTCTGGGGTCCGGCTGTGGTGCCCCGAAGTGGAATTGGGGCACCAGTGTCCCAGTTTTACTTACCACGAATAATGGGTCTATAAACTATAAAAACAGATCACACTTAGTCACTTACCACAATACCACATTGGGGCACCAGAAATTTCAGGTTCTCTGTCAAGTAGAGTGTGTTTCTATACTCCAATATACATAGGGTCAAGGATGGAGCCAGGGGGAGACAAGTGGTGGCGGCCGCCACCACAAGGTTTTCAAAAAATAAAATTATTGTATAGGAAATAAATTTTTATCCCTGAATTATATGGACATACCACCACTAGATTAAACCAAAATTACTCTTTTTTGGTACTTTGTGCTCATATAACAAGCATCGTTGATTAAAGTTTTTATGTTATTATAGTTTTCGTAGAGTTGATGAATATTCATAATGTAGTTTGTCTTTTTATTTTTTAAGTACATATTTTCGCCACCACAAAGGTAAAATCCTAGCTCCGTCCCTGCATAGGGTGTATGTATATTTATATACACATCTTGAGTACTTGAACATTCGATAGCAGTTGCTTCACTTTGTATGGACTTTTCTTTGTCAACTGCAAGCGATTCACAGCTTGATTAAGATATTCACAAGAAATTACTCTCTTAGAGCCTGACCCCAATATTTGAAGCCTAATCGATTGTGTGAGAGCAAGCCACCAAACGCACTAGCCGACCGGACTAACCTTGACGCTTTGTAGGGACTTCGACAGCATAACACCATGTACCAGTACTTTTTGGAGTTCTGATAGGCACCCCACCACAACTCCATTGGTCTGAAAAATGACAAGTTTGCATATTACCTATTTAATAATCCTTAAACTTAATCTCTTGCAAATTGTGAGAGTGGATTTGATAGATAATATGGGCCCCCAATCACATCTGGGCCCTGCACTATAAAACTCCAAGTAATCCTATGATTCCCATCTACTGTTAACTAAATTTATCATTTTGTTACTCCATATATTACCAGCTTCTTTGTCTATTTCTTCAAATTTTAAAAGTGTGAGACTGGATATGATACTTGATGATGGCTGTCGATGTCATCTCTGGGCCATGTCTTACAAAGCCCACAAATATGGCCCATCAGTTCATCACTAGATTCCTTAAACCCACATACTAAATTGCCGATTAGAAAGTTTGTACTAAAAATAATGTCCGTAGTTAAAAGTGAGTGTAGTTTCGGCTAAATGGTAATATTTTTAAAAATATTGATTAGACGAGAGTGGAAACTCAGAGTTGTGTGTACTAAATTGCCGACTAGAAAGTTTGCACTAAAGATACTGTTTGTAGCCAAAAGTGAGTGTAGTTTCGGCTAAATTGTATTTTAAAAAAATACTCTCTCCGTCCCAATATGGATGACCAAAACCACTATTCAAACCTCTTAAAAAATTATATGTATTTCCTACTTTATAATACTTTTTTCGATTTTAAAAACTTTGTGTTATAAAACTAAACAAGATCAATCAAATAAGATACATATTGCATATATAATTCATCATAGCCTAAAAAACATAGATGATTTTCCGAAAGGCATGAATAGTGATTTTGGACATCCATTTTGAGATGGAGGGAGTATTATTTAGACGATAGCGGAAACTCAGAGTTGTGTGTATTTACACAAATAAAGATTGGGATAGTTTACCAGTGACCTAAACCCCATTGGTAATGAATAAATAAAGCAAAAGATGTTAGCACAAAGTCATCTTTGGCTTTGCTTGTGAAAAAAGAAGCAAATCTAAAAAAGAAGAATCCGACTATAACAATCCCCAAAGAGGAGGGTTTTGGGGAGGGCAAGGCCATCATCTCACGCAAATATAGGACATAAATATGTATCATTATATATGGGTAGATATATTTGTATGTCTTCTTCTTCTTGCTTTGTTTTTTTTTTTTAGATAATCAGTTCTCGGTTCAACTTATACACGCATTGAATAATCCCGAAATATGAGAATTAACAATCAGACAAACCTCCAGTCCCCTTACATGTTTTTTATTTATGGTAAGAGTCAAACCTGCAAACTCAAAGGATTAATTAGAGCTATATCTATTTTGATAGGTATGTTTTATTTTTTTTCACAAAGCATCTCCAGTGTTGTAACACAGTACACCTTTATGTCCTCATCATGTCATAATCCTTGTTATTTATAATTAGTCTTTAGCTTCTTCCTTTTTCGCCGTTTTGATGTTGAGATACCAATTTTGTTGCTATCCAATAATCCGTCCAAACAAATAGGCCTATGTAATTATTTGATTGAGAAAAATCTACAATGGACCAGCACCTCATCATCTATGATGTAGTTTCAATCTATTTAGGGTCAGTATTTTTTTGGAGATTATAGCTTTAATTCAAATACTAATACTCCCTCCGTCCTGACATGTTTGTCCTACTTTCAAATTTCAATATTTTATACACAATACATAATGGTAACCAAAATTTGTAATTTTTCAAGTTTGCACTTCATTAGTTGACTCTAATAAACTGGGAGTTAATCGAGTTATGATTTAAATTGTTTTTGGGGAAGCGAAAAGTTTTGCCGCCAATGTAATAGAGAACTTTTTCAAAATTTTAGAGTGCACTTTAAACTTTAAATTGGCTCTATATTTTGAGACAGCCAAAAAAAGAAAGTAAGATAAATTTTTTGGGACCGAGTGAGTAGATAATAATGGAACCAACAATGAGATGAGGGGTACCCATCAACTATGATGGAGTTCTCATACACAATAAAATTTACTTGCTTACATTACCCTAAGCATAGTTTAATGGGTAATGTGGCAGTAAGATAAAGGATTAGGATATTAAATAGATTATCTCTAAGAACTCCGAAAAGCATGAGAGATTATTCAGTGCGTCTAGGCATCATGCAGCAGTATTTTGGGTCTCTTTTTTTATCATACATTGATTTGGAGCCTACACGCTTGTCTTGAGCCTCACACCAAATCTATGGTGGAAAATGGAAGTGGAGCACCGATTAATTTTTTCAGAGAGCATAGGCTATAACAAGGCCAAGGAAAGCACAAACAATAGGAAAATAATCAGTTGTTTTTGTATATGGGCCACACATAACCTATAGATTAATACTTCAGATTATTTTTAGGAAAATTTACACTTACATTCCCTGTACTTTAAGCGATTTGCAAAGACACCCTTTGTACTTCATTTTTAAGCTCTTACACCCCTTGTACTATCGACTTAAATGCAACTGTTAATAATTCTGTTAAAATGGAAAAAAAATAGAATGTGGGAGTTTTCTCTCCAAAACAACTTGCACAATCCTAAAATAACTCTAGAAGCCATTTATATGGCTTATGAACATCCCTATGCATACAACAAATAAGCAAGTTGCATACATACATACATACATATATATACACAGAGAGAGAAAGAGAGATGTATATGTTCCTTATATGTAAATTCATTTATGTATCATAGGTGGATTCTCCTTTATCTGCATTTTTTAATTTGATTCGCAAGTTTACAAAATTTAAAGTGTGTATGCTCAAAGTTCGGTCAAATACTTAGATTTTACATATCGAAATTCTCTTTCTATTTATGACTGATCATTCATATACCCATGTATACAAATCCGGTTTTGTATGTGTATGTATTTATGTAAATCTCTTTATATGTATACACATATGTACATATACATACATTATGCATATACCTAGCAGAGTTTCAATGCAAACCAAATCTACTTGATGACGTATCCAGCAAAATCTATAATTTGATGCTAAATCAACCAACATCAAAGGGAAAAATCAATTTGTTGCTTAAGTACAAAATAATAATAATAATAATTTGGATTCGATTGTGTAGGAGTCTCAGGTCGAAGTACAGTGAAATTGGGTTGCAGACATTAATGGCGGTTGAAGTGATGATGGTTGGCAAACGTGGTTTTGCACCAAAATATTTGGTAGGGAGGTGGCCAGATGAGAGAGAGATAGATGACATGTACAGATGACGTTAGTGAAGTTAGAGAGAGAAATTTTGGTGGTGTTGTAGGATGGGTGGAGGAAGTGAATAAAGGCGCAAAGATTGATGATTACACTTTTTAATGGGCGTTTAAGACTTTTCATTTATTCCGTTAATGGCATCTGCAATTACACTTAGTTGATAGTACAAGAGATGTAAGTGTTTAACAATGAAGTACAAGGGCTGTCTCTGCAAATTCCCCTCATTTTTATCTATGTGATGACTATAGAAAAAAATGGTTATTATCTTTTTTTATTGTTTTAATGTCTTTTTGGTTGGAGAGATAGAGATTGACTATCTTTAAGTACTTATTAGGGATTGGTTGGTTAACAAATGTGGGGGGGGGCCTTCTGAAGGAAGATTGGGAAGTGGCAATAGGTATGACATTCGCCCCTCTTTGGTTTTATGTAGGAATTGGCCCCCTTTTTCTTTTTTTCTTTTTTTTACTTAGTTGTACAAAATTTAAGCATTATTCTGGTTATCATTATCATCACCAAAAAATCATTAATGACACAATGAAAAATAATTTTTACAATCCACCTTATCAATGCACTCCAAAAAAAATTTATTTAGTACTTAAAATTACACATAACGCAACAACTACAAGGATAAATTTTTGAGTGAATTTATGAAAATGGGGAGTTTAAAAATCGTTACCCTAATAAAATCACTCTTTTGTTATTTTATTCTTTTCCTGAGTTGTTTATTACGGATTAATTTGTTATAGGTCTTTGATTCAAACTAATAGTAACTTCGATGTTTTTTTTAAGCAGTAATCCGACCAACTAAATCACATATTTCCTCCAATTTATTCTGATTCAACAAGAGAGAGAGAGAGAGAGAATGAGAAATTTTCACTCCTTTTTTCCATTAGAAAATGTAGCATTACTAGATATTAAATCTTTGATTACAAATCAATAAGAACAAATCAATTGCAAAAATAAAATTTACTATTAAATTGGGTTTCCCAATAATTCAATAACCACCTTCATTATTGTGGGGGACTCCACTTGGATTTTGACCCCTCACCGACTCTATCAAATCCTCATTCATAACACCTCCTTCAACTGTAAAATAGTACTCCTACTAAACTTGATAGAAAGTGACCCTAACTTTCGTGTGATCCACTTCTTTCCAACCCAATTTTGGCAATACAGAATGAGATAACAAAACCCCTTCTCAAGATACAAATCATTGCCAAAAGGAATGGTACTGTAGTAGATAAAGGAAAAAACCAACTGGATATTCGAATCAGTTTGCGCGCACATTTAAGTTTTAATATAGAATTTATTAAGCATTTTCGGGCCTTTTCGCATTACGTATCCATTTAAATAGGATTGATTTTCATACATAATGTTACTTAAAATTAGCTTTTGCCATATGTAGAGGTTAATATTGTTCTCCATACAATTGATCTTTTTTATAACTGAGTGTTGGAGCCAGCTTGCGCGCACATTGACTAATCCCAAAAATCTGAAGTTAGCGATAGGGCAAACCTCAATCAAATGACTCCAAGGTTTAAAGCGTTCAACTTTACGATCTCTTGAGAGGCAAGCTCTTTGGTTGCTGTTTCATACCCATTCGGCCAATCTCCTAGGAGTTGAGATTATGCAATCTACATTCAAATCTTCTTTGGTTACTTTATGTATGGGTGATTTACATCATTTAAGCAGTAATTAACCCTTGTTTATAGATTTTACCCTTGTTTATAGATTACACTACCCAAAGTCTTAATTGTTCATCTAAACCATGTGAAAAGGTCCATGGAAACTAGTGCAAAGTAAATAAAATGGACTCCCCAACTAAACTTTTGAAGGGTATGGCCCCAAATGCAATTCTTAAACTATGCAACTTTCCCAAGTCAAAAAAAAGTTAACTCTTCTTTTGGGGTATGTAATTACAAAAAGTTAAAATAGTAACACCCAAAGCAAGCATTTGGGTCTGAAAAGAAGATAAAATTTACTAAAGAGATTGAATAATTGTAAGAGACACCATCAAAAGAAACTCACTGAAAGTGTAATCATCAAGACTCTTGTTTCTTTATATTGGAAAGGGAAAAGAAAAGAAAATATTACTAGTGAGAAATCATTACCTTGGAGTTTTGATTTGGTTTTCACTAATTTTCAGAGTTTGTGGTTTCCACTTTCCATCATTCATAAAAAACAAAAGCAGGGGAAAAAGAGCATCCTTCAATAGTGTACTTTGATAATGAAAAGAAAGAAGAGAAAAAGTGGGAAAACATACCTTTTTTTTTTTGTCTTAATTCATTTGAAAGTACCAAATGCCCTTCATAGGAAGAAAGTGACGCAGGAGGTAAGAGTAATTTGGTAATTTCAGGGTGAATAAAGACCAAAAAAAAAAAAAATGGAGTGCTTGGAGATAAAATGGAGTGTGAAAATCATTTCCCAACTTGTTAGGCCCCAATTGCTTTTCTAGAGAAATATGGAGAAAAAAAAAAACTAAAAATTTGTGAATGAATCTTGAAAATCTGTGAAAAGTAGATAATATTTCTTTTGGCATAGTTTAGAAGACCTTACATTACCCTAATCCATCAACAAGATTATCAACAGACTCTCTATATGAGTTGAACCTACAACCTCACTGCACATAAGTACAGCTACACAACCATTGGGCCAGCTCTTTCGGTTAAAAGTAGATAGCACTTTTGCAATGACTATTCATTCATTTTTATTAGCGTGAACTCTTTTAATTGAACAACCAAATAAAGGTTTATTTTTCAAATTTCGAAGTGTGAAAAAATGTGGGCATTGGTGAAATTATAATACAAACTTTGGTTCAAACAAATTCCTAGTACTACTAGCCAACATGACATGAAACTTGTTTGTTGTACATAGTACTACAAACTAGTACCACGGCACCTAATGTATTTTCTTGGTGCCAATGTGATTACAGGAAAATCACGTATACTATTTTTGGACCAATTTCGAAAATGAGCGAATAAAACAAAAGACAAAAAGAATAAAAAAAAATTCTTCCAAAGAGAAAATAAACTAAAATCGACTACGATCAATTTACCATTTGAATAACTGGCCGGCATTTTAAATCTTCTTGATGTTTTCCTTATTTTTGGTTGGTTGAGAGGAGCTTGTCCTTAAGGGATTTTTTTTTCTCCCTCCTCGGCACAATAGGATATAAAGGTTAGCGCAATTCTGTCAGGTTGAACTCACAATCTCACTTTTAAGATTTAAATTCATTGGATAGACCACTTGTAGTAAGCGCAAGAACTACCTTTAATATTTTAATCTCAAACCCTCAAACCGTAAATATTTACTCCACTATTTATGTGTTTTATCTGGTTTTAATTTGACCTTTTGTACTATTTGAAAAAACTTGTTCTATTTTGTAATACTATATATTTTTTTCAAACTTTAGATTTTTTGTAACATTACAAGAAATTTCAATCTAAAATCATTGATTCTCACAAATAAACTAGAGCGTTTTGCCAACTATAAAATTAAAGTCTCGATTTAAAATTGGGTTCTCCCTTCAGATAAAAAAAGGTTGTCCACTTGCTATTCTTTTCTAATAATTTGCTTCGATATCTTATTTATTTTTTCTGATTTAAAATGATATCGTTGTTAATTCTTATCCACATTACTCGAATTTTTTATGCAAAATGTACACACGTAGCCCAATACGAAGCAAATCCAAAAAGAAAAGAATAAAAAATAGGAGAAATTCCAATCCCATACGAAACAAAAAGTAATTTAAAAAGCATAAATAGATAATTACGTTTCATGCTCTTTTATTGGAGTATGTATGTACGTACTTCTTACTGTATTTTTTATTCATATACTCCATATGATTGTTCTCTTTCCGTATGTACAGCAACGTCGAAAACATTACAGTAGTATTCTGTAACAAGAAAATGATAACCACAATCCTTTGAGTGCTGTACGATGGGTATAAAGTATATCGATATCCGACAAAAAAAATATACTTTTAGATTTGAGAAAAATGAATTAATATCTTTGAAACATCTATTAAGAGCAGCTCCATCAACCTCAACAAAAATTTTGCCACATTTGACCAAAAAAGTTCCATATAGTGATATAACTTAGCCAAAAATTATCATTTTTATGCCATAGATTAGCCACTCGGTTAAAAAATAATAATTCTAAATCGTTTTCCACCTCTGTGGCACGTGAGAGTCACGCGTGAGAGTGCATCTCACTCTCCAACACGTGCATCTGTTGACCGGCTCATCCAAGGTCCAACCGACGACGAGCCTTACACCATTGAAATCGCCTCAATGAGACCTGCAACCCTAGTCTCAAATCGATTTTACGTTTGATACTCTGGCGATTTGTTTGCCCGCACGCGCACAAGAGAGAGAGAGAGAGACGCGCGCGTGCGGGGGTGGGGGGGTATTGTAGCTGTAGAGGAAGTGTAGAGATGAGAAGCGAGGCTGCTGGGTCTCCTTTTCTCGCCGTTGGCTCGGCAATACCACCTACCGGAGGTTATGGCTAAACTTGCTGGAGATGCTCTAAAATCCCACATTGTTTGGTACGCAAATGATTTTAGCAATACTAAATTTGATTACTGCGTACGGTATAATATTTGCCTTGTAGTGTTCATGTTATGGGTATTTGAGTACTGAAAGACAAATATTATAGTGTTGTCATCAAAATGTAAAATGCCCAAGTCAATTTTTGTTTTGTATTAGCATATTATTTTGGTTGAGTTTTCAATTAGGTATTTTCAGAAATTTTGTACTACAAATTGTCAAATTAAAGTCATTTTGTGCTCACGTATATCAACTGATTTGATCCTTATAATTCAATACTAAAAAGGAAAATGCTAACCTATACCCTTAGGGTGGTGGATAATATGTAAAAAATTATCAATATCCGATGAATGCATATTGCTATCCTTGAGATGTATATACGTATCCGAACTTGTTTGTCATTTCACGCATATTATTCTACACGTAGATAGGTAGAGGTTAGCAAAATCCTACTGAAAACACTGTAGTGAAGACTCGTAGCTATTGCCTAGTGAGGGTAGCAAAACTCTTTATAACATGACACGAATAAGAGGGTGTTTGGGAGTCATTTTTTCACTTTTCATTTTCAAATTTTTGAGTTTTGGATGTTTGGGAGACTTTGGCCAAAATGACTTCTCCTAAAATGAGTTTTCCATTTTAGACTTTAGAGAGGAGAAGTGAAAAATAGGTGGCGAGGAGCTTTTCCACTTCTCATTTTTTACTTTTCTCATTTTGATTAACAAAAATACCCACAAAATGTATTTTGAACATATCTCTTAAACACTACTCCTGTTACAAAATGCATTCTGCACATTTCTCCCAAACATTTATACCAAATTCAAAATACATTCTGATCATAATCTAAAAAGTCAAAAAGCCAAAAAGTTGAAAATGAAAAGCTGAATATGAGACTCCCAAACACCTCCTAAAGTACTAAAACAAACTAATATTTATATAAAAATTGCCAAGGAGGTGTTCCAGTAACTTGGTTTTTTTTTTGTTTTTTGATTTTTTTTTGATGTTTTAGTTTTGCAAAAAAACTAACTTGTTCCAATAACTAGTTTTTTGGTTTTTGGGTTTCTAGTTTTGCAAAAAAAATTAACTTGTTCAACTAACTTGTTCTATTAAACTAGTTTTTTTGTATGTTTAGTTTTGCAAAAAAACTAACCTGTTCCACTAACTAGTTTTTTGTTTTGCAAAAAACTAAGTGATTTTTTGATAGTGGAATAAGATAGTTTTTGAGTTAAAACAAAACTGTTTTTTTTAAGCGAAATGGGGCCTAAACCTACTCTATAGTATTTTTATGTATTTTGGTAGTACATCAGAAATAAATAAAAAAATGTCTAACGTTTTTCAATTTTCAAAAATTTCGGGCTTTCTGACACAGTCCTCTCTCCCTTTCGCTCCCTTCCGCAAAACGAGGGGTATATTCTCCGCACCCAGCAGGATTATAAGGGCATTCAAGTAATTTCACCCTTCCCCACTCCAATCAGTAACAACCACGACTCGTCGTTGAGGACACGTGTACTTTCACCATCACGTCCGTGCAACCCACCTCGGGCGCCCCCACTGCCACGTGACGAGCCACACAAAAGACAGGATTATCCACGCCATGTCAGACTCCAGCTGGCATATTATTCCTAGTCAGCACACTACCATTTTTTTGGGAACTAATCCAGTACATATGTAAAGAACAAAAGAAAATTTCAATGCCAAGTGGGTACGCCACTTGGTGCCGAGCGGCAATCTCAGTTGTACAAAATATTTTGGACGGTCAAATTTCTCTCACTCTCCTCTCTCACTATTGTTTCTCTCTTTAAATCTGGGCCGTCCAATGGACTTTTGGATCTAAAAATACAAATACTTTTGTACATTGTTTTTCAAATATCATTGCACGAATTTAAAGGTCTCAATTAATTTTTTCATTTGGTGTGTAAAAAATTAACAAATTATGAATGAAAGAGCCTTATTTTTCGGTCCGATTATTGTACATCTTTTCAGGGAAGATTAACTTTTTGAGACGGATGGAGTATTATTGTCTAGAAAATGAAGGTGAGCACACTGCACACTATCTATTTCTTTATTAAATTGCTACTTCATTTATCTTAGCTTATCGATCAAAATGCTATGCTATTCAATAGTCATTTTATAAAATCTTTGGAAAAAAAAAATACGCTTAGGCTTGCCGTGTTTATTGTATTCAAAGTTTCAAATGAATCTCAAATCAGGATCCGGGGGTGCTGTGTGTCCCTCGGCTGTCCGATCGTGTTTTAAACGCCCAGATGTATTTGGCAATTTTAATTTGATTTTGATTTATTTTTACTGGTAAAAAATCAAAACACATTCGAACTGTCTAAAAACACGATCGGACGACCGAGGGGTGCACATCACCCTCCTCCCTCAAACCAACACATGTAATTAAATTGGAGCTCGAGTAGTTTTAGATCTTGCTCAAACAATTTTATTTTCTCTACAAAAATCTTATTGATTCCAGTAATTTCAACAAATACGCCCCATCCGACCCCATTTGTTGTTTCTTTCAACCTTTTTTTATGACACCAAAAATATTGTTTTCTTTTAAATGTAATGGATATAATTGACGAATTTATTCTTTAACACATCTGTTTTGAAATTAATTACTAGCAACAAGAAAATGTGATGATAATGTTCCTATAAGACTCAGTAAAATGTAAAAAAGGAAAGCCAAAATACGACAAAAACTTAACGATGTTTCACAAATAAGTTTAATTTTCTAAAAAAATACCAACAAATGGAGAACGAAAGAAATATATTACTTCAATAATTTATCAGTTTATCCAGCTCACTCGTGAACAAGTCATATTGGAATAACTTTTATTAGTCCAATTTTATGATTTTAAATATATAATCCAAGATGCCTCGTTAAAGATAAAGTAAATAATTAGTTCTAGTGAATTTTTCGTTGTCAGTTTATTTCTTGTCCGTGTGAGTCTATTTTCTTGAATTGTTCTGCATTGGGTTTAATTTAATTATTGTGGCTACCACATGATTAACGTAGTGTTTTGAATTTTTTTTTTTTCAAATGTATAAAAAAATAAAATAAAATAAAAAATGGACTCACCGTTACTGTGGTGTTCCAGACTCATTGAATAACTACTCCACACCTTTCACCTCCCAACCCCCTATAAAACCTTCTCAACCCCCACACCCATCATTTCACTTAAAAAAATCAAGCCAAACAGAACACTAAACCCACTTTCCCTTCTCTCACATCACAAAAACCACCTACCGCCGGCAGCCGGTAAATGCATATTCCGGCGTCCGGTTTCCTTCTCCCCACACGCAACCTCCTCGTCTCCTTCCACCGCCGTCACGTCTTCCACGAAAAACCCCAAGCCGAAGTCATTCCATTCTTCTCTGCACCACTGAGGAAAGGTACCGATTAGCATTAATTTCTAGATTTTTCCTGATTTGATCGTTGGATGAAATTGATCCGCGAAAAATCGTGATCGTTGATCTGTTGACTGTTGGAGCTTGTTCGAGTTTTTCTGAGACTCCATCGATTAGAGTTACAGTTTTGGTATTTTTGATTACTCAACTGTGACCTTAATCTTAAAGTGTAATTAGACGGAGAGAGAGAGAGAGAGAGAGGGTTTTTGTTGATCGATAGACGTATCATGCCTCCAATGAAGATTCAGCCACTGGATTCTGAAACATACCAAGAATCCTTGATCCGAAACAACGAGTCAACCAAACCAGTGTTGAAATCGCGACTGAAGAGGCTATTCGATCGGCAGTTCCCAAGCGTACTGCGGATTTCATCGGCGACGGAGAAGCCGCCAGCTGGCGGAGATGGAGGAGGGGCCGAGTTCGAGCCGAGCTCTGTGTGTTTGGCGAAAATGGTGCAGAATTTCATCGAGGAGAGTAACGACAAGCAATCGGCTGCGAAATGTGGTCGAAATCGATGCAATTGCTTTAACGGAAACAACAATGACAGCTCCGATGACGAGTTTGATGTCTCTAGTGGTTTTGGTGACTCGATTGCGATAACTTCAACTGGTGATTCTTTGGATATGCTCAAGGTAAATGTTGCCTCAATCTTCTTCTCCAGTTTTTCCTATCTGAATTTGTCTTTCATTTTCGATTCAGGCGTTCTTCGTTTTTGTTTCGTGTTTCGGTTTTAATTTGGAGTTTACTTTTGTGTGCAGAGTTTGATTCCTTGTGCGAGTATTGCCGAGAAAAATCTCTTAGCAGACACGTCGAAGATCGTTGAAAAGAACAAAATTTGCAAGAAAAAGGATGATCTGAGGAAAATCGTAACTGACGGCCTGTTGCTTCTCGGTCACGATGCTTCAATCTGCAAATCCCGATGGGAAAAATCCCCCTCATTTCCTGCCGGTATTAACTCTCTCTCTCTCTCTCTCTCTCTCTCTCTCTCTCTCTCTCTCTCTACGTCTGTACCGATTTGGCGTAAATCATAAGAAGGGGTGGAGTATGTGATTATTTTGAATATTTCGATTCGATCTTCGTTTGATAAATTCTGCTTTCGTGTAATTATACAGGGGAATACGATTACATAGATGTGATTGTGGAAGGAGAGAGGGTGATAATCGACGTCGATTTCAGATCAGAATTCGAGATAGCTCGATCAACTGGAGGATACAAATCGATCCTCCAATCCCTGCCGTTAATCTTCGTCGGCAGTTCCGATCGTCTCCAACAAATCGTCTCGATCGTATCGGAAGCGGCCAAACAGAGCCTCAAGAAGAAAGGAATGCCCCTTCCTCCGTGGAGGAAGGTTGAGTACATGAGAGCCAAATGGCTGTCTCCTCACACCAGAACCACCGCCGCTCCAACAAAAGATGCGGTGGTCGAGGCTGAGAAAATTAACCTGACTAGGGCTGAGAGTGATTGCGGAGAGTTGGAATTGATCTTCGGCGATAAGGCGGCGGAAATTATTTCCGGTGAAACAGTATCATCGGAGGCGGCGGAGACGGCAGAGAAGAGTCCTGGAGACGAAGAGATGTTTCCGGCGATGGCGTGTCCGTGGAAGCCGCCGGCGGTGAAACCGAAGAGCTATGAGAGAGGAGCCAGGGTGGTTACCGGATTGGCTTCTCTACTCAGGGAGAAACCCTAACAAAATTTTGGATTTTTTATTTCAGTTTTTAATAATTCAGGTAAAAAAATATTATGGAAATTATAAATATAGAGAAAAACATATGAGCAAGACGAGTATCGGATAAATAGAGAAATGGTTTTAATCCCTTCGCTTGTTTTTTTTGTTGGCAAGGGTTATGATCTTTGATGTAATATGTGAATTTCCGACGATATGAACAAATCTATATCGTGTTTGTAATAAATTCGTATAAATTTTTGTTGATCTTATTTGTCCACTAAATTGTTAGAAAAATAAGGCGAAAACGTATGAGCTGAGTATTGAATAAATAGAGAAATGGTTTAATCCCTTGTTTCGTTCTTTGTCGGCAAGGGCATGATCTATAATGTACTATGTGAATTTCCGGCGATATGAACAAATCTATATCGTGTTTGTAATAAATTCGTATAAATTTTTGTTGATCTTATCTATCCTCTAAAATTGTTAGAAAAATAAGGCGAAAACATATGAGCCAGAGTATCGAATAAATTGAGAAATATGGTTTCATCCCTTGTTTCGTTTTTTGTCGGCAAGGGCATGATCTATAATGTACTATGTGAATTTCCGGCGATATGAACAAATCTATATCGTGTTTGTATATAAATTTTTGATGATCTTATCCGTCCACTAAAATTGTTAGGAAAAAAGGGCGAAAACATATGAGCTGAGTATCGGATAAATAGAAAAATGGTTTAATCTTTAATCCCTTGTTTGTTGGCAAGGGTATGATCTATGATTTAAGTATGTGAATTTTCGGCGATATTAACAAATTTATATTATGTTTATAATAAATTAGTATAAAATTTAGTCGAACTTATCCAAATTGTGTGTAGAAAATTTGGGAATTATCCAAAATTGTCAGGATACAGATTTTATCCGAAATGTTTTCTGGTATCGAAGTGTCGACGGTTTCTGGAGAGGAAACAGGCGGAATATCCATGGTTTTTAAAATGGGTTTTTTTGTTATTGGGTAGATAAATAAATTATCGAAAATGTGGAAACTTAATTTATTTTTTGGGGAGACGGAGGGGGGGATTAATGACGGCAGGCTCCCGTGCCGTCTCGGTCGCCGTGAGGGGGAGGCAAAGGTTCATCGAAATAACGTGATATTCTCTCCCCTTTTTGTGACGTTGGAGTGCTGAAACTGGCTGTATTTGAGGGAAAAACTTTAGGTCCCGGGCGGACACCACGTGGCTGTGTCTAAGCTCCGTTTAAAAATGTTTTGAACGGTTCAGATTTCATCTTCTTTTTCTATCATCTTTTTCTTTTTAAAATCCAGACCTTTCAAAAGTGTTTTGGACGGTCAAGAAGGGTGCTCGGGCACGGCCACATAGTACCCGTCCTGGCACAAAAAAATCAGTACTAAAACAAGAGAGAGAGAGAGAGAGAAGGCTCTGGCTGTATTAGAGAGAGGGGGACACTGTCTACGTGGTGTCCGAGCGCGTATCTCAGCCATTGAAAAATATTTTGGATGGGTCAAATTTTAAAGAGAGAAAGGGGAGAGAGAGTGGGAGAAATTTGGGTCGTAAAAATACTTTTTGATAGCTGAAATGCACTCTCTGTACTACTACATGGCCGTGCTCTCTCAGCACTGAAAATTTTTTCTAGAGAAAGGGAGAAGGCTCTGGAAGGCCCCTTTGTTTTTGGGTAAGTTTCACTTTAACGTAGGTTTATTGCACTTGGAGGATGCTCACAGAAAATGAACAGAGCAGGCTCGGGGGCGCACTTTTGGGTCCCACACGAGTGATCCGAACTGTTCATTATTCTTGAAACATTTTTCCGAGGGGCACCACAAAATTTCAGCTCAATCGGACGGTTAGAAGTGCTTGAACCAAAGTCCCACCGTTTCAGTTAAATTGTTTTTGATTGAAATGGTGGGACTTTGGTTCAAGCACTTCTAGCCGTCTCATTGAGCTGAAATTTTTTGTGGCTCCTTGGAAAAATGTTTCAAGAATAATGAACGGTTCGGATCACTCGTGTAGGACCCAAAAGTGGGTCCCCGAGCGTGCTCTGTGCATTTTCTGTGCACAGAGCTCCGGACCCGTAGGTTTATCGCACTTTAACCCCCCATAATTATCCAAATTTTGTTTACTTTTTGACTCTCAAGTGTTTATATATTAGTACCAGTTCAAAAAAAAAAAAGTGTTTATATTAGTACTTACTTTATCTTTATTAATTACGAAATTGTAACAGTTTAGTCCAACGGCAACACCTGTCCAAATTCACAGTTAAAAATTGATCCACGTGATATCCATGGGACTGTTTTGGTTTTTTATCTGAATCCATGGGACTTGAACCGGTAAAAAAATTGGCCCACGATATTTCCATGGAACTTGAGGCGGCCAAGTGCATAACCTTTGTTCGGTTTGGGTCTTGTGGGAGGTTTTTTGGGGGTAATGAGTAAAGAGAGATAGAAAGAAAATTTTATTAGGGACCGTGCAAGGTACGTCTTGAGACCCAAACCGAACAAAATATGTACTCGTATGAGTTCAAATGCATTTAACATGTTCTTGTCACACTATCTTTTCATTATTATTACGAATGTATAGATCAGTTTGCACGCATTTTTGACTTTTTTTAGGTCACTGAATGTAACAATCAAAGAAATTCTCCGGTGGCTTTAAGATTCAGAATTTTTGGCCTATGTGTGGATAAATATTAGTACTTTATCATGTCCATAGGACAAAAACCCCTTGTGGTTTTTCTGGAACATGGGATGGTACTGTTCCAGAAGGGACATGATAGGTGCTGGGCCGATCACATTTGTCTATGGTTTGCTCAGATCTGTTCTATAGTGAACAATTCAGATTTGTTTAAACAAGATGTGATTTAAGCCTTTCAAGGTCGATCACAGACGGTTGTGATCGGCCCAGCACCCATGCTGTCCGCAAAGGGATGGCACCAACCGGGTCCAAATATTTTTTAGGGAAAAGGTTTGGAACATGAAAGCAAACACATGAAAAAAAAAAATGAAAAAATATCCAACGGATGAGATCTATCCGGTACACTGTTTGTCTAGTGTACCGGATGAATAGATTGAAAAAATATTCTTTCATGTTTTGTTCCGATGCCCTATTTTTTACCATAACACTTTTTACACAAAATTACACTTGTGGTCATCTTTATTCTTGAAATTTGGTGAACTCGAGTCTCATTTGGGACCATTTTCATTCGTAACTTGTGTAATTATTTCCAATTCAAATCAATACAAGATTGATTGACAACCGAGCCACGAAAAGGTGCACTTGCATATGACACCATATGGGGTAAAAGTCACCGTAACTGATAAGGATTAAAATACTTATTAAACCTTTGCTTTTTGAATTTTCTCATTTTCACGTCATCCGCAGGTGAGTAATTATTCCATAGTTTTGGAATACAATCACATAGTGCTTCGGATTACTCCAGCAACCTCATTTATGTGGAGTACATAAACTTTAGTTTTGAGTCTTATAAAAATGGGATCCCGGGTCCTTGCTGTGCAAGGTTTGCACCGCATGGTGCAGGGAAGCCCACACGGCACCATTTTGGCTTCAAGCCAAGTTGTTCGCCAATTACGGACTTGTGGGCCCCACTTTTGGGTCTCAAACAAACGATCTGAACCGTTAAATAATCTTAAAATATTTATTCGAGTGGTCTCAAAGAGGCTCATTAGATATTTTTACGTAGTTGATCTAATTCGTTCGATTTTCATTCAGAACTTAGGGCCCTATAATTCAAAAGAATCTTCAAGAAAGTTATACAATTATGCGCTTGGTAACACATTGATCTAAATCTTAGGTGTCTCGTTGAGGAGAGCATTTAGTAAGAAAATTATCTTGACTGAATATCGATACGTATCAAAACAATTCAATCGTATAACTCCGTGTTTTTTTTTTTTTCTCATTATTATCAAAAGGGTGGGTGAACTTTTTACTTTGACTGTACAAGTGGGGGGTTAGGAGCTTTAATACGTGGTGAAAATGGATTGGGTCAAGAAAATAGAGCTCCCAAGCGAAGAATATTGACTTTCTCGAAAGGGGTGGACTTGATTTTTTAAGCATTTGTTTAGATTATCTAGAATTGGGTTTAACATTCAATAATCCCAACCATTAGGATAAGAGCTAATTTAATCCTGAGATCTTAGCATTTGTTGAACAAAACAAGGGCATATTGGGATAAATAAAAACATGTGGGGGTCACCCTTATTATTTTGTTTGCCAAATGAGTGTAATGGATTGAGAATTATTATTATTTTTTCAAATGGTAGAAGAGTACAAATATGATTTACATCAAACTGAAATTACTTCCATTTAAATAGAAAGATTCGAAACAAAATTCATAATTACTATAAGACCGGCCCAACTAACAACCCTATTAAGAGGAGAAATAGCCCAACAAATGTATAGAGAATAACACCCACACAGGTAGGAAGAGTCCTGACTAGCCTCGGTTGGTTACTATAATGGATTGATTTGATACTTTATCTTAAATTCTACTAGACTTGACCCTATATTGGTAGCTTATCAAATCATTTTTGTAAAGAACTTAAGAAAATGGAGTTGAAAAACGAGGTGAACTATCTAGTTAGTAAATTGTTCAAGCTAATTTTATTTGAAAATTTTAACGATATTTAAAAATATGTTCCAAACGTAGCGTGTATGTTTATAAAATGAGTCAACTGAAACTTGATTTTTAAAAATAAAAAAAAACTAAACGAGTAGAATAGTAGCATGTTGAAGCTTAATTGGTTTGAAAATTTAACGAGTTTCAAATCTCTATGGAATGATTTAAGTCATGATCCAAGGTCGTGATGGATGAAGGTAAAATAATAGTTGTTGTAATAGTATCAAATACCAATTAATTAATGGAGCAATTTTGCCACATTTTAATAAGTTGCTACTCCTACTTTGCAAGCCAAAAAAAAAGACTTTGAATTCAAAATAATGAATCAAAACCTCAAAAATAGTGGTCCCTGGTTGATATCTATTTTGGACTGCATTGAAATGATCTGAATTACTATATGAAGATCAAAAAATCTCACAAATAATTTGATCAACATTTAACCGAGGGCCTGTAGTGAGCAAATTCACTATACTCATGTAGTGAGCAATCACTGTCGTCGGTTCGACAATCAACGGTCAGGATTAAAAAAAAAAACAATAATTCAACTCATGAAAGCCTTTAGAGTCTTTGGTTTAATATGATATACACAATGTCACAATCTACATTTCTACACATTCAAATTTGAACACTTGGCTTCTTTTGCAAACGCTTGTCTTCTTTTTCATTGTATTTTCATTACATGATCGACCATCAATCATTTTGTTTTCTACACTTTTTTTAGTTTAATATATCTCATAATTATTGTGGTGGGCCTTTTCTGTAGTCCCATTATGTTGTGTACTGTGAACAGATTATAGTAGTAGTATATCTCCTACTCAAATGTCCACGGCCATAAGGTGTTCAGGACACTTTAGAACTCTCGAGAGCAACATATTTTTGTGGGGTCCATCACTAAGGTATCATTTCATTTAAAAAGCTAACTTGTCTTCTTCTTTTTTACTTTATTTAAAAAAAATCACATTTATTAGTTTTGACATCAAACTTTTGTGAATTATTGATTCGTCTGTACAAGAGAAATTTTAAAAGTAAAAAACTTTAACCGAAACTCAAATTTTTTTAAGAACACAAAAAAAAAAGCTTAAAAAGCTGTCATTTTCGGATTTTTTTGTGTGTATGGCTTTTACTTAAAAAATCAAGTCTCGGTCATAATTTTTTCCTTTTCTTATCCTCTCATCGAAACAAATCATATAATTCACAAAGTTTGACACGATACTAACAAATTTGAAATATTTTTAAATAAATACCAAAAAAAAAAACCAAGTTGGCTTTTTAAGTGGAACGAAGCTTAAGTAATATCAATCCCATGCAAATGTGCAGTACTGAAATGATTCGAAACACCACTTAACTATGCTCTCAGACTATTGAACTAGCATGAACCCGTGCTATGCACGAAGATATGAATTAAAATAATGTGCACATAAATACACGGGATAAATTTTCGCAACTAAGTTCCTCCTCACGTCGCATCCAAGTTCCTTCTCAGTGTTCTCACGAAAATATTGAAAAATCAGGGTTCCTTAACAATCCGTAAAAAACCCTACAATATGAATGCGAATCACTAATCAATCCTACCAGTAGAAAATAACGCAAGCAATCAAATCTCACAACACAGAGAGATACGTGGAAAACCCTAAATGGGTAAAAAACCACGGGAAGGAATCAAAATCACTATAACGATTGTGCAGTTACAGATATACCTATCCAAACGAAGTAAATCCTCACAACGTTCTAAGTATCACCTGCCGAGTCACACGTACACCGCACCCAGTGATCTTGATCACCAACGGCCTTGAGTCCACAAGCCCTCCAATATATCTAATGGAAATCGCCCTTTGAAAACACTCTCAAAAATTGCCGTTCTCCCCAGACATGCTACTGCCGCAGCTATTCATTTTTATAACAGTGGACGTATGTGATGGCTTTCTAGCCTTTCCTTTGCTGCCTCTATTCTTTATATAATAAGATAAGATGACCACGGTCAAAGTCCAACCCTAGGAGGAAACTTACAAGACTCCAATTAGGCCTTTTTTGGCTGGGCCTCATTGTTTCCTTTTTCTTTTTTCTTTTTCTTTTTACTTGTCCTTTAATAAAAATTGAAGTTGCCGCTTGAGCACCCGATCGGTCCGTCTTTGCCAAAATCCATCTCATTGTAGTCGAGTCGTCAACGCACTCAAATACAAAAAATAAGATTCCTTTCCACATCCTAGAACAGACTCTCTAAGAATAAATAAAATTACAACTCGATGTATATGTGTGTTTTGTCAAACGGAATTGCCAAAACAAAGAACTCCGGAACTTGGTCCTTACAATCTCCCCCTTTGGCACTTCCATGACAAAACACACTACAAAGACAATCTATCCTATATGAACGAGTTGTAGAGAGGCTGCAAACAAAACTCAACATCCAAACATATTAGAATAACAAGCAACCTACTCCCCCTTTCATCATTCTCCCCCTTTTTGACATGGAATGACAAAGGGCGAATAGGATAAACAAGTAAGCAATAAATGTGAACAAAGGAGAATATCGAACAATGAAAGACCAAGAGAAGCAGTCAAATAAAAAATAAATAAAACAGAGCGCGGAAACTAGCATAGATAATATGACGGCTAAATTCAAAAGCAAAATAAAGAATGAAAAACATGCGAAACTCAATAAAACATAATAAAATTAAATACTAAAAGATTAATTTTTTAAAAATACGAGCATGAGAATGTTTTAGCGCAAGTATTATATCATGAGATGAGATATGAACAAGACGTCCATAATTTAAGACACAACTTGATGATATAACACCAAGCAAGGCAAAAGAAATGCAACACACCATGATCAACGACATGAGAGGAAAGTGTGTGTGTGCATCCATGGCCTAAATATCAGGTTAGCTCAATTTAGGACCCATATTCTCATGAACAATAGGGGTATCAAGATGACTCCCCCTCAAGAAGTCAAACCAAGCTAGGTCCTCAATGATTTTTTGTTGATAAGTACTTGTGGAGCTCCCCCTCAACCTCTAATTTTTTTTTTTTTTACAAAGTATTCTCTTTTACCCCGCTCGCCGTTTGACGCGACTGTCCGGACTGGATAGAGCCGAATGCAACCGGTTACTAAGCAAGTGGTCCAATACTAATACCACCATCTCCATAAACTCTCATTTTTTATATAATCTCACCAATGGAAATTTTATTTTTTTTACTGTATTTTGCACTATCATCGGCGGCTTTCACACTACTAGGACTTTTGTCCTATAGGTAGCCCTTTCCTCAAGTCATCCATTATCTCAATTTCAGAGGGGGAGATGGAGACAAAAAATAAATGGTGGTGGATGGATTTCAACATCACATTTGGAATTCTAACCACGGGTCAATCTCGAAAAGAAATCACAAGATACAAACTAAGTTTATGAGAACAAGACCCCTAACTGTCAACCATCCATAAGAGCCATGAATAAGTGTACAGAATGTCGGATACTCATGGTTTATTGGCATTCAAATGTTCTTGCAGAGAGAATACCAAAAAGAAGTGCAATAAAAAATAAGGACGAACATGTTCATAAAGTCCAATGATATTCAACTACACACTAAAAACTATCATGCGCAATCCACACAACAACTAATAAAATAGACTCAAATTTTTTGATTTTTTTTTAATAAAATAACTCAAAGAAAACAAAAATAAGACAACTATGAAACAAACTATAAAACTCCATAAATCTAGGTATTAAGATATGCATGATCAATTAAACCTAGTTTATGGAACCAGAAACTAGCATCAAAAGGCAAGGCCGACCTCTCCAAATGAACTATAGTCATCTAGAGAGTCAAGATCATCATCAACCGCAGAGACCAAATCCATTTTACGAACCCACATCTGTCTAGGCTTGCCCTTTTCAACACGAGTCTTTTTAATGGGCATAGGCTTTGGGTTTACCTTAGTAGAATTAGCATGCGAAGATGTCCTATGTCTAGGCCTTTGAAAATACTCCCTATGATTGTTCATGTTATAGTAATGGGGAGGAATCCTATGATAACCATGAAGGGCAAAACAGTAGGGACGAATATGGCCTCTAATTCCACAATGATGGCAAGTGGGCACAAAATTATTATGACCATAAGAATGAGCTACATATGCATCATGTGAAGTGTTTGATTCATGCATCTTCCTACAGTGCGGTCTAATATGACCAGTCATACCACAATAATGACAAGTAGGTACAAATTTAACGACAGGAGGAAACACTTGAGACTTAACATTATTAATAACTTTAGTTTTTACCTCATTGCGTTTGAGATGTCCGTTTACCACTGTTGTCGTTTGCTTCTTTGGCGTGGGAGAATTGAGCCTGTTCTTCATGCCATTAGCATTCTTCTTCTTATCTTTACGATTGGTCTCTTCTTTCCCAATTGGCGGAGTAGAAGATGTCGCCTGATAACCCAGCCCTGAACGATCGCTAGGATGCCGTTGGATGGAAAGAATATGATCCAACACTTGGGTCCCTGTCTTTGTATCATCCTCTAATTTCTCCTTAGACTTCGCACTAGTCAATGCCTTATTTTTCTCAAGAAGGAGCTCAATTTCTTTATTCCTCTCATCCCTCTCTTGAGTGCGTTCATTCAAAATAGCTTCTAAACTCTTGACCTTATCAGAAAGCTTATCATTCACCTTCATTAATTTTTTACTAAAAACACGGAGTTTGTTATACTCCTCTCTGGCCTCATCTAAATCATCACAGCTTTCTGGCTCGCTATTATCTGTCTCAGAATTACTCGATTCGGAAAGACTCTGTGGGTTTAAAGAAACTCCAAAAGCCAAAAAGTTTTTATCATTATTTTCTTCGCCACCTTCTTCTTCATTCGATTCATCAGAATCGCTATCATCCCACGTTTGAGCAACAAAAACCTTCTTTTTCTTTTTGTTAGCACAATCTAGGGCATAATGACCAAAACCATGACACTCAAAACACTGTGGTCCCTCAGGTGGTCCTTTTCCCTCTTTTTTAATTTTTTTAAAAAATTCTCCTTTTCCTTTATCATTTTTCTTTTTCATACTATTTTTAAATTGTTTGAAAAAAGCTTTCATCTCCTCAAAATCGACATCACTATCACTATCTGAACCTTTCTTATTTTTTTGAGTACTTTTAAAAGCAATTGAAGACTCCGAATGTTTTACTTTAGGCTTAACAGGTTCAGATTGCAATAGGTCAGCCTCATAAGTTTGGAGAATCCCAACTATTTCTTGAACAGATTTTTCTTTTAGTTTTCTCTTACCCTCTAGCATAGTTACTTGAGTTTTAAATCTAGGAGGTAAGGAGCGTAATATTTTTTTAATAATACGAAATGAAGGAATTGGCTCACCCAAGTTCTCACAGCTATTGACGATGGCGATGAGCTTAGAATAAAATTGATTGAAAGTCTCTTCCTCCTGCATTCTGATGGTCTCAAACTCCGTAGTAAGCCTTTGCAGCTTAGACTGCTTAACCACGTCTGTCCTCTCGTGACAAGTAACTAGAATGTCCCATGCCTCTTTCGCTATTTCACAGTTAGCTATTTTCCTGTGCTCATTAATATCAACAGCAGAAAATAAAATATCAAGTGCACGGTTGTTAGCCTGAAGTAATGCTTTTTCAGCGACTGATAACTCAGATTGGGGTTTTTTAACCTGTTTGTCCTCTACAGTTATCATGGGCCGAGTGTACCCTACGATACATGAATCCCAAATTTCTTCACCTGCAGATCTCATTATAGCCTTTATTCTAGATTTCCAGTAATCAAAATTATCAGCATCAAGTATAGGCAAATTTCTAGACACGTGATTCATATTCATACTCATGATGGATCTGCTCTAGGAAAATAAATCCTAACGGAAGGAGCAGCTAGCTCTGATACCAATTGAAAAATCAGGGTTCCTTAACAATCCGTAAAAAACCCTACAATATGAATGCGAATCACTAATCAATCCTACCAGTAGAAAATAACGCAAGCAATCAAATCTCACAACACAGAGAGATACGTGGAAAACCCTAAATGGGTAAAAAACCACGGGAAGGAATCAAAATCACTATAACGATTGTGCAGTTACAGATATACCTATCCAAACGAAGTAAATCCTCACAACGTTCTAAGTATCACCTGCCGAGTCACACGTACACCGCACCCAGTGATCTTGATCACCAACGGCCTTGAGTCCACAAGCCCTCCAATATATCTAATGGAAATCGCCCTTTGAAAACACTCTCAAAAATTGCCGTTCTCCCCAGACATGCTACTGCCGCAGCTATTCATTTTTATAACAGTGGACGTATGTGATGGCTTTCTAGCCTTTCCTTTGCTGCCTCTATTCTTTATATAATAAGATAAGATGACCACGGTCAAAGTCCAACCCTAGGAGGAAACTTACAAGACTCCAATTAGGCCTTTTTTGGCTGGGCCTCATTGTTTCCTTTTTCTTTTTTCTTTTTCTTTTTACTTGTCCTTTAATAAAAATTGAAGTTGCCGCTTGAGCACCCGATCGGTCCGTCTTTGCCAAAATCCATCTCATTGTAGTCGAGTCGTCAACGCACTCAAATACAAAAAATAAGATTCCTTTCCACATCCTAGAACAGACTCTCTAAGAATAAATAAAATTACAACTCGATGTATATGTGTGTTTTGTCAAACGGAATTGCCAAAACAAAGAACTCCGGAACTTGGTCCTTACAAATATAAAACGATTTGATCGTGCGAATGTTGCACAAGATTAATATAAAATTTTATCAAAACAAATTCGTCTTTATTTTAAAGTGTGAACATTCATAAACAAACATCTAGAAAATAAAATTCAAGCAAATAAAATTGTTGAGGAATGGCACAGAATCAACGGGGTCTTCGTGACTAATCTTTTATTTGTTACATTAAGGCATTCTGGAACAAAAGTTTAATTAAGAGCAAATTTCAATGTCTGACGTTATTTTTTTTCCTTTCATATGGTTTTTAAAATTTTAACCAAAATAAAACGTATCTTTACACTTATATTTTGCTGTTGGTGGGTCTAGTTGACTTCGTAATGATACATCATGAGAATACACTAAAAAAAAAAGCATGCTCTTAAATGGCGAGGTACAATCAATTTTTCATACGGCACCCCAAATCACATTTTACACACCAGAAATATCAATATCAATTTTTTTTTTCTTCTGAGTTTCCTTCAATTGTTTTTCATAAATTCTAATAACATTGCACTGGTATATCTTTTGCAAACAATAGATTTGTGGGAAATCTCAATTATAACCGATTTTCAAAATCATGACAATGTTATCTGGAATTTTTCACAAAAATCTAACAAATAAAGTTTGCATGAAGACAAAAAAGTTTACCTATGGAGCAGTTGACGTTATTTGGATTTTTTTTTCTCACTTAAGAAGCCTTATCTAAGATTGCGAGCTTCTTTTGTCACTTTTTAAAATTGGTTTCTAGTTGATCGATGAACTTGATCGATTCAACCTATTAAGTCATCGAGTGTTAAAAAATTGCAGGAAAAAAAGAAGAAAAAAAGTAACGTTTATACGAAAATCATGAAGATGACAATTACGTATGGAGTGGTTGGTGGTGTTTTGACCGGCCATCTTTTTATCTCTTAAAATGCATGCTCTTACGTGGCGAGATATATTCTTTTGCCATTTCCTTGGCTTGTTTTCCAATCGATTCAAGTATTGCTCGTTTCTATAGGACTGTTGTTAAACATTCGGATTTTTGTTCTCACAATTCATCCCGTATGTTAACAAAAAAAGCAATGAAGAAAAATTAACAAAACAGTGAAGAAAAGAAAAGATTAAGGAAAAGACGGGTTTTGTTAAAGGATTCTTCTTGTTAGTTTCATACATAACACCTGAGTTCTCAACATTCAAAATTTTTGAATGGTATAACCACTGATATCCATGAACATATATCACCCGTCACTTTATCGTTAGCGTTTCACTGGGATAAACTTTGCATCGAAGAGCTTGAAAAGATTAAAGAAAAAACTACATAGTAAAATAATCTGGACAAAATACAAAACAAAAGATTTACCTTTCAAAAAACGAATAAAGAATCAAAGATGCTACCGTCTCTTTTACCGATCTTCCCCTGAAGATGGTCTCTGACCCAAATGGTTTCCTATCAATTGCTTAATTATGATTTTTGATAAATTTTTGGAAGAGTTCAAAAGATTAAATAAATTTTAGATAAATCTTGGGGGTAAAGTTTTCCAAACATGAACTGATTTGCGGGGAAAAAAAAAATCACAATTGGTGTACTTAAACACGCTAAATTTAAGCATCCATTAAATGGAGCATAAAATCACAAATTCGTTTTCCAAACATAATCAGTCAAAAGCAGCAAAAAATAAAAAACCATTCCTTAAAGAATAATTTCCTTTTTGATTAGGCATAATCGATCATTCCTTAAAGCATAATCATTCCTTAAAACAAATTCGTTTTTCCTTCTTGTTTCGGTATGGACGATTGGTTTTTCAAACATAATTTCCTTTTCCTAATTGTTTTGACATCATAATAGCATTCATTTTAGGAAAATTATATTATATACCCAGTCGAAGGATTTCTTTAAAATTATAAAACTAAAAATGTAAATAATTAAATGACATCTGTCGTGCTCATGGCTATTCAAGTCATTCTGCAATACTAATATAGATAATCAGGATTTGGGGTGGCTACTGTGCAGCCACCGCACAACACCTGTTGTGCACCATCCGAGCCGTCCGTTGCTCGGATGGACGGCTCAGATTTCATCTTGCACGCACGGCAACGAACGATTCAGATGCAAAGGTGCTGAGGTAAAATCTGGGACGCCCATCCGAGCAACGGACGGCTTGGATGGTGCACAACAGCTGCTGTGCAGTGGCTGCACAGCAGCCACCCCGTGTCCAGATAATCAACCACTCAAAGTTGGGTAGGGTCGGTTCTGAGAGAGTGAGAGTTATATCAGAGGTTGTGGGGTCTATTTCTTTCCAATACTAGTATTTATTTTTTCCTGCTATTTAAATTTAATGACCGATGGGTCTCTTTCTTGTACAAAGCAAATAGGAGTAATAAAAGCAACCTAAAGTTTGAATATTATCATACCACTATGCATGAAAGCAACCTCCCACCAACTCACTCTCTCTCTCTCTCTCTCTCTCTCTAGTGATCTGCAACGGTTATGAAAGTCCGTCCGGAGTCTCCGGACACACCAGGGGTTGCCCCAGTAGTTAGAGCGAGTGCCTGACTTGAAGGTAATCCCCTTGGCCAGGAGTTCGATTTCTCGCAGGATGAGTACCTGTGCTAAGTGGGGGGACGTGACTGGTGTGGGTTGCGCCAGCTGCATCTGAGGTTTAGGTCGTGCAGTGTGTCCAATTAGTAGCCTGTTGTAGAGCTGTTCCTCGGTTATCAAAAAAAAAATGATAGTCCGGCCAGCTTACACACACTTCGATTATCTCTTTCTTAATCTAGTAAAAAACAAGTCATTCAAACAGGGACTAAAAATTCACAAGAAATTTCTTTATTGTAGCCTAACTTCCAAAGATTTCTAAATTTAAAACTTAAAAATTATTCGAGTTTACAGCTTATCCCCTATGTCTTCTTGACATATGGCATGGGAGCTTGCTTGAAACTTGTAAGTTGTAAATGTGATTTAGCAGAGAGATTGCCAAGCCCACAAGGTACGGTAGAAATAATAAAAAAAATAAAAAAGGGTAAAGAAATCATATAGAAAATGAGATATACTAAGGTGTTGGCATCCTCATGTTTACAATGATGATCTCTCTACATGATGCTAAGTTATTTGACTTCGATTCGTGTTAGCTTGTCGTACATTACCGCGTTTGAAATTGACATGTTACATAAATAATTCTACATTACGCGTTTTATAAACTTGTTACATAGTAAATAAATCTGAATTACGCGTTTTATAAAACTTGTTACATTTTCGTTTCAATCTTGAATAATCTAGTTAGAGTAATATTTTATGAGGTAAACTAATTTTCTCATCTGCATTTTAAAATTTTGGAATATGCTGGTGGTATATATAATTTTGGTGACACAAATGTCTGGGAAAGTTAGTGGCAATCCGAGACTCTGACTCTGAGTGTGAGACATGAGAGATCATATTGGATAAAGAGGGGACACCCACTTCACACCCTCATCTGACATGTTTGCCTTGCAAATTAGTATTACACTATGGTCGGATTTTTCATTTTTCATTTTTTTTAAAAAAATAATCAAGAGGGAAAAAAAAAAAAAATTCTTCCCAATCCAACAACGCACCCATCTGATGCATTTTCTGGGTGTTTTTATGGATTTTTTTATCCTGAGACTATACCAACATTAATCGTCAACTCAAAATCTTGTGTATTCAGCGTAGTGATGCCACCTTTCTTACTCTCGCTGTCCCAAATTATTTCTTCTATTCAGATTTCAATGCAATTAGTTTTGAACTATTCATATCTTTCAATCCATAGTACTTTTAAAAATTTTAAAATTTCTATATAATAGAACTAATTAAGATCTAGTATCAAATAAGATTCATATTGCACATAAATACGTTATATATTGAAAAATATGAACAATTTAAAAATTGCAACGAAATTTGTCAGGACCAACAATTTGGGACGGAGAGAGTTTTATTCAATACATGTGACTAGTGGATGGTATCTGCTTTCTGTGTTTAATCACGTAACTAGGGACCATGGTTTTTAAATACAGGCCGTTATGCAACATATCGGTCGTCACGTACTCCCTCCGTCCCTAAACTTTTGACCTTTTTGGGATTGCGTGCCATTTTAAATTGCTTATATCTTTTTATTTATAAAGTTTTATGTGATTTGAAAACTTTGTTTAATAGAACTAATTAAAATCTATCAAATAAGATCCATATTGCATATTTTTTGACATTTACATTGAAAGATATATGCATTTGAAAATGGCACACTGTCCAAAAAGTGTCAAAAGTTTAGGGACGGAGGGAGTAACGGTTTTCGGCCTCCCCGATACTGTTACACCCCGGTATACCAATGAGAGGGAAAAATTGTCTGCGTATTGGCCGGTTCCCGTTACTTATTGGTCCATGTCCGATTCACTGGCAGGTTCACAACCGTTACAGTCTATACTCAACTGTTACGGATTATTTAAGCGATTTATCAAAAAATTATAGTTAAAATTTCACGACCGCTGCACCTCATTGCCGTTACGTGACGTTCGATACTACCGAATCGTTATTGTTACCTATTAAAAAACCGTTATTTAAAACCTTATTAGAAGAAGTACGTTATGTGGGCCAATTAAGCTTTTAAGTAAACCCAAAAGATTCAAGTTAAACAAATGTTAATTGATGATCAAGTTAAAAAATTACTTCTAGAATAATGGAGTGGAGAACACATAAACTACTACGTGCAAATCAAACATTGGACACAAAGATATTAGCCCAAGACGTTTTAATGAAGTCATTAAAAGCAACTTATCGAGACAAACATTTATATCACAAATGGAGCCAAGTTTGAATTTTGTAAGGATGATACCCACCCCGCATAATCTAGCCTTATTAGACTAGTTTCCATTATCGTATTTTCGGTAGTTAGGTCACTCACATTCGAACTAGCAAAAAACCCGAAATACGCTAAGTTATTTTTGTTATGCTACTACGCATTTGTCCCTTTTGCTTTTATTATTGAGAAATGCTTGGCATAAAGATGTCATGTCTAGAACCGTTCGATAAATTGAGTATAAAGTACATTGGATAAGACGGAAAAAAATTCAATTCAATGGATATTTATAACGCCTTCTCAAATAATATGATCTCATTCTCATGCAGGATGCTTGTTTTAACAAATGGGTAATCACAATTGATTGACTTCAGGAATAATTGACAAAATCTAGAAACCAAAAAGGAAGTTTTCTTTGCGCAAGCGATAAACGAGGTTTTATACTTTTATTTATTCAAATAAATACTATAAAAAAAATGGTTAAAACATTAGGGTTTGATTAGATGCTACGTCTTGTGTTAGCTAAGCAAACAAAGTTTGTGCAGAAAACCAGGTCAAGGTTGACATTACCTCAGATGTTGCTTCATTAAGAGGTCATTTACATTGGCACAAAACCAAATGGCCGTCCAAAATTAATCACGACTTAAACTTGCACAACTTGATCCTTTAGGCCGTGGTTGATGCCGGGTTATATATAGTTTTTAGGGGATTGGTAATGAGTTGGAATTGAGGTTGAGATCGGTAAGAATGGAAATCAGTAGTGAAGGTGTCTAGTTGATTCTATGACAAAGTGAATGACGGGATTGATAGTGATATGTTTGTTTTGGAGGAATAGAAGACGATTAACATGATTAATTTGTTCATCAAGCTTCAATTATTTTCCCGAGTTGCAGCACTAGGAGAGTATTATACTCTTCGCATCTCTTTCAATGCATTTTCTTTCTAATTATACTAATTTCATCATTTTATCTTTATGATAATAAAATTTTCTTGGCCGATTAAAGTCCACAAGAAACACGAACCTGGTGGGCCACATTACTGAAAGTCCAATCAACCCTTCCATAATGGGCAACAAACATGGTCTTAAATGCATTTAAGCATGTCGTTCTACTACCTTAGAGCATCTACAGCCTTAAAACTCACTCAATCTTGCATCAAACTTAAACCAAATTGAATTTTACTCAACTGTTACCAAAATCAAGGAAGAATAAAAATTTCTACTCAAAATTTTGAAAGACTATTTCCTCCCTCTGTGAAACTTACTACTTATGCCATTAATGAAAGTTTTTCTCAAATTCATGCTTGAGTTTGGTTTTTGGCAATTGAAGTTTTTCCTATCAATATCAAGCTTTTACTCAAACTCGTATTCCAATTTGCATAGAAGTATAAGTAAGGACCGAAGATGCTTTTAAATGTACATATACATGTATCCGTATTGGTATGCACTAACAACTTTTCTACGTAGAAATATGAGTAAGGACTGGAGACGCTTTTAAATGTAGATATACGTGTGCATCTATTCGTATGTACTAGCAACTCTTCTACCAAACAAATCATATACAGAAGGAGCCAAAAGTGTAAGTGAAACAACCCAGAAGGACAGCCTAATTAAGCACCACAGGTCCACAGTCTATAATTGATTCAGTCACCATATCCATAGGTTATATAGTATGTGCAGTGGTTCAGTACAATGTAAACCTTGCACAGAAAAAGTTGTGATTAACCTTCATATGACAGATGATGACATTGCAAGAAAAAGGGTACTTGTACCCATGTGTTCAATCCTGTGTTATGAAACTGTGAATTTAGTTTTGCCTCAGAAAATGGCCATCTGAAGCCTCAGAGATGGCCTCAGAACAAAATGTACCACATTGTGCATAAGCTATTACACTCAAAATAAAAGAATCTTACAAGAATTCAATATGCAAATACTATAGGGCAACCAAGAAGAGCTTATGGGGTGGGTGAATGAGAAAAATGGGATTACTTTCACATAGATAAGCAACCATTTGAGATGTCCTTTTTTTTTTTTGGTTAAAAGGGAAATCATGCATAAATGAAATTACAAGTACATAGTTCGGGGATAAGAAACACCCCTTTGTCATCCGAAAGTTGGAACTTAATACAATTAGGAATAGCTGGATAACTAAGAAAAGGGAAACAATGCATTTGAGATGTCTTTGTAGCTTGAGAAATTCAGGTGAAATAACCTTTTCTTTATCTTTTTCTTCTTTTTTTTTTTTTGGGTGGTGGAAGAAGTGTAGGTAAGGTATCCAACACCTCTGCAGTGTCCCGTCATATCACACCACTAAAGAGTTTATTGGCCTTTTGGCTTTTCACGTTTCACAAGTCAGGTCATTCTCCTCACATATATAAACTCAAAAAGCCGAAAAGCTACTGAGCCAGAGTTAGTGGAACAAGCCCATAGTATCTCCTACATCTCACCTACGACGGGGCCGAAGCGAAAGTTCCACACGTGTGAGTGGTCGTGGGAGTAAGTTTAACCACAACAGTAGGTTACGAGGACTAGAACTTGAGTATTGTTCAATCAAGTCCGATTTTCTACGGCTGAGCCAACCCCTCATTGGTTAGATTATATAACATCAAAAATAAGAAATTTACAAAACCAGCATTAGGAATAAGTGAAAAGCAAGCAAAGCCATCAAACATAACAGATTGCACATGTTGGGAAACTTAATTATTTTTTCTTAAAAATACCCCAAGAGTTGAAGCTTTTAGTTGGAATCAAATGGCCAGCAAAGCAATAGAGATTCTCCGAATCCTAATTCCCAGAAATCGTCCGAAACCATCGGTAAGTGGGGAGGGCCTTAAATCCAGCTACCAAGAAAGGTTAATAGAACAAGCAACCCTTAAATGTTTTTGTATTTTATATAGAATCTCTGTAGTTACGATGAAATTTCACTTTGCTCCCCGTAGTTTCAATTTGATCAACTTGAACCTTGTTCTTTCCTTTCAGTTAAAATGTAGTCAGTGTGACATCTTTTCGCTAATGTCTCTCAAACGGAATAGAATCCAGCTTTGAAACAGGAGGGAAACATACGAAACACGAGTGAAGGAATATAAAAAGAAATGGCTGGCCGCAAAGAGCCGCACTGTAGTTTTGCGTTAGCATTCGCATGAGTCATGCTGTAGTTTTCGCTTTTTTTTTTTTTTGGTTTCCCAGGGTGTCCACTACCGATGCAGTGACTAATCCCTTCGCTGATTTGTAGGCACCTCGAAGGGTGGAACAGCTGGCCCAGGGTTTTAAAGCAGCTCCATACCCAAGGCTAGGGATCGAACCCCCGACCTTGGTTAAGGGAGGAGGAGCCCCTACCGCTCCACCACACCCCCTGGGTTGTAGTTTTCGCTTTTGAATACTAAATGAAGGTGACCGAGGGACCACATTGAGAAGCAAACCAACGCGTATTCTTCAAATTGATAAGATTAGGGGGATAAATAGAAGATTCTTTAAAACTAGAGGGAAGCGTGGTGCAATTTACCACTTGTTTTCAAGATGATTTAATCCTAATCCATAAGTCAATTTCCTAACCTCAGAATAAAACAACTTAATTAAGTTAATATAGTATTATATCGCAAGATTACGCAACGTCATTAATGTATCATTAGCTTATTATAAAGTGGATTATAAGTAAGGTATCTACTGAATTATTATCTTAGCTAATCTAGGAGCAAGTACAGTACAGAAGAGAATTAATTAGTACTCCACTAATCATCTGAATACAATGACACAACTTATTTTAGACTTCTTATCATTAAGTTTTAATCCTCTGATCCAATTAGTCAACTGGGTTTCTCATTGGTTCAGTTGGGCTGGTGAGAAAATGTTTTAAAGAAGAAGAAATCTTGTAGTCATGTAAGTTACAACCACTTTCTAGGCAACCAAACAGAGAGGAAGGTTTTCTTCTCTCATGCTAAAACTAGTTCCACATTGCATGAAGTCAGATATTTCACTGCAAAAACTGATTTCTATAGATCTTTAAACTGAAAAAAAATCATGGAAATTGAAAAGGCTTCTGTCAATCCAAAGTAAAAGTCAATGAGCACAGAAATCTCAAAGTCATGCAACTTACAACCACTTTCTAGGAAAAATTCTGCAATGCCGAGCGGGTATGATGTGGTGTCCGCTCCAAAAATGCAACGGATGGCCCGGATTGAAAGTGCTAGGTGGATTTAAAAAAGAAAAAAAGAACAGGAGAAGTGTGTTTCAATCCGAGCTGTCTGTTGCATTTTTGGACGGCCGGATGTGCGCGAGCGGATACCACGTCAGCCATACCCGCTCAGCACTGAAAAATTCTTCACTTTCTAGGCACCCACACAGAGAGGATGGCTTCCTTTGTCTCAATGTGATCAGATCTTAGTTCCACATTTCATGTTGTGTATAATGACACTTGCAAATGGTTTCAATTGAAAGACGGAAACGGTGAAAATAAAAAGAATACAATTGCAGTTATGAAAAAACAGATTTAGTGCATGTTCCACTAACTTCGGCTTTTTTGCTTTTTAGTTTTTTTGGGCATTTTAGTTGATGTACGTGAGGAGAATAACATGTATCGAAAAACATGAGAAGTCATTCAAAAAAGTTCAAAAAGCTCAAAACCCCTTTAGTGGAACGGCGTCACTGTGAACTTAAATCACCAATTCATTCTCCTATCACCGCGGTTGACCCAAACAATAATATGGTACGGGAAGAAATTCAACAAGACAACTTTCAGTTAACTTCCATTGTCTGCAAAGAATATGCTAAATCAAAATTCGTCCATGGCCATTTTGTCTAACATACTACTACAGTTATAAGTAGACGAAATTATGGGTCTAAAGAAAGTTTTTACGACATCCTAGTCCCTTTCTTTCGCGTCTCTCCGAATCAACCAGTGTAAGCAGACAACTAAGCACGGAACTTATACATTTCGTCCCTCCAACGGCCTCATTGCTGTCGTCTAGAATCTAGATTGTGTTCGATTTCGTTTTTCCGCTGCAGCTTATAATTATGGCACAACAGCTGCTCTCTCTTAATGGGGCAAAAACAACTTCAAAAAGCAGAAAAAAAATTAAAAATCCTTTGAAAAGCTCTATCTTGATATTTCCTAACTTCTGCTTTTGAATAATGCAGCTTTCTTACCATAAGCAGTTGAACATCCACCATGTGGGCATCTAAGCTAGGCCCGTGAATTGTGAAAAAACATGTTTTTATGTGGGCCAGCAGGTCATGTCCTTCAAAGATTATAGCCCATAAGTACTAGGGATGATCCATTAAACCCAGCACAATAATTCAGGTTGACTTGCTCATGTTCCACAGTCTAATAGTCCATTTCATGACTAGCCCTACTACATAAGTGGTGAGCTTTTGTCAAGCCCAATAATTCAGCCAATAAACGTGTCGTTGAACATGCTAATAAGATGAATCCGACACTTGGACACAGATCCATACCCCCTATCCGATATAAAGAACGTATGAGTGTAAACGAGCCGAGCTAAGCTTTGTAGAGTTAGAGCTCAGCTCGTTTAGTAAACAAGCCAAAAAACGAGCTCGAGCTCGACAAACCAAAAATCGAGCTCGAGCTTGGCTCGTTTATAAACGAGCTCGTTCGTAAACGAGCCGAGCCTATATAAATGAGCCGAGCCGAGCTTTACCGAGCTCGTTTACTAAACGAGCCTAAAACTCAAACTTGAGCTCGGCTCGGTTACTAAATGAGCCAAGTTGAGCTGAGCCTTAACGAGCTTGCGAGCAGCTCGGTTCGTTTGCAGCTCGAATTATGCACGATAGTTGTCCACATATTATGAGGAAGTTATGAAAGTTCATTTATTTGAGTTTGATTTAACTACCACAATCCCTAAAATAACTCACAGAAAGGCTTTCATCCAAATGCCATAAAAGGGGATCAAGGCAAGAGCAAAAACAAAGAGGAGACAATGATGCATAAACAATAGATGAAGTGCATGAGATTTATTCTTCAAATAACAAATCATGACACAACATAAGCCCACACTCTAAGAAACTAGAAGCTACACATAATAAGGGCACATAGTACAAATGACAATAGTTATTGCAGAATAAAGGAGTGGCATGTTGAAATATAAAACATGACCCATCTCCATAAATCCCAATCTAGAAAAATACGGTGGCATACTATTATAAAACCTGGCCCTTTTTGCACTTAAAAGAACTGCTTGGCCTTGCCCAATTCATTCTTTTCCATCAGCAGCACGAAGGGAGCCGAGCTGAACTGGAGCTTGTGTTCCCACAACTTTCGATGATCCGTAAATGGACAAATCGATGCCCTTAGCCTTCTCTTTCTCAATCTGATCCTTGATCCAAAAATATGTGATCCTTAGGCCATCCTGTGAACATCAGGTGTATATGGATATAATAGTGAGTCAGCTATTTGGCATAGTTGATTGACAAACAGAAATCGAATCAAGTAATGCTAATACATGGGAAAAATAAACCTAAACTAGAAGAGAAAATCAAGGTGGCTTAGATCTTTTGGGAGAGGTCCATATCACACCAGATTTACGTGGGTATTGCGATAGCTTTAGAATTGAATGATTTTAGGTTTCAAGGCCTCAAAAGTTGCGCCAATGCATTTTTCACAGCTTCTACTTCTATTTTTGGCTTCAAAATAGCTTTTAGATTTGTTTAACAGCTTATCCTGATTCCTGACAAACATCTTTTTTTTATGCTTCTGGATTCTAAATTTTATCCGTCAATTTTGATGGTTTGTTAACCAAAACCTCAAAATTTTGTTGGATTTTTTTATGTTCTATTTTTTCCCATCAAATGGCTACGATCAGATACCTTCAATCTCATTGTAGGGGACCAACCAAGCTTTTCCTTAATCAAAGTGTTGTCTGAGTTTCGACCACGCACACCCTCTGGACCTGGAATGTGGTGGATGGGCAGCTTCTTGTCTTCGAAGCTTAGAACAATCTCAGCCATCTCATTCATGCTAACCATTTCATCGCTTCCAATATTCACTGGCTCTCTGAAGTCAGACTTTGTCAATCTGATAATAGAGCTCGTGTCAAAACAGAAAACAACAAGATAGGGCTTAAGATAAAATGGAATGAAGTTGCCTAAAGTCATTTCCAGGTCCAAAATCATGTCATAATGTAGGTATGTAACACATAGGAAGAAAAATAAGGATCTGTGCTCAATGCTCATACGAATATCATGGACCTATACCCCAAGTGGTATGAAAGAATTCTTTTATGCATGAAACGGGGGCAATGAAATGTGATAATATTGGTTGATCATATTTTTCGCTGAAGTTCTATGACTCGGTATCCTTCCCTATAGAAAAATGGGATGTCAACATTATTATACTAGAAAGTAATATACATGTTAAAACCTTCCAAAAATATTTCTGAACCTTCAAGGTGAGTTAAGCGAACTTCCTATATTGAAGGAAGCCTATTTGGATTGCAAGCACAGGCTACCTATATCGTGCATCTTGTGGGATAAAAGCACATCAAAATACATGCTTCAGCCAGTTTTCCAGGGGCAAAAATGTAATCATTTTGGTTGGAAAAAAGTTCAGAGTTTCGCACATTTATAAGACAATGTAACACCAATATCATCCATCACTCTACATGATTTCAATTCCAACAAAAGACTATCTTGGTTGAACTTCAACTCGGAATGTTTTTGTCTAAGAGATGAGTTTACCTCAGAACACCTTCGACACATTCATCAATGAAGGTGAAAGATCGAGTTTGAAGCCCATCTCCCCACATCTCAAACCTATCGGTGGAGGTAAGGGCCTTCCTACAGAATGCAGCAGGGGCTTTCTCCCTCCCACCTGCATCCATCAAATGATTCAAATCATAAGGAAAGTATATATTAACAGAATATCAAATTAAAAAAAACTCCATATGAACAAGTCCCAATCTTGCATTACCTTTCCAGGTTCCAAAGGGTCCATAGATGTTATGAAATCGCCCAATCCGACACTCAATCCCGAAGTCCTTGGTGTAGTGCTTGCATAATTCCTCAGTAGCCAGCTTCTCTAAGCCGTAAGCATCTTGAGGCTATATAAAAGAGAAGAACAATACCATCAATTTCCATTTGAAAGAAAAACTAAACTCAAATATTTAGTGCAGAAATGTCAATAGGTATGAGGAAAAACCTCAGCAGGCCAAGCATCAGACTCCTTCAAGCTCACATTAGTGGTTTCCAATTGTTTAAATTCAGGGTAAATACAAGCACTTGAAGCATAAAAGAACCTGTGCACAAGCAGCTCAATAGTCAGAATGTGTATGATTGATCCGACTACAGTACCCATAAGCAATTGTAAGTTGTAACCAAGAGTAGATTCCGCAAAATTTCTACAGAAGCAACAATTTTGAGCAACTAATGGCTTCCACAATATTTGGAATCAGAATGTCCAAGGAATTGTTAGATAGTTTGATCTACATTGTTGGGACCATTTCCTAACAACTTAAGCTTTTGGGAGAGTTGGTAATTTACACAGTATCAGAGGTCTTGGGTTCAAGTCTCTATTTTGCATTAGTTCTCCGTTTGCATTCTGTTCCTCCCATTCATATTCTGTTCTGCTCTCTCTCTCTCTCTTTGAAAATTTGCATCTCCATGTGCAAGTCGGAGTTGCACGTGAGGGAGGGTGTTAGATAGCTTGATATACATTGTTGGGGCCCATTTCCTACCAGCTTAAGTTTTTGAGAGAGTTGGTAACTTAACAGGAATCCCCATGAAAAAAGTTATATGATTCTACTTGAGAACTGGTTTTGTTCGACTCTTTTGTATGTATATTGGCAACCAATGAATATTAAAATTACTCTACACCAGGAAAGAACAGTGGCCATCTTTTTTAGATGACACTAACGAGTAGAGTGTATGGCTTTGAAGCCAGAGAGGCATAGGATTGCATCAGTGTGTTTTGCTTCCCTTACCCTAAACTCAAATTGGAAATAGTAATGTTCTTGTGTACAATCACCTCAATTCAAATCTGATTTGAGAAACAAAAAGGAATTACAATGATGAGAACAACAAACCAATACCATTACTGACCGGACACACACACACACACACAAAAATACCACATAAAGGTTTGTTAAACGTCCAATGCAACATAAGCATTATTAAGAAAATATGATGGGAACAAAAAAAAACACGAAATGAATACATCAGGTATTCAGGTTGAAGGGAACAAACCTCTTAACTCCATTCACCCGAGCTGCTTCAAGCATGTTAAAGCTGATCATCGTGTTATTATACATAATGACCGAGTGGTTGGATTGAATGAATCCCATCCCTCCCATATCTGCAGCCAGGTTGAACACATGATCAACTCCACTTGTCACTTTCAAGCAGTTATCCATCACCCTGAGATCAACCAGATGGAACTCATGGCAAAACATTTCCTCAGTCATGTGCTCATTTTTCTTCCAGTCTGAGGCAATGATATAATGCCCCTCATTCTTCAATCGCCTTGCAATGTGCGAGGCAATGAATCCACCAGCTCCAGTTATGGAAATGCGGAGCTTCTCTGAAGGCCAGTATGGTTCCCTTTCGAGGTTTTCATACGTGAATTCCCCATAGTTAGTTTCACCGGTGCTTCCCATTCTGCAAAATTCAATGTAGAAAATAATGTAAGGGTTCTATAACATACAACAACAGAAATATGAAACTAGTCTGGCACTTAGACTGAAGCGGGGGCTGGAGGGACACAAGCACACAACTAGGACACTTTCCAAGGTAGATGATACGAAACTCAAACTTTTGCACATCAAGGCTCCATTTGGCTACATGTGGATGTCGAGTGAAGGGATTCGACACAAATAGCTTAAATCCTTCACTAGTTTTCATATGGATTTTGACATCAAGAGTATTTATTTGGAGCGATTTGAAATCTTCATGTTAAGGTTTGCTGTTACGCGATGCCACTAATACAATATGTGTTCTCTACCTCTAATTCATCCAAAGATTTGACTAGGTTTTAACTTTGAGGGAGTGAACTCATATGATTTGGAGGTGCAAACCCACATAATTTCCTAATTATCTCATACTTTAGTTAAGTATAAGGGCTTGCAAAAATTTTGAGGGTCCATGAGGAGAAATGTTTGAAGGACAATGTGGATATCACACATCATAAACCCTGCGGCAGGATATTCTAAAGATGAACAACAGAAACACAAATTGAATTGCTATATTTTTTTGAAAGGAATTGAATTGATATCTCAAGATATACTATTTCCATGGTCCCAATGTTCTAAAAGTTGGCTGCCTAGGCCGACTAGCCCCTACCTAGGCGCTAGGCAGTGGTCCAATGCCTTGATTAGGAACCTGACTAGTCGGCGCCTAGTCCCCGCCTAGGGTGCTTGGTGGCCAACTCTAAAAATCGCTAGGCACTAGTCGAGCGGAGAAGGGGAGCCTAGGCCACCGGACTAGTGCCTAGCGAGTTTAGAACATCGCATAGTCCATAAAGCAAAGGAATGGTATAGAAGCAAAACAAGAGCAGAGAAATACAGCATACACAAAATCCTCAAAGATAGAAAAGCATAAGACTTTAAAATTTAAAACAATCAATTGATATTGAAAGAAACTAAAACAAACTCTACGAAGTCAAAATCAGTATTAAGTAAAATTAGAGAGCAGATATCAAAGGAAATATGCAAAAACAGGGGAAAAATTTGTAGCAGAGAACAATTACCTCCGCCAATTTAATGACATGATAAATCCCATAGAGAACGATTCATCACAGATATTGCTCAAAGATCCAGAAAAATATACACTAACGTATTATATGCAGATATATATACGGCGTAGATACATCCAATTATCAAGGAACAGAGCAGACATGAATGCGGCACCTTAAACTTCATAAAAATCGCAAATTTAAACAAAACCCAGCAGATATAATAAGACGAAATTGAACAATTTTTACCCCCGCAACAAAACCCATGAATGATATTTGTGTAGTTGTGGTCTTGTGGATTTTGATTAATGGTAAAGAGTAAAGAAGAACAAAAATCAGAGCTCGAAAGCAAAGAAGGGTTAGAAATTCAGTTACCTGAGAATTCGATTTTCGACTGCTATATCTAATAGTACTTTCTCTCGCTCGTCAAGAGAATTGCTTCCACGGATCTTTGCTCCAAGCGTTTCGATGGGAAAGTGCTATATATAGAGCCACTGAGCGAGGGAATCGTTTTATCCTCACTGGCTGTCTTAACGTTTTTTCCTTTTCTTTTTTGCTGTTAAAAAGAGGGATCCTGCTACGGGTACAAACCATTTTGTACAGAAAATGTACAAATCGCTCTCGGGGACCCACTTTTGGATCCCACACGAGTGATCCGAACCGTTCATTATTTTTAGAACATTTTTCCGAGGGGCTCCACAAAATTTCAGCTCAATCGGACGGTTAAAAGTGCTTGAACCAAAATCACGTCGTTTCATTTTGAACGAAACGGCGTGATTTTGGTTCAAGCACTTCTAACCGTCCGATTGAGATGAAATTTTGTGGAGCCCCTTGGAAAAATGTTCTAAAAATAATGAACAGTTCGGATCACTCGTGTGTGACCCAAAAGTGGGTCCCCGAGAGCGATTTGTACATTTTCTGTACAAAATGGTCTGTACCCGTAGGATTACCGTAAAAAGAGAGAGAGAGAGAGAGTGAGAAAATTTTGAGTGTAAATGGTGTACCACGTGGTGCCTTCGGCACATTCGGGTCATCCAAAAGTGTACTGGAAGATGCGGATTTGGAGAGAAAAACAAGAGAGAGAAAGATGAGAGAGAGTGGGTGGAGGGAAGGAGAGAAAGTGTTTTAACCCGGACCCTCCAACACATTTTTAGATGTCCTCGATGTGTCGAAAGAGCACCACATGCTACCCTCTCGGCACCCAAAATTTCCTCTTAATTTCTTATTTTGTTTTGTCCCTTTCCCATTTCTGTGCATAGAAAAAGTGGACGTCTTTGGGTCAATTTTGATGGAGTATCTACAAAGATTTTGGTGTAAATTATTGCCACTATTAAACTATGGAAAATGCTAATGTGTGCTCATTAAGGTTGGGGGGAGGGGTTTTGTGCACCCCTTGGCCTTTGGATCAAGTTTTGAATGACTCGGATGTGTTTTAATTTTTTATCAGTAAAAAAAATCAAAATTAAAGAAAAATTGCCAAACGCATCCAAGCCGTCCAAAACTCGATCCAATAGTTGAGGGGTGCAAGTGTATTGAAAAATGTGTGCTTATTGTGTATTGAAACGTGTGAAATGTGTGAAAAGTGTACAAGAATGTGTGAAAGTGTATTGAAAAATGTAAAATATAAATTGGAGTATGTGTTTTCTTTGTTTGTTTGTGTGCTTATTGTGTACTCATTGGGCACACGTTAGCAAGACCCTTAAACTATTGCTAGTAATTGATTTAAAGAAAAAAAAAAACTATTGCTAGTAAATTACTCCTTTGTAAAAGACAGCCATATGAATCACTTTCATTCTAGAAGTGGTAATATTTTATGTGATGAAAATAGATGAGATATTATAACTGAAGGGTAATGATTTTTGCAATCTATTTTCTAATGAATGGATTTTAAAATTTATCATTTAGTTCTTAAAATTACACATAATACAAGAACTGAAAGACAAATTTTGAGGGGCCTTTATAATAAGGTATTTAAGTGCAAAAATCATTTAGCCCACGCCCTATCAAATTAAGGTCGTGTTTTTTGTAGTTTTTTTTTGTTTTTAAGCTGTAGACAAAAAGTAATGTTATTTCTCTTAGTGTGACTTTTTGGACTTTAGAGCTTTTCATGTGAGGAAAGACTTTTTGAGACTTTTTAATCAACAAATCGAAAAAGCCGAAGAAAAAATTGATATGAGGAACGGAGCCTAAATTAATCAAGGTCGTGTCTTAAGAATGAACCAATTGATATTGAGATACGTCATATAGTGAGCTACTTGAGCTCACTAATCTGATGAGCTATATATGTATACCTTTGAATTATCAAAAGTACTTGTGATTTATATATATATGTATTTTTCTTGTTCATAGTATCCCCTCCCTCCCTACATCAATTGTTTCCATTTCAATTAAATTTTAAGTCATTTGTAGTGCGTGTTTGATGCAGATTTTTTTTTTTTTTTTGACTGTTTCTGGATGCTGGTTTATCTTGAAACTATTGGTGAAGTTTCTGAGAATGCATTTTGCCAGAATCAATTCTCAAAACTGGCACAAGGAGCCACAATTAAAAAGTAGCTCCGGAGCTACTTTTGGATTCTCATTCTATTTCTCAAATTTTGAGGACAATTTTAACTTCTACCTTTTATCAAATTAAATACATACCTAAGTATTTATACATATTTTATGTACTATATTACTCATATAGATATGCATTTGGATATTTTACACTTATTTATATGTTGCGCACGATTTATGTACTTGTATATATTTATACTAACATACAAAATATTTATGTCACAATCAAAGATTTATCTATAAACATTATATGTGTATTCTATTCTCCGAATAGAATAAACATCTTTTGTGTAATGCGGTAACACATAGAGAGAAGGTTTAAGGAGTAATTTTTGATGTGTAACAATTGTAACACACGATATCTAGGAGTGTATTATGTAGGCCGTGAACATTGATATGACAATGTTTTTTTAATACGTAAGCTATAGCTAAAGAATTTAGCTGATATATGCACTTCTTCGTCCACAACAGCAGGCTCTTTCGACGTTTTAAATTATTGCAATTCCTTGGTGATCTTGTACTTCTATTTCAATACGCAAAAGGCTTTTTTAATAACTCAGTATGTTTGAGTCAACTTACGAGCCTCTTATCTAGTTTTGAAAGACTAATCTTATCGTTCACTAATGGGGGCATTTAAAGCCGGGACAAAGTCCCATAGGCCATATGGATTGACCCTGTGGATATTGGATCCAGGGTGGGTGTTATGCGGTAGGTGTTGTGCAGCAAAACTACGTCATTTTGCTTGATTTTTGTGCACACTTCCAAAGCTTCCAAGGGCCTTGTTTGGAGAAAGAAAAAACCATTACAAAGTGCCTAAACCCTAAACTTGAAGTGCCTAAACCCGAAGTGCCTAAATCCAAGTGTCTAAACCCACTATACCTACCCCAAAGAGCCTAAATCCCCTAAAATTAAACCCCACACTTAACTCTCCAAATAGGGCCCTTGGATATACTAAGAAAATGAGCAAAACGACGTAATTTTGCCGCACAACATGGTGCACAACACCTACCGCACAACGCCTCCCCCGGATTCGTGGATTTGTAGGCAATTGTAACTCAGTGTGTTTGGCCCAATTTATGGACATCTTAATTAATCTTGTAAGACCAATATTAGCGTTCCTTCGTTCATAAGCGAGGGACCATTAAACGCTGAGACAAAGCCCCAAAAGGATTAATTCTAAATTTTTGTAACACATAGGAGATTTCGAACATAAGATATAGGAACAAGCAAATCCTAAGTCCATTATTTAACCACCAAGCGAACCCTTTGAAATTCACCCAGAAAGCCCTCTTTCTTTACATGTTTTATATATAACTTGTGTGAAAATTTACGTGTAGCAAGTAGTTAAGAAATATTGTCCCATATTGGAGAGCGGATCCGCTGTCCCAATTTCGGTGTCCCAACTCGCTGTCCCAAGCATCCGAGCCATCCATCCGAGCAATCAACGGCTCGGATTCCATCTCACCCCAAACAAATCTGAACCATCCATATTCATTTGAGAATCTGAGCCGTTGATTTCTCGGATGGACGGCTCGGATGCTTGGGACAGCGAGTTGGGACACCGAAATTGGGACAGCGGATCCGCTACCCCCATGTTGCTTAGGAGTGGAATGAGTGATCACTTAATATATGATGAGACCTCTCCACTCATTGTCAATTGGTTTTGAGATTGATATAAAGTTTTCACATAGTATCAGAGCGGGGCCCATTCCACCCCATATTTTAAAATAAAAAATAAAAAAATTCACAATCCACGCCCCATGACAGACTAACAAAAAGACTGCACGATGATAGGACCCAAAAAAGTGATACACGTGGCATATGCTACAAAGATTGCAGAAGAACCTTCTCGAATTTGTTTGGATCTTCGTAGTTGACATGACAAAGGTTGGTTCACAGAGGCAACAAATACATAGATAAAACATACTTTATACTTGTTTGATTATTATTAATTGTTAAGATGGGCTGTCGAAATCTATACTATATGGCTCAAATAAACACAGGGACAGAAGACCATTGCATCCAATTAACGACTTCATTTTTTTTCCCGATAATCATAAGTGTCCGGATCAGTTTACGCGCACCTCAACTAATCTCCTTCTCGGTGCATTCAAAAGCATGTCATCCACACTGGAACTAGAGGATTCATAAGAATTTACTTTCTTACACCTAATCCTATGAATCAAACCCTGGTTACTTATGTGGGGAACAAGTCCACCAATTAACCGAACTAACCCGGGAGCTCCAAATAACTTTCTTTTCATTCCTGTACTAAAAATAAAAGGGAATTTCATGGCCGCTCTAGATTAGGACACCCTCTTCCCGCACACTCCAGGTCAATGTCAGAAAAGCACTAAAAAGATTGGGCCAGTGTTATATCCAAAATACCACAGTCGTTCTCTCGCGACAAGGATCCAAGAGGAGATTGTCCGGCCAACTAGCAACAACCAAATTTTCAATAAAATTATGAGCTCAAAACTAGTGAAATTTTGCTGGCTGGAGGTGGTCGCCGACCAGAAGTGAATGTTAGGTGGAGGTGGAAAGTGGGAGCTGGAAGAGGAGTAAAGTATAAATTTGTGTTTAAAAGGTAAAATGGTAATCTTATTATGAGGGTGTCTTTGGAGGTACTAATTAAAAATTTAGTGTATTCTTAAAGGGAATAAATTTCACTTTTCTATTCTCTTTCTCAAAATAAAATCCTTCTAATTTCCCTATCCCTCTAATCTGTGTGGTACGTTTATAGACTACATGGGTTCATCTTGTTCTCTTGTACAACTTGTGACGTGTGTGTGGTGGACACCCTGCAATTTCCAAGTTGCAAAATGTTGATTTTGGGGTGGAGGAAGTTTCCCCTTTTTAAATGTTTCGGGACCCACTGTGATGAGAAATATTTGGCCGAGGATTTTGCACGAGCTCGTGGTAGGGACCAACAATGGAGAAATTTCCCCCAAATATGTAACCACCGTACATGTTTGTCGTTACAACGATTGCTTTGGTTTTGTTGTCTTGTTGGTGGTGTCTTTCCTTCCTTGACTGCTTCCATGGTTGCACTGTGAAAATTTCGTCCACTTATCAGTTGAGACTTATCAAGCCATGATAAGTGTAAGAGCCAACACCTTCCATCACAACATTAATTGTAAGATTGAGTTTTTCAAATGATCAAACGAAAAACACAGAATAAGTATGTAAACTCTACATGAATGTATAATGTTAGACTGCTACATATCACGTGACAAGGAATTGGGACAGAAATACTCGGTGCCGCCCTACTTGGGGAAACCACCTTCTTATATTAAGAAACTTTCCTTAGAGTGAGCGACAGATCAATCAGACCTTTATATTTGTTAAGATTTTAATTCGGGTTGACACTCAAAATCAATATCCTCCATACCTCGTCCAATAAAGATAGTTCACAGTAAAATGGTGTATAATTTTTGGATAAAATCACAGTTACTTTTTAATTTGGTATCAAGAAATATAGTACGAAATTATGCATGGATGTAATTTGTTTCTTTATTAAAAAATTGGACAATTTTTGGTAGTAGACTATCTTTACGGGGCGAAAAGAGTAATTAGTATAAAAAAAGTGTTCGAAGGTTTATTATTTCGATCTAATACCCGAAAAGGTACGCTTATGTTTTGTACCTCGTCTCTTTTTATGCTCTGCAGGATTTCCTATCTCATGAACATTTTAATCCCATTCCACATTTTTTTTGGGGATTAATAAATTTTGTTTTTGCTGTCCAAAAAAAATCATATTCCACAAATATTAACCAAAAGTAAAAATAAGTGACCCCTTAACTATTTGAACCGTTCATCTCTACGATCAATGGTCTAGATTTATATTAAAAACACTTTTTGACAGCGCGAATTGTGCAAGACACCCATCTACTACAAGATTCCCGGTTTCCTAGTTGATGGCATGTTTGTTTTTGTTTTGTTTTTTTAAATGGCAAAAGAAGATTTATTAATTTTTGAAAACTAGACACAAAGATTAAAGGGAAATCGAGAAAACGGCATCACAACACAAGGAGACCCCTCCAAGCGACAATCATATGCCCACACGGACCCAAAAAACAGAAAACAAAATTGACAAGGAGTCAACCAAGTGCACTGATTCAATCCAGCAGTTAGAGATACAAACTTGCAAACATAAAAAAAGGGTAAATTACACTGACCTCCCCTGAGGTTTCTGACTTGTACACTGACCACCCCTACTTTATCTGAAATAGCACTGACCTCCCCTGAGTTTTATATTTTAGTATCAAAAGCACCCTTCTGTTACTAAAATAGCACTGACCTCCCCTGAGTTTTATATTTTAGTATTAAAAGCACCCTTCTGTTACTTGGCCGTCAGTGACAGTATCGGGAATTGATGAGGTAAGCCATTAACCTTTGTTGAATTCCCAAAATAGCCCTTGACACTAGTTTTGGATTACACTAATACAGTAGAAAATTTGCCATTTTGCACATCACAACACCATAAGTAGCAGAATTTTCTACGTCACAAATTTTCTACTGTATTAGTAGAAAATTCAGTGCCCAAGTGATGCAAAGCAACTGAAAATGACTTACTTATACTTTTATTTGATGTATTTTATGAACTAGAACACATCCATTTGTTAAACAAAAAATTGAATTAAAAGACATGTATATTTGGTAGCATTTCCATGTTTTGTTATCTTGGTTTCATTTTTCTTTTTCTTTTTTTTTGAACGACATTATTTTTTTTAACAGCAAAAGCCAAACGGGGAATTCGTTTCATTTTTCTTTATAGAAATTGCCCACCAATAAATTATATTCTAAGTATTCATGCATGATCATTATTTAGAAAAAGAAGATAGCCTTTTGCATTTAGATTGTAACTAGTGTCAATGGCTATTTTGGGAATTCAACAAAGTTTAATGGCTTACCTCATCAATTCCCGTTACTGTCACTGACGGCCAAGTAATAGAAGGGTGCTTTTGATACTAAAATATAAAACTCAGGGGTGGTCAGTGCTATTTCAGTAACAGAAGGGTGTTTTTGATACTAAAATATAAAACTCAGGGGGTGGTCAGTGTACAAGTCAGAAACCTCAGGGGAGGCCAGTGTAATTTACCCTTAAAAAAATGCAGATAAAGAACATTCTCCAGCACCATAGCATTCTCCACAATTGCATTTTCAACGGCATCATTGTATAGCACTAGCAACACCATGGCATGTTTGTTGGATTGGCAGTTATCCTTCTCCTTCTATGTTATTCTTGATCCCATCTCATTTAATCCTTCTTAAAAATAGTCGCAATCAAACTCCTTTGACAAATAATCTATACTCCGGATTATTGGATTATTCATTTTGTCTTTATTCAAATTTTTTGTTTTTGTTTTTTGGCATTTGTTAGTTTTGCGTCAAGATTTTGTGGTTTCTGGATTCCTCTCGACGAGACGAATCTAAAAAGTATAAAAAAAATTATGGTCAAAACTCAATTTTTTTTTAATAAAGCCAAAATTAATCCAATAATCCAAGTATTTTCGGCTTTATTCAAAAAAATATTTGGTTTGATCATAAATTTATACTTTTTAGATTCGTCTCATCGAGAGGAATCTAGAAACCATAAAATCTTGACGCAAAACTAAAAAATGCAAAAAAAATTTGAATAAAGACAAAAAAAATAAATAAATAAACCGGATTAAGTTTTTTTTGCCAAAGGAGAAAAAAGGGAAAGTAACATAAACTGATACGGAGTATCTGGCTTTGATACTTGCTCTCAATGGGCCATGATGTTCAAATCCTCAAGCCCAAACATAACTCGGCAGTTCGTATGGGCTCGCTCCAGTTTCTAACGATGCCGAGAATTGGGCCGACCTTCTACCGTTTGGGCCTTCCAACAATAATCACAAGTAATTACGAAACCGCCATAACAAGAAATTTGAGAGAAGAAAAAAGAAGAAATTTGAAAAAAAAAATGCAGAAGAGAGAGGGCAAGCACGGCGGAGGAGCCGCCACTGCAGCGGAGAAGAGGCGACGCGCCGCCGTCTCCAGTAATTCCTCCGCAGCTGCAGCCGACGCGGCCGCCGCGCCTTCATCCCTCCTTGGACCTTCTCTTCAAGTCCACTCCACCTTCGCCGGTCAGGCCATTTAAAAACCCTAGCTTTTGTATTACTATTCTTAGTTGCACAATGTTAACTGAAATGAATGAATTCGTGTACCAATGAGATCATTTTCTATTTTAGTTGTGGTAAATCGCTAAATACACTGTTGTAAATGAACCCTGTGTTAGTGATGTGGAAATATAATAGAGCTAAGATATGCAATAGCAATTGAGGTATCCAAGTGCTTTGTCTTCTGTTTTGCTTAGTCATTGCTTGGAAATCAGCACATGTAATGCTTTTCATTGTTGATCATGCTTGGGAAATTGATGACTGCTTAATGTTTGATAACATCTGTATTCTATTTGCACTGGTAGTGGTCACGAGATGGCTGTAGGAAGTTTTTAGCTTCCTTTGTTGTTTCTTTCTTCTTCTTCATTTTTTTTTTTGTGGGTGTGAAATTTTGACTTTCTATTACCAGATCAGAATAACAAGAGGATAGTTTTGGCTCTACAAAGTGGATTAAAGAGTGAGCTGACATGGGCATTGAATACTCTCACATTACTTTCGTTCAAAGAGAAGGAGGAAGTGCGCAAAGATGCAACCCCTCTTGCCAAAATACCCGGGTTGCTGGATGCTCTTCTCCAAGTTGTACGTGACAGCTTTTGTCTCTTACTTTTGAAGCCTATTTGGTGTTTGCCACATTGTGTTCCTTACAGTTTAAGCTGGTATAATTTTATTAATCTTACAGATAGATGATTGGCGAGATATAGCAAAACCAAGGGACTTTCTAAGGCCCCCAAGGGTGAGATTGTTAGGTACAAACTCTGACGTTACAGGATTTGGGAATGAATACGAGTCTTTGAACTCAAATGATGCCATTCCTAATCCTAGGTGAGTTCAACGTGTATTATTGGCTCCTATAGAGTAAGTTTTGAATCTTGTATATTTTAATTTTGGTATGCGGTATTTGATACTGAATTTGGAAATGTCTTCTGATGGCAGAGTGGGACCTGGTTCTCCTGTTACAGAGGTATCTGTGCAGAAGAATGGGAACAAAACTCGTCCTCCGTTGTGGTGGTTAGATGAGGATGGCTTGTTTAATTTGGATGATGAAGGACGTGCAGAGAAACAACAATTAGCTGTTGCTGCTTCAAATATTATGCGCAACTTCTCTTTCATGCCAGAAAATGAAGTCATAATGGCACAACATCGTCATTTTTTGGAGACGGTCTTTCAGTGCATCGAGAATCACATTACAGGTAACAAGTTTTGTTGTTTTGTTAGAATAGGTGGTGTTTCTTTTTTTCTGTTTTTGTGCTTTAATAGGTCTTCACATGAGGTATTCAATATTTTGTATCTTATGTTTTGTTTCCATTTTGTTTATATGATGTGACTTTTGGATGCATTATAATAATATAGCTGATTCTAGTAATTGGGTAAGACACCTTTTCTCTTGCCACACACCACAGATTGCCAAAAGTATGTGGAGAATGGGTTGTATTATCGCCCACATTTTAAAACAACTATCCCTCCAGCATTCATCTGATATAAGTAATATGATTTGTATTTTGTCAGTATCTTTTTCTTCCCAACTCGGGGGGATGTGAAGTGCTTCTTATTTAAATATTTTCAAATATCATGTATACCCCTTACTTAGCATATCAATGTCTAGAATTGCACTCTGCACCTTCCCGTTATCGGTGTTGTCTAAGAGCATCTCCGATTCTCCGAGGGAGGAAGAAAATTTCTATACCATATAATGGTAGCACGTGATAAGTGGAAGAGCCATTTGGAACAAGTGCACTCCAAAGGACTCTTCAAAGTTTAAGTTTCTTACGACTCTTGTGACTTTAACAGACCCACTTTGCCAAATAAATTAATCAATTCACCATCATGAAAACTAGACTTTGTGAGTAGGCAATTTGAAGAGTCACTTGTCATTCTTCAGTTTACACCAATTTAGTGCAGCAAGTTTGCTACTTACCTTCAAATGCATTTTTTGCTTACATGCCTCTTCCAATGTAGTTTTGTTGTGGTTTTGGTACTTCCCTTGGAGATGCTGTTATAACATCAGTGGAAGGAGAAATCACCTTCCCTTCCCCTTGGCTACCAATTGTCTAAACAATTAGGACAAAGGATACATCCCTTCCCTTTCTTCCCCTTGTAACTTGTACTTCCCTTTCCCTTCACTTATCGTACCACTACAGCTCGCTTGACTAATCAGTACCAGCACAGTGTACTTTCCTTTTATATTGACATGTCCCGGAATGAATTACTAAATTTTCTACAAAATGTACAGGTGTTTACTTGGTAGTTATTTCCAAGTGGGAACTGTTTCTAACAAATTTCTGATATTTTCAGAAGATGAGGAACTTGTCACTAATGCCCTCGAGACAGGTGTAAATTTGGCTCCACTTCTGGATCTTCGAATCTTTAGTTCATTGAAGCCCTCATTTATCAAAATAACGTAAGAATGTCTCCATCCTATTTATTTGTGTTTCGTTAATATTTCCAATTTTCTTAAAAAGGAGAATTTATGAAAAGAAAGATAGTAGATTTCTAATGGATTTGAGAATTTACTACATTGGCTTTCACCAAACTAGGGGGAAACGTGCAGTCCAAGCCATCATGGGGATGCTGGGATCTTCCGTCAAAGCCTGGCATTGTGCAGCTGCAGAGTTACTCGGGCGTTTGATAATAAATCCTGATAATGAACCTTTCATCCTTCCTTTCGGCCCACAGGTTTGGTATTATTCTTTGCATATAATCTGTTGTTAAATAGAAGAAAGCTCTAGTCTATAATATGTGATTACTGATGCCCTGATTCTTTTTGATGGACCATACAGATTTATAAACGTTTAGTTGAGCTTTTGAGCTTTCCAGCTGTAGATGCACAAGCTGCGGCTGTTGGTGCACTCTATAACCTTGCAGAAGTCAACATGGACTGTCGTCTGAAGCTTGCTAGCGAGCGGTGGTGAGATGTTCTTTCAGTATTGCTAGAGTAGGATTGTTAATCGAATAGCTTATTGGAAATTATAGGATTGGAGCATCTCTAGTGTTGTAATATCTTGGTGTAGCCGTTCTCAAATAGCACAATGAAGGAAGAGAACTAAGTCCAGCAGCGTCGTGTTTGTTATGCTAAATTAGCCCAATTCTGCTTTATGTGCCGAATTTGGCATGTGAATTTGCACCAGTGCTATTTTAACCTAGAAATGCTACTTTATACTGCAGTGTTAGTTTCGTTGATTGTAGAGTGCTTGAAAGGTCAGAATGAGAAAAATTGTTCACGTAGCCAACTCCAATATGTTGGACACGCTGCTTAGTTTGATTTTGCATGTTTTACACCAAATACTACATAGCTGGAACAGGCTGTACCAAATCTGTATCAAATGCAATTTTGTGGTGCTAAATAGCACAAAATGTAACCACTATAGATGCTCGTGTTGCTTTTTACTAAAAAAGAGTTATTGTCTTATTGAGAACCTGGGGAGGAGATGCTTCTGAATCATGCTTTTAGCGTGCTGTACGTTGCACCAATCTACCAACATTAGCTGAACCTGTTACACTGTAATGAATTAACTACAGGGCGATTGATCGGCTGCTGAAAGTGATCAAGGCACCACATCTAGTGCCGGAAGTGGGCAGGAAAGCAGCAATAATATTGGAGAGCCTCGCCTCGGAACCACAGAACAAGGCCCTGCTTCTAGCTTATGAGAATGCATTTGCAGAGATACTCTTGTCGGATGGAAGGTATTCCGACACATTTGGCAGGATATTGTACGAATTGACCTCTCGTCAGGGCACTAAAGTGACGACTGCCCGTGGTTTATGGGGAATGTAATTGTAACCCTATCTCATCTGCATTTTTTGGTCATCTAGTTCTTGCTAGCTTAGTGGAATTTTGTTATAGGATTCAGTTGACTACTTAGCTAGCCTGTATTCTTCTCAAGTAATTCACTACTTAGGGTTGTACGTATACATGGTTTTATTTCGGGTTATCAATGTTTGCCTTCCGACATGGGACAATCCATTTCCAGTAAGTTTTGTTCTTTACCTATGAGAGGAAAGGGTAATTCAAGGGGTACAGACCAACGGGTACCGACCATGTACAGTCCGCGCTCGGGGACCCACTTGTGCGTCTCTCACGAACGATCCAAACTATTCATTCAGCTTAGAATGATTTTCTAAGAGGCCTCACAAGAAATCAGCTCATCGGACGTGGTTGATCCAAAATCCCCCGTTTCGATACTCTCTTCAGTCGATAGTGTGACATAAACGTGCCAAACTTTTCAGTTGAAAACCATGTAAAACTCTGTCTTGTATTTCTTTTTCGGGTAAATTTTACTTACCTCCCTTGAGGTTTCTGACAAATACAGAGACCTCCCCTATACTTTTCTAAAATTTCACTGCCTTCCCTTACTTTTCAAAATAATTGTCAGTTACCTCCTCTGCCGTTACTTTAAGGCTAACGATGTTAACTTTTTGCGTGAAATTACCGTACTACCCTTCGTAAATATTCTCCACCCTTAAAAAAAAAATTTAAAAATATAGAGTTAAAAAAGTTTTTCTAAAAGTTAAACCGTTTTTCATTTTTAAAAACAGCTTATAAACAAAAAAAATCGAAGAGAATTTTCTTCACAAAAAACTACTTTAAATTTTTTCTTGAAAATAGTTTTTCCGAGTGAAAAAAATAACTAATTTGAAAAAAAAATTAAAACAAATTTTTGAAAATATTTTTTTTGGATAAAAAATTAGTTTTTGGTAAACTGCTATTTTTTAAAAAATAAAATTTTTGAAAATATTTTTTTAATCTGAAAAATAAATTTCGAAAAAAAACTGTTTTAAAAACTGTTTTTTTTCCCTACAAAAAACTTTTTTGAAAAAAAAAAATTCTTTGATACTTATTTGTTTAAAAATGAAAAATGATTTAATTTTTAGACAAACTTTTTTAACTCAATTTTTTTTAAAAAAAATAACTTTTTTAGGATGAAGAATATATACTAAGGGTACCACGACTATTTCACACAAAAAGTTAACACCGTTAACCTTAAAGTAACAGAAGGAGAGATAAGTGCAATTAGTTTAAAAAGTAAGGCGAGTGCCAATATCAATTCCTAAAAATTAGTGTAGTTAATAATTTTTTACTATAACGAACCAATAATTCAAAAAAATCGTCGCAAAATTAATAAATGCAAAATTTTATTTTTGGAATAAAAAAATATTTCCTTTTCTTTATGAGCCAAGAATATCTGTGAGGCATGACTCGGAGTATTTACCATTTTTCACTTTGAGGGTGTTCCACTAACCCAATTTTTTTGGTTTGATTTTAAAAATAAACCAACTTGTTCCACTAACCTAGTTTTTTTTGCTTTTTGACTTTTTCATTTTTGGCTTTTTGAGTTTTTTTTTTTTAAGATTAGTGGAATTGGTTGCTTTTTGTTGGAGTTTTTTTTGTTAGCGGTGGAGTAACATTTAGGTTAAAAAATAACCTGGTTTTTTCCTCTTAATGAACACCTTATTCTGCCGTCACATTTCCATGGCTACTCAAGATTCCTAATCCCTTATCTACTCTGAGCATTAATTTCAAACGAATCCTTTAAGCGAAAAGATCATATCTCTAGCCGGGTTTTTGCCGCTCAAATTCAAGATTTCAGTCCAAATCTCCATCCGCTCCCTAATTCCAGCCTATGCAAGACTCGGACAAATCTTTACTACTCACCTGCAATCGCTGTGTTCGCTTTCCAAAAGATGCAGGTAAATCCCTCGCTTACTTCAATCTGTCAAGGTGAAACTCTTTCTCCCTCAATCAAGTTCAACCCATTCTTAGCACCATCTCTTGGTTATGTATTACCCTTGTCTCACTGCCAAATTTCAAGAAACGCTTTTGACCCTCATGTTGTTGCTACAATGAACCAGACCCAGATAAAGGAATTACTGTTGGAAAAATCCAAATTGGGTTTTGATAAGTTGGACCATGCTCTCAGTATATTCCAACAAATGGTCCGAATTCGACATGGGTTAGAGGTAATCAATTTTAATCAGCTGTTAACTGCGATTACCAAAATGAAGCACTATTCCACCGCCATTTCTCTATATAAAGAAATCCGCGCAGTTGGTATTCCAATTGATGACCGGACATTGAGTATTTTAGTTAATTGTTTTTGCCGTTTGAATCAAGTCCAATATGGGTTTGCTATCTTGGGTATCTTCTATAAATGTGGTTATGCCCCTGGGGTAGGTGTTTTTAACACTCTTATCAATGGTTATATTTTAGAAGATAAGATTGATGAGGCTGTGGAATTGTTTGGAAGGCTGATTAAAAACGGCAATGTGAAACCTGATGAAATCACATACGCGACAATCATGAAAGGGCTTTGTAAAGTAGGAAACATTGAAATGACTGTAAAGTTGCTCAGAAGTATGCAAAAATGTGGATGTAGGCCTACTGTTGAGATGTATAGCACAATCATCGACAACCTTTGTAAGGATGGAAATGTGGATGATGCTTTGAGGTTCTTATCAGAGATGAGAGAGTGGGGTGTTATGCCGAACGTTTTTACCTACAACTCTTTGATTCATGGCTTACGCAACTCAGGGCGATGGAAGGATGCCACTAGAATGCTCAGAGACATGACTGAGCAAAATGTTCTTCCAAATGTTATAACATTTAATATGTTGGTACATGCACTTTGCAACGAGGGAATGACAAAAGAAGCAGAGTGCATACTCAACATCATGATTCAAAGAGGTGAGAAACCCGATGTTCTCACTTATAATGCACTAATAGGCGGGTATTGTTTGCAAGGTCGTATGGACAAAGCAAAAGAAGTGTTCAACTCCTCGGTGGATATGGGCCTTGAGCCTAACATCTATAGTTACAATATACTGATCAATGGTTACTGCCAGAGGATGAATATCGATGAGGCCTTGAATCTCTTCCGAGAAATGCCTCGTAAAGGTTTAAAACCTGCTACCGACACTTATAATACTTTGTTAAAGGGGCTGTTAAAAACTGGGAGCTGTGATGCAGCAGATAGTATTGTTCATGAGATGATATGTAGTGGTCAAAATCCCGACATTTTAACTTTCTCGGTCTTGGTAGATGGATTCTTTAAGAATCATCAAGTTGTGAAGGCAGTGGAGGTGTTTTGTTCGATGGAAGATTACGGTATAGTTCCTAATATTGTGGTTTACAATATCCTCCTAAATGGTTTGTGCAAAGCTGGGAAAATTGAAGATGCTTGGAAACTTTTTGGTTCCTTCTCATCCAAAGGCTTGAAACCTAACGTTAAGACTTACACTGCAATGATCGGTGGACTTTGTGACGGGGCCTTGGTGGACAAGGTTGAGAAGTTACTTCTGCTAATGGAAAAAGATGAGTGTCCGCCAAATTCCTTCACTTACAATGTGATTGCGCGAGCATTCCTTGAAAGGGGTGACAGACACAAGGTTATGGCAGTTCTGCAAGAAATGATCAAGAGGAGTTTCTCACTTGATACACGTACCATGTCTATGTTAATGGATTCACTCACAGTTGATGTTGAGGGCTGCAAAATGTTTGAAATGATTCAGAAACTTAAGCCAAGGTATAAAAAGAGCGTGAACTGAGTTCTAGGGAATAGATTTTAGTAGTATTGAAATATATATGCTTGAATTGCATCCAAGAGTTTCTGAGATTCTGCATCTTCGGTCTTAATACTAAGCTGCATTCTACCAAGCACCTCTTCCACTGGCACTCCCACCAAACAGATAAAAAAGGGACTCTTGCATGGACACTTACTTCTGTAGTGTATGTTTTGCTTTCACGCATCGTCAGTTACAAAATATTACAAGCACTAGAAGCAGGATTACAATAACTTGCATCTGAGTTTGTTGGCCATGATGCGCCGTTGTCTAGTTGTCTGAATCGTGTAGTGGTTTACAGGATTTTATTGGACCATTGTTAATCTGTCCAAATTCACACAGTTATGTCCTTCATGTCTGTAGCTGTTTTCTTGCTTGTGTACTATATAGCCCCAAGTTGAGGGTTCAGTTTTCTATCTTCATTTTATGATGCCAGGCAGTCACATCCCAATTAACGTGGCCGTGTTAGATGCTATCCTAGGTATCTACAACACCATAATTGGTGGGCTTTGTGTGGAGGCCCTACTGGATGAAGCTGAGGAGATACTCTTGCAAATGGAGAGAGATGGGTGTCCACCTAATGATTTGACTTACTCACTTACAATGTTGTTGTTCGTGCATTCCTGAAGAGGGGAGACAAATTGAAGGTTAAGATGCTTCTGTAAGAAATGATCAATAGGAATTTCTCATCAGATGCATCTAACACGGCCACGTTAATCGGGGATTGCGATTATCTCGAAATGATCCAGAATCTTGTGTCAAGGGATAGAAAAACCATGTCCTAGAGTGTGGCATGCAAGGAGTGCGGAGCTTCTATGTTCTATTTCAACTTTTTGGTATTTCACATTCTAAATTGTGTTATTGCCCTCTGAGATATTGTAAAGTGTTATCAAGTGATTAAAAGATTATAGAAAGAGAAGCTTGTAACCACTTTGAAAGGTGATCTTTGAACTCATGAGTTATATTACCACAAGAAGCACATGAATTAAGTCTTTTTTCTTATAGATTTCCTACCTGACCAAAATTCTTTTTAGACTTCCTTGAGTCAATTATGACACATTTATGATTCTTTGGTGCTGCTGTGAAATTCAGTCTGCTTGCTTTATAACTAAGAATGTGTAACGAAAAGGTTAACTTGTTTCTAGTTGTCAAAATACTAGTATATGAAAGAGTTTACATGCTGGTGGAAGAACAAGGAAAAGAACCCAAAATAAGACAATTTGCTTTGAAAGGATACGTAGCAGTGTATCATTTGCAAGTTTAGTATGACTTTGAGGAGAGCTATGTCTATGTGCCTTTTGTTTGTACAAATGCACGTATTCAATAGTTGCAGGTTTTTCTTCCATGCTTGAACAATATATAATCAGAAGCTGGGTATTGCTATTGCGGAAATCAACGTATAACTGTTGGTGCAGCATGGCTTTCTAAGATGCAAAACTTTCCCTGTATCCCGATAGATCATATGGTATACGTAGAAGAATCAATTACACTTGTGCAGTTTAGTTGATTCTTTTGCATGAGATATTGGTAGTTTGTTTCTCTTGAAACATGGAATTTTGGTATCCATGCTAGATTTTGGACTTAACAACCAGAGTTTAAAATGGTACTTTTCCAGTGTTAGGTTCAGTTTATATGGTGTTTGTCATTCATAACTAGGATGTATAGCTGAGGTTACAAGTTCTGTTCTCTATCAAAAAGGAGGCAGAGGCCATCTGTAGGGTCATGCTTTGTCTCAGATGGTGTGGTATCAGGTACGATTTTCTATTATCCTTCAATTTGTCTAAAGCAAACCGATGGCAGTTATTACGATTTCTAAGTTTTGTTTGCTAGCTAACTGAAACATAATTTTGATCCTTGATTATGGGCATTCAATGTATATTGGCTTTATTGTAATGGTTGCTTCCATTTTTTCCCTCATTTTATCAGTTTGCTTGTGTCAATTTCTTGTCGTTCTCTTTTGGGGGCATCTTAGTTTGGCCTTTTATGTTAGCTGACAAGCTTTCCTTTCATGTGTAATAGGAACAAGAAATCATAAGTCTGCAAAGTGAACTGAGTGTCAAGGATCAACAGGAATGCCTTCCTCTCCTATCAGCTCTTCCAAAAATTCCACAGCTGTTGAGCTGAAGTCAGAATCAAAGACTGCTGGTAGCACTGATCCTATGTCGGTTAAAAAACCATCTTCAGAAAACCACAAACCTATTCAGCCGATGCACATAAAACTGTTCCCCAAATACCAACAGTAAAAGCCCTCTGTACAACAAGTGTCTGCCACATCAAGGCCTTTAAGTGCTCAATTGTGGCCTAAAACAACTATCTCTGTCGTTTCCACGGATCAAACCACACCACTGCTATCATGTTCAGTGGGTGCAGCTGGGTCTTGAACCTTCAACTTCTTCAACATGCAGTAGTAATGCTGTTCCTCAGTCGTATCATAATGCTATAATGGGTCCTACTAGTTGCACTAATACGTCTATAGCTACTGCGACTTTCCTCTGGCTTCGCGCGCAACCTTATTCTCCGAGCACTAGAGTAGTAATTAGTGAACCCACTACAGTCATATGCCCAACCACCACTGTTTGTACCAAAGAGGTCAGAATGGATGGAACCAAACTTATTAAAACCTACCCTTCCATTTGGAATGGTGAATTGCGAAGTTTCACAGAATGGTCCCCCGTGGACACTCGTAACCTTGATTTCCCAAGGCAACTAGGGCAAACACAAGCTTCAACCAAAGTCTCACCAATCCTCACCCTCTGAATTGGCAGTTCACTTCCCCTATGGATATTGGGATGTCAAATGACATGGATCCCACAACAAGATCTAGCAGTTTTGAAAGGACGGGGATTTATTTTGATGATGCATTCCAACGTGGCTATGGCTCATTTTGGGGCCACATAGACTTGGGGGATCATTTTCCCAACCAAATCAATTGCAAATTGGTGGTTCTGTTCTGTCATATCTTAGCATGAACAATGCCAATAGTATGGGCCTAATGGCTATCCCTATTATATTCCAAATTATTCGAATCTACTGCCCGGTGATAATTGTTATCCTGTGTCCTGGCCTTCTAATGGGGCATTGAGAAGTAGAGTATTATTTGAGTGAGGTGTCTCTCTTTAGATTTTGTAAAGAGTGATTCTGAATGCTTCCTTTCCAGCCTTTGGCTGTTGCAAAAAAGTTTGAAGTGCTATTGGCTTTTGGGGTTAGATCAAGGAAAGTTGTCACCTTGCCAAAACTTACAGTTTTTGTACGTTTTGTTGAACCCTCTTTTATGGTGCATTGCGATACATATCTCCCTCTGTCAGTGTCACTTTGACAAATGAGTAACATTTTCGCCTGCAAAACATGGACAGGAACCTGGGGAAAGAAATGGAAAGGAAATGTTACTATAAGTTAAGGCAAATGTTGCCATGGAGATCAGAAAATGTAATCCGTTGAGGTAAATGTTACTATAAGTTAAGGTATTATGCTGGTTGGTTTCACAAATATTTTGCAGTTACTTTCGTTCTGTGTTTAGAACCTGGGGAAAGAAATGGAAAGGAAGAGAAGTTTTTTAAAATCCTCCTTCCTTTGTTTGGTTTCCAGAGAAAGAGGGAGAATTTTGAAAAGCAAGTTCATACTTCCCTCCAATTTCTCTTTGACATCCTATCTATCTTTCCTACACTATCTTTCCCAAGTTCCAAACAGAGCCTTCCTATTTAGAAGGGGTGAAAGAAATGGGGAGAAATTGAGAAATCTATGGTTGGTCTCCTGTATCATATAAGAAAATTGCTTCTCAGATGATGCTAGTAGATTTCATGGCCTTTGAGAAGAGTTTATGGGCTGAGCTGGTCAGTGAACGGGGAGACAGCTAAAGCTAAAATTGAGAGCGAAAACTCTCTGCGTAATGTTGTGATTGTGTGGGGAGGATCTACTGTAATTGAGAATTTTGATGGCTAGAGAGGTTGGGGTTGGTGAGGGTATTGTTGTTGCACAGTCTTGGGTAGAACTCAACCCCAAAAGCTAGCTTATGAAGTGAGGATGCCCTCATGCTTATATACTTCATATTACTTTGGTATCCACGTGATGTGAGACTTCACTTTACACGCTCCCTCATGCACAGCGTGGTCACTTGGTAGCACTTGCTGCATGCAGGCGAGAGACACGCATCCTACCCATCTCTGGTATCCAGCTCTGATACCATGTTACACGGTCTTGGGTAGAACTCAACCCCAAAAGCTAGCTTATGAAGTGAGGGTGCCCTCACGCTTATATACTTCATATTACTTTGGTATCCAGGCGACGTGAGACTTCGCTTCACAATTGTTACAAAGGTCCCTATCTTTTGAAAAATCGGTCAAATAACAAATATTCAAGGTACGAAGAACAATCAGCAAAAAGAATAAAAAAATGCAAGATATAGATAGTTCAGGTGGTTTCACAACATAGAATCTCAGTATATCCACGGCTTACATCATTTTTCTCTGTGTATTGAATGAAGAGAATATGAGAGTTACATATTTGTATCTCGATATTTTGTTAATTCTCTCGAATTCTTTTGTGGAAACCCACTGGAAAAGATAAAAATGTTAGCTATAATGGCTAAAGTAAGTTGAAAGAAATAGAAATCCGATCGATACTTTAGAGTATCACAAAAACTTAATAAGTATTACCTCCTCCGGCCCTTTTTAAATATGTTATTTCGTAAATTCAACTTATTAAATAGACATCATCATGACATATTTCTCATTAACTTTTATCTTTACTTTACACATTTCAAATCAACGTTTACCTTCATTTTTTAAAATTATCATACACTTTTACTCATTAACTCTTTACTCACTAATTTTTCAAAAAGGCAAAATAATAATTATACAAACTTTTACACATTAATTTTTCAAAACACACATTAAACTAGAAGAAGAATACTCTTCAATAAAAAAGGGACGGAGGGAGTAAAAAAAAAATTTGAAAAAGAAGTTCAACTAGAAGAAGAATCATAAGAAAGTGTAAGGAGAGAAAGAGAGAGAGACGAGGAAAAAAAGTGAATTAAATTTTATTGTTATTCTTGTCATTCCATTTCTCTTTCGGAGGTGTTTGGCCGCTTATGATTTGCAGTCTAGAATCTGCATTGTGCATAATTGCATTTTAAGTGGCTGATCACAAATTCTAAAATGTATTCGATAAAAATACATAATGAGAAATGAAGCGGATAATGCGATGAAGGAGCTTTTGATTTTAAATTTTCACTAACAAAACTCCTCCACAAAAACTATTCTACTTTATCATCTTAATATTTATATATCTACACAGTCTACCGTTTTGGAATTGGGACCAAATACCCGAATGAATCCAGACCGCGCACTTCATTTTATAAAAGAAATTCTTGAAGCATTCTTAATCCTTAGAAATTTGAATATCTAGTGACAACTGATGAGAAGATTTTGCTTGCATTCATTACCTTATGGATGAAAGTGTGTACACTGGGACAATCCATGTGTCACGGGTTACCTAGTAACACCCCGTGATGACTCGAATATGTTAACGGATCGTGCTTAATCAACGTGCAAATGGCCTACTCTCAGCGTGTCAACAACTTCCAACACCGGGCCAACATGTGATCCGTGCTTTTTTGTCGTGTCGACTAGGTTCCAAACGGGTGTCAACCCATAGTATAGTTGGGCCTAGCTTTGCTTAGGTGTTTTTGGTTTATTACACTTTGAGTCCTTGCGTAATTACACTTTTAGTCTTTTGGCTCCTAGGACGAAAAGATGTTTCTTTCTGCCACTTGGGGGAAATCCCAAGTTGCATATATATAGGGGGATTGGTACTCACGTTTAGTGTGGCTGTCCTCCCATCAGTCTGTGTCAATATAGTGTCTGTTACTTGTTTTTCTAGTCATCGTCTAGTCCTGTAACTCATTTTCTAGTGATCAATGAAATTTGCTTCCTTGAATTGCTTCATTCTCGTCACTTGTTAGCTATATTGTTGCTTGATTCTTGTTAGTGGATTGAATCACAATGCTAAGTAGATCGCTTTGGAGTTGGGGAAAACTTGGCGTGCCTACAAGGGAATCTTGGTAGGAAGCCACACGTGGTGCCTCTCGAGCTTAATCTTGCCTCAAGGGTCATCCTGTGACACATGGAATGGAATTTCGCCAAAGAGTTTTGTTCATTGTGTGAGAGGTAAGTGATAAACTTTCCAAGTACAATAGTATTAGATTTGAAACAGCAATACTTCCATTGATAGTACTCATAGGTGAACATGCCAATCAGCCAATTACGAGTCAAGATGTTAAAAATTACATCTACAAAACCAGAACCTGAATTTCCAAATAGACAACGAGACGAGGGTGGCAAATGAGGCGCTCTTCTACCGGGCATAATGTTTGGGCTCAAGACTCACTGCTGCTGCTGCTGCTGCAGTCTCTAAATTTTCGGTTTCCCTACTTTTCCTTCCTACCCTTTGTTAAAGAAAAACATTAGCGCGTAGAAAAATACATGCAGTGATATTGTTGGACCAGAGACTATGCCCTTTTCAGAATCTCTTACGATTTCATGTTTCACATGTGTTTGAATCAGAAATGCTGACGAAGAAGTAAAGGAAAAAGAGAAGAACATAGTAAGAGAAGCTAAATCTACACAGTGCAACTGCAAGGAATGATATCTCAAGTATACAGAAAACTACGTAGTATGGAGTACTATTTTGTATGCCTAGATTACGCCTCAGCCGCGTCAGTTTTTCACTCATCTAGTCATCATCCCTCCACAAATAATTACAGTTATGATGGATAAGCATTTGCAAATACTTGGATCTCTGCCGATCCAAAAAAAATACTTGGATCTCATTCTAGTTCTTCTGAATGTACCTGATACATTTAGAGAGCCAACTACAGCCAAACCAGCTGAGTTTCCTCTATTCCATTGAAATCACCTAGATGTCTCATCTGCTTAACCCAGGAACCAGAGATCTCGACAACCTCGAATAACGTTCAAGCATCGCCAAAACTGTAGCCGCCTTCCTTTGAAGCTTCTCCCCTTCGTTTACGCTGGAACCAGTCAATCTAACAAGCATGAACCTAGCTGCCACTCCATAAACCTCTACCATTTCCCTCGACAGAAAAACCTTTTCCAAAAGCCTCAATACCTCTTCCTTTAAAGACTCACTTCCCCAACTCAAAACCTCCAATATCGGCTGAATCCCATCGAATTGATGCAACACATTGGCCCCTTTTTGAGGAGACTCTCTGCGAATGAGAGTTGAAAGTGCTTGAATTACTTCATATGCCGTCGCATGAACCTTTTCGTGTAACATATTGACCATTTTAGGAACCACATTTGCTTCTAACATGCAAAATGTGGTATTGATACTGCAAGTACCCCCATGGGCGGGGCATAAAGGGCCATGTGGCGGATGAAAACACCAGAAACCAACTTTTTTGGTCATAACAGTAAGTTTTGGACTGCTTAAAGAAAGGTTTCCAATTAAAGCGGCTGCTCTTGCCTTTGCTGTCACTGAACTTGACTCCAGAAATTTCACTAGCAAAGGGTATACACCTAGTTCAACCACTATCCGCTGTGACTCCAGATTTGTGGGGTCTGTGAACCTGAAAAGAGCACTCAAAGCATTTTCTTTTGCTTCCGTTGACCCTGATCTTAATATGCTTATAATTGCACTCAGACCATCCAATTCTATCAGTTTCTTGGTGAGTGAGTCTTCTGATTTTGGAAGATTGGCTAGTAACCCAGCTGCAGCCATTTGTACATCCCCGTTTTTGTTATTTTCTAGAAAACCCACTAAAGCCTCAAGCCTTCTTGGCTTGAGAAGGTATTCCACCACTCCTTCTGGCTCATGCTGTGAGAAGAGGAAGAGAAGATGTAACGCCGTCTCACGGATTTCAATATCAGAGTCATCAAGAAGAGGAAGGATCAATGAAACACCATGCGAAGAGAGAACAGCCTTCTTAACAAGTCCAGATTCAGATTGACAAATTTTAAGAAGTGTACGAAGGGCGGGCCGCTTCACCATATATGATATGTTTGGATTCCGCTGAAAAGCTAACAAGTTCTCGATGATTGGCTCCACCTCAAGTTGGGTCCCACTTTCATCGACAAAGAATTGAGTCCCATCACCATTGGAAGCGAGTTTTTCGAGGACCTCAGAACATTTTGCGATTATAATTGTGCGTAAATGGAAAGAGAAGGTTAGTTCTAGAAGAAGAGGAACCCCACCAGCAGTGGCCATGCGCTTCTTGTTTTCATGGCAACCTAATAGCTTAACCAATGCAGATAAAGACAGCTCTTTGGACTCAATATTTCCAGATGCCATTTCAAGCAAAGGAGGGATCACTCCCGCCTCACCGAGTAGCTTTGCGTTTTGTTCGTCAAGTTCCATGCTAACAAGTGCTCTCACCATCGATATCCTTGACGATTCTGACCCTGAAGAGAATAAGAATGAGGAGAATCGGACTCGACTACTAGGGCTAAGCAACAAGTTGAGTCAACATATAATTCTGGAGTGTTACATATTTCTTTTCATATGAATTTGAATTTCCTCAACTGACAGCATGTCATTGCTTTTAAATACTATGGAGCGGTTGCTTCTCTGGGGAAAGATGGGCTGGTTAGGCGGACCATGATGGAAGGCCAAGGGCAGGGGGTTGTGAAAGTGTTTTGAACTTGTATCATGATGCCTTCCTTTTCTTAAGATTCTCTTTCAACATTTTTTATCTTTTCCAATTTGTTTCCTCTTAACATTTTTTAGCTCTTTCCCGATGTGAAGGCTGCTTGGTAAGATAAGATTTGGAATATTCTTTATCACAAAATACTTTGCAGGGAGTCTGGTATGAGAATTACTATTCAGTGTGGTTATGTATGAACTATTTAGGCTTAGAACCTTGCTAAACCCTTAACTTTAGGAGATAGGAAAATGTATACAAAAAGTAAGATACACGTCCTAAATGGTCAATAGGTTACATAGCAGACAATATGCTCCAATCCTTTCTCAAGGCTCAGTTTGGGGCCGTTTGGATAGGAAAAAAGGAATGTCTCTTACACAAGGGCTACAACTTTTTCTTTACTATCAACTTTGATGGGATACAGTCATACAGAGCATCCAAGTGTCCTACCTGTGTATCTTCAAACCCAACCCATACTTTTACGATTTCCGTATACAGTAAGTCACCATAACACAGGTATTCCACTGGACACTAACGCACAGGTACCCTGGGGTTATAGAAGAGTCCATCACAAGCGCCGTGTATACAACTATAGTCACATGCATTTGTCTTCTCACAAGAAGGGTTCCACACATTGAACATGGTCAATCAGTTGTCTATACATGCATACAATAGATTATCCCAGAATCACAAAGGGAACTCTAACCTTGTATTATACAGCTAATAAGTGGTTGGAACCAGTCTGCCTCAGCAGCACGGACAATGTTCTCCTCATCTTCGTCACAGAGCTTCATCAAAATTTCTTCAGCTTTCTCTGTTGATGTTCTGTCTGGACTGTTGAGGAAGGTAACAAGGAATTGGATTGCACATCGGTGGTAAGAAAGTTTTCGGGAAACAGACACATCCCATCCAGATCTATCTTGCAGTAACACATATAGCAAATCAACTGCAGCCTCTGATAGGCTTGAGTCAATCCCTAAGCATGGAATGATGTGATCAAACCCCTCGGACTCGACCACTTGATTCTGCAGGATTTGATTTTTCAAATATAGGATTTAGAATGTTGTGAAGCAGATTTTCCTTTTATTCCCTCACGAAACAAAATCGTAAATACAGATACGTGGCTATGAAATTTGACTGGAACAGAAAATCAAGCGTCCAAATCAATCAAATTCAATCTATCAGAATGCCAATAGTCATATATGAAATACCACTTCCAACACAAGAAATGTCATTAACATTATCAGTTAGTAACCTTGAAGCTATTTGTGGAGTCTACCTGAAGCTGCAAAAATGCCAACGATACAAGCATTGCACAGCTATAAACACCTAAAAATTGACCAAATGCAAGCAAAAGGAAGAAGGTAGACACTACATGCAACTTATTTTCTATTATTGGGTTTTAAGGAACTTCTTACCTTATTTCTCAGATTCCCTTCTACAAGATCTTTTAAGGTAATCAATAGTTTTTCTTTGACATGTCTGTTGTGTGAGCTTCCGATCATAGATATAACAATATCTGTAAGACCCCCAATAGAAATCCAGTCTCTGTTAACAGAATTCTCCTTCATAAGCTCCTGCATCTGGTCCAGGGCCGCCTCCACAGACGAGTCAATTTCTGACAACAGTTTAGCCTTGCATGACCGGATTTTAACACAGTAATTAAGTTCTTTCCACTCTTCAATCGATTGTCTCAGTTGAACATTAGACCTATAAGATAAATCCTCAAGAGGCTCACCCGTTTCAGGATCAGTTTTCTCGCCACGATTAAACCAAGCTTCAAGGGCTGTCCTCTCACATGCAGTACCAGTAGAAAGGCTAACAGGATCATCCATCACTCTTTTACTTATACAACAAATGAAAGCCTTAAATGCTGGAATAGATTCTTCTTTCGGATCATATCTCTCAATCACCTTAAGTCGTTGAAAGTATTGTTTCCTAATTTGCTCATAATCTCTTGCAGCATCCGCCCGTGAGAGCAACTCAATAACCTGATCCAAGAAGAACACTTCAGCCCTTTCTTTCCTGTTTTCAGCTTCTTCCTTTTCCCTTCTGAAGCTTTCTAGCTCTTTGCTTATCTCTGAGGGCTCCTCTGCCACCCCAACTGCCCTTGCTATTTCTTTCAGCATGTTGTTTGCAAAATCCTGGTCAAGTTTATGATCCGTAAGGCCCTGATTCAACTTGTCAACAATTTGGAGCCGAGATTGAGAAGTTTCAAATTCCGCCCTTTGCATTTCATTTTGTAACCTATTCACTTCTTCGGATATCCCTGAAAGAACTTCAGTGTTTACAAGAGATAAAGCAGCCAAAGACCTTCCTATATCCCTTGTGACATCTTGCACTTCTTTGACTATGTTCCGGCATTTGAGAAGTAAGTAGAAACGGGCCTTGTTTTTGTAGTTTTCAACCAAGTTGTTGGCTTTTCTCACATCTGCTTCAAGGAATTCCAAAGCTTGCTTTGCGGCTTGTGATTCGTTGAGTTTCTGGTGTTGTAATACCTCTAACACCGGCTCGATGTCAGAAAGGTGCTTTGAGAGAGCCTTGAAACTCTCCTTTTCGAAAGCAATATCCTTTGCAGCTTGAGCTGTTTTATTGACCTGGTGCACGAGCACGGTTAAGATGGTTCCTATTGGTATGAACTCCATTGTGATAGCTAAATCTATGCCAAATCTTCTTATTCAAACCGAAGATGGCAGTTCATTAGCTCTTCATCCTTCAACACAATTTCTCTACTTTCCTCCCTTGTCTGAGCAGTTTTTGACACCTAATTGATGCACAACGTTAGAACTCATTACGCATGAAAGAACTTTCCAACATGAAAAAAGTAGTCAAAATGCAAAAGCTTATAGTGAGTAAGAATCAGAGAAACTATCCGAAGGATTACTCGGACGGCATTCAAGGAACTTCAGATCTCATGTTCTTGTCCTTGCTTTTATGTTATTTTGAGTTAGGTAATGAAAAGAAAAGAGAACAACATAAATGCAGGAGTCATAACCCAAACAACACAAACAAGATGAAAACAACAAACCACAGGGGCGAGGGCGTTTAAGTCTACTTGCCAACTAATCCCTCCGGTACATGTCATCCCGTCTCTCATATACCAGATAATTACCAGGGCCTAAGCCAGGTAGGGGTAGAAATCTCAAGGGGGAGTAAGGAATTGAGATAGTAACATTTATACAGCCATTGTACAGAAAGTCTTTTTAAGTTTTCTAATTGGCTTTTAACAGTTTTATGCATCTTTTTGTTTAACATTCATTGTCTGCTTTCTCATGAGCTTTAATGTGGTTTTTTCTGCTCTATTACTCAAAATCCAGAGCGAAAGATATAGAAAAACACCCAAGAGTCGATTTAGAAATAATTATCCAAAAGAGATGAACATTAATAAATCAACTACAAGTCTACAAGCCTAAGAATTTACCTCTTTACACAGTTCAAAAGAGCTCTAAACTCTTAGGCTTGGAGTTGATTCATCTAAAGAGCAGTACGTATCCTAGATGACACACCATTAGCTATGTTGGGGATTTTACACCCAATCCCACCCGCAACGGAAGCACAAATATAAAAAATAAAAAAATAAAAAAGGTAAAACACACACCAAAAGAACACACACTAAGTTTTACATTGTTCGGCCTCAAGGCCTACCTCCACGTGGGAGAGAGAGAGAGAGAGAGAGGCAGAAACAGCTAGAGGGCTCAACACAAACCATGTTTATGACCGCCAAGCAATCTTCAAAGAAAACTAAGAGCATACATGACCCTCATTCGGTTCTCTAGCAAGTTTCTGGATCAGGGACTCAAAAAACGAGAATAAAATTCGTAAAAAAAACAGCCACCTTGTTTCATCATAGAGAAGCAATTGACGAGGTATTTCGGTATCCCAATAACCTCAACCCAAAAGTACCTTCCTGGGGATTTAGACTTCGTAAGACTCTGGGCATAATCCAAAACTGGCTAAGGGCAGATCAAGATGGAGAAATAAACATTCAGAACTGAGCTTTTTTCATATTTGCTAACTAGAAATTTCATGATTGCAATCAAGACTCAACCCCTTTCAATGTTGCATTAAGAATTCCCGTGTTACAATAAACAGCTCAATAGAACTACGACAAAAACATAGTTCATTGGAATTCTGTCAAGAAAGTGGGAAATAGAACATAAGAGATGAAGATATGGTGTTGAACAAATTGAAAAGCACCCATTCCTCAAAAAATCACACTCCTATACTATAGAATTGCAGCTTTTTTTTTTTTTTTTGCATGGAAAAAAAGATTTATTAATCTTTGAAAACGGATTACAAAGATTAAAGGGAACCATGGGAGATAGCATCATACGCCACCACGGACCCGAAAGGGAAAACACACTTTTTTAAGAATTGCAGCTAATTGATAGCAAATATCAAACACTTGGAACAATAATTTAGTTCTAATTGGTTTTGCAGGCCAAAGCTAAGGCATAGTTTACAACTGGCTTGAATTCCAATCAACTGGCTTGGTGAAGAAAACGCAGCTGCATGACTCATTCCTAGCATTTAAGAGAACAAAAGAGAGAAACAGCTCAAGTATAACTCTCAAGTCTCACCGACAGAAACCCACATCTTCAAAAACAAAAGCATATGGTAAAACCTTGAATTCATTGCTATTCCCAGGAACCAAACACCCAAAGAGCATACTCGAACTTTTCCAAAACCCATTTCAAACAGCCAAACTTAGGTTAGGAAAATTACCTCAAAACAGCTCACAAATCCATCAAAAGGGCTGTCAGTTGGTTACAGATTCCGCTGCGTCACAGATGAAGAAGAAGAAGACTGGCTTCTAAGCCAATGGGCCTTTATATCTTTTTTTCCGGAGAAAATGTGGAAGAAAATGCAATGTGTACATTTTCCTTTTGGTTTCCTCAGAAAAAACACGGAGTGGTATGACGCTGTGAAAAGCCTTAACATCTTTCCTTGACATTTCTACTCGGGGCCCAGACCAATCAAGAAGATGAAGGTAGTTTGTTTGTTTGTTTTTTTCTTTTATGAGAGACAGAGAGAGGAACTACCCATGGAGAGGGGCAACGGTGGGACACTAATTGCACCCACTGTAGAGCGCAAAACTCCAACCCAACTATCACCACAGCCTGGCCACTAGGTTTAACAGGTACCGGCTTAGTAAGACTCGAACCTGCCCGCATTGAGGCAAAGTCAAGTGCTCTCCGCTGGGCAAGCCCCTGGTTGGTAGCTGAAGCTTGGGCATCTAAAACACGGATGGATGACCCAGATTAGCTGACGGGTACCACGCTGACCACCTGCTGTCCACACGGCACTGAAATATTTCTCTGTTTCTGGCTATGTTTCCGTGTTTTTCCAGGGAAATTGCTTTTTACTACTGTCGGTGACAGTTGGAATTGACCGTTAATTTTTGATGACTTATTTGAGGGGTTTGAACTTTGTTTGGGGACTTCTCCAGCCAAAAGCAAAGACCTCGTTTGGGTAAAGTCTTCTCGTTTTGCAGTAATTACATTAAACCCCCTATAATATTTCCTATTTAGGTGTTACCTCGTCGTGTGTTAAAAGAAGACACTTATACAGTAACTGAGAAAATGCACGAGATGAGACCACAGGCCCGGGCCCGAAATATATCTACTAGTTGAACGAGGAGTCGTATGCGCACACACCCATTAAAAAATTCTTCAGTCACTTCATTTTTCTATGTGATTGTTTTTATAATACTACTAATAAGCGACTACTAATTTAAATATAGAAGAAGGGTCAGAAAAATCCGATTTCCAACAAACTAGTAACTCATTGAAGTCCTAAGACGCCTAACTTCAAGTAAAGAAGTTGACAGTAGTGGACCTCTCGTACTCTAGCTCTCAAAATAGGAGGAGGGTCAAGAAAAATTGAAACTATAACAAAACGCCATTCGCTCTCAACCCTTTCTTCAAGCAAAAAAGTTAACGGTAGTTGGCATCTTTGTTCTACAGCTCATGAGATTAAGAGTTCAACTCTGGGGTTCGCCGCAGTACCGGCTTAGATACAAACCCTATGAACCCTAGGATTTAGGCCCCCCCAAAAATCAAAAATTTTAGGGCCCCCAATTTGTTATGACCCCTACATATATATACTAGGCTCAATACAATTTTTGTGTAGTCCATCCATACAAAAAATGGCCCAATTTGTCCATTGAGAAGGATATGGTGAAGATGCTTGATTATGAAGACTTAATTAGTACGTTTGCCGCTAAAAGTGCGATACGACAAATGTTCAAATGATAGATTTTGAAATATTGTAGCGGTTGTATATTTTTGGATAACTATAGTTTTGCATTTGTAATGGTAAATCTTTTGTAATAGTTTTTATAAAGACTCTTTATTGGCCAATTTTTGTATGCAAAATATAGGGTGGACCTCGTTTAATTAGTTCGATTTAGGCCTCCGAAATGTATGAGCCGGCTCTGGTTCGCCGTTTCTCCTCATCTGATGGAATAGGCTCTTAGGCTCTCCAACTTGTGTGTAAAAAAGATTGAGCCACTGAGGCCAGTTTTCTTTTGACAATGAGCTCCAGTTCAGGTCATATCTTAATTACTGTTTGAGAGGCCTCCACTCACCTATGATTACCAAGGAAAGATGCCACAAATCGGATTCTGTAACCTACTACCTTCGGGTTACTTTCCTTAATCCCATAAGTTACGGAACTCTTTGCATCGTTCTCCTTTGTTAGCATGCAACCACCCATTGCTGAATCAATTACCGACAAATACAAGATCAAAGTCTTTCCTAATTATGGCGGTGATAGTACTGGCGGGTTATGTAAGTACGTTCGGATTCTATCAAATGATATCGCTTTCATCCCACTGAAACCTAGTATGTTTCTTCGCTTGAACAGTAGCTCACATGTTGTGGTCAACTTGGAGATAAACCGGCTGATGAAATGGACTATCCAAGAAACTCCTCACCTCCTTTTTAGTCCTTGGTGGGGGCATCTCGAGAATAGCCTTGATCTTTGATGGATCTACCTCACAAAAACCCTCGTTGTGTGATCAAAAATCCCAACATCTTCCCCGCTGTTACTACCCCAAATGTGCACTTCTGGGGATTCAAATAAGGTTTGAAGGAGCATGATGTATGAGCTCTTTCTATGTCGTGTGAACTTGCAGTGTCGTTTGGATGTATCTTCGCCTTTTCTTTTAATTTCCTTTTTCAAATTCTCTACAAATTCAAGATCCAAACACAATCTCAAGTTCGCTGATTAGCACACGAACTTACATGGAAGTCAGAAAATCAGCCGGAAATGTAGTCTATTTCTAACGAAATGCTGAAAAGATTCTTTCAAATTGGGGACCAGACCAAAGGAAATATTCAAAACTGCAGACCCCATGTGTCTGAAATCTTGGACTTTTCAAGGAAAAGAAAATTGATAGAAGACGACATTCATCTTTCCATCAATGGGCACGCATTGAGCACGTAGCTCCCGCATATGCGAGGTTTGGGGAGGGTTGATGTGCGCAGCTTTACCCGGCAAGTAAGAAAAATGTTTCCGCGACTCGCACCCCTGACCCAAAAAAAAAAAAAACGAAACGAAAAGAAAAGAAAAACAAAAGTATTATTCACTCTCTTTTCTTTCACAATCGAAAAATCCCGAGATTCAAACTAATTGGAAGCATTTTTTTCCCCTCAAGATTTGGGTTCCTGGACGAGATCCTTTTGAGGCACAATTAGGCGCAAAGCCCCTTTTACTATTGTGCTACACTTCTTCACCATGGAGCCATAAGAAAGTATGGCATATCATTTTGCCATATTTTCAGAGCACGTCAATTCTACAGATTTACAATATAAATTTCCAGATCAAAACCACAAAACAAGATTTCAGTGGTCGAGAGCCGATAGAGAAAGAAGGCTAATATAGCACAAAATGCATACTGGGAAAAAGACTTAACACAGTGACTTTTACAACATACATTGCCACGTAAAAGACTTTCCACCAGTGTGCAACTATATCTTCCCAAAAATGTTACATCGTCATAAGACGTAAACACACGTTTGAGAGTTTCAGTCAAAGAACAAAAAGAATTTACAATCACCTTTATTTAAACCTCTCAAATACCATAGTTAGAGATCGGTGAGATACAAAACATACTGATATAAGATGCGTTATTCACTTGGTTGTAGTAGTAACCTTAACACTGCCATCTCAAACTGATACTGCAACCTGAAGGGAGCCATCAACGTATGTTGTTCTTGCGAGCTATTTCTCGAGCCATCTCCCTCATTTCCTCTGGTGATGGAGGTCTCGGCCCCTCTGGTGGATAGACAACGTACGAATGCTTCACAAAGAGAAAGACAAGGATGTTTCAGAAAAGTGTGAGATCCAGCCTCCAGGATCAAGCATTGTCCTCATCACTCAAAATCAAATATTTCCATGACTTCAATAATTAACAATTCATATCTGACAGATCTTATCTGAAGAGCTAAACTCTAAGGCTTGTGAAAGGATAATGGATCTAAAAGACTTAAGGAGCTCCCTCCTCTGTGAAATCCACACAAACAGAAAATACAAGTTGCTTTGCTAGTTCAACACAAAGCAATTGACCGGAACAGAGTGATCTAAAGTGCTATCAGAGCTCCCATTAGCTTGAGGGGTGATCAAGCCAAATGATATTGACAGATAATGCATGGTGATGGCGTAGAGCGACTCCTTAGGTATTTTGAGAGCATTGTGGTCAGTCATTTCTCCCAGTTCTAGAAGTTGGAGGCGGTTGTTTTAGCTTAATTTATTTGCTAGTGCTAGCCCATGGGCTTGTGGACTGTTGGCTTCTCATCCCTATGATGTTGTAAGCTTTGCTTGGTTTAGTGAAAGAAAAATTACCGAAAAAGAAGGAAGAAAAACAATCTAATGAAAGAAACAAACTTTCCAGGACCTATTTAGCAAAAGAGGATACTTTTTTTTGTTCTATATGGAGCTTTAGCAAAACTTCAAAAAGATATAACAAGTGGGTGGTTAAGATAGAACACGATACCAGTTCGTTCCCATTCAGATCAATGGTCAGTGATTTTTGAAGAATCCTAAAGCCATTAGAACTTCAAAATGTGTTGCCTCCGATTAACTAGTCCAATAGCAATAAGAGTTCTGGGAAATAAAAAACTTAATGAATCATGATTCTAATTATCAACTCCCAATCTTTCCACAAGTGCAACACCTAGGCTCCATTCAGTTGTCAGAAATGTTGTGTGAGAAATGTATTCTCAAGAGAAGTGAAGTGAAATGAATTAAAGGAAAAGAAAATTTAGTTTCCCGTGAGTGTTCAGTTGACAAAGAATCTTGCAGGAAAACTGGGGGTGTTCCACTAACAAAAAACTGTTTTTTCCAAACACCGAGACAGGTCATTCTCTCACAATACATCACATAAAAAACCGTGAAAAACCAGTTTTTTTCAAAAAACCAACTTAGTAGAACCACCCCCCCCCCCCTACCTAGATTTTCAGTATTTTTAGTATTCTCCCACGAGTGATTCTCCTAACATACATCAACTGATTTGACAACTTGTAGTCCAAAAATACCGACAATATCGTAGCGGAAACTCACCCAAAGTTATAAAGGAACACCCTTTTTGGTGTGAGGGTCAGTTTTGAGCTGGCTTACACTCTTTTTTCCACAAAACTACCTCTTTAAAACTATCCAAAGAAATTGCCAAGCAGAAATATAAAACAAATATATCACCCCAAATTTCTTCTCCCCTCTTTCTACTTTCACATCCAGATTCAACTATGGATTAATCATAAGTAAAGATTTCCCTCGTTTCATTTCTACATAAAACTATTTGCGCACGCATTGCGTGTGCCTGGTAGTCTACTATCTATAATGCCCCTATAACCTATAAATACAGTTGTATACATGTGTAATCCTGAATTCACACCACATTAGAAACTTGATAACCCATTGGGTGGAAATGGAAGTTGAGAGAGAGAGAGAGAATTACATTGCCCATAAATTTCTTGAGATTATCGGTGTTGTTGGCGAAGAAATACATCATACCGATCGGAACAGTCACGTACACTGCAAATTTCGCAATCTCCAAAATACCCTTTGAAGTTCCCAGTGAAGACATTTTCGATCGACTTGGAAATTTAACGAACACCCAACTGTTCACTGAAGCGAAAAAAACCCTAGGAGAGAGAGAGAGAGAGGGAGTACTGAGTAGGGAGAGAGAGAGAATTTGGATAAGGGATGCGGAGGACGGTGGTAGGCAGAGTGGAGCTGGCAGTGGTTGGGCCGTAGAAGAAGCGGGCTCTGAATGGGTTTTTATAGGGCCCAGCCCAGAACTTCAGAAGTTTCAGAAGTTAAGTGGGTCAAAAACAGCCCATCTCAGCCCAGCAACCTAACCCAATGTGTTCTTGTTTAGGGCTGCAAATAAAAGACATTTCACAGGAAGTACAAAGGAAAGATTTTGGAGTTTCGAAATATTTTTCTTTCTATCTTGTCTAAGAGTTTCCATTTCAAATATTCAATGTGAAGTTGCAGTGGTCAGCCGCACTTCTAATCAAAACATAGATATTATCATGGAAAGCGTATAATTTATGTATTGGTCATTTATACGAGCTTCCGCTTATGAAAATGTTCCACCTTTTAAGAACTGAAGAATATGATCTTGTGGTTTCCTTTTGTAGAGAGCATTTTGTGAGGACGTGTACCTATGTTATCAATAGGAAGGTTAGGTTGTATTCAAAATACTCTTTTGGCGTTTCTGTAATAGTTGGAACATTTATAAGTGTCGAGCTACGCACAGCTCTGAGAACTCATTTAGTGTATTGTAGTTGTTATTGTTGAAAAAAATAGAGTGGCAATCACAGATTCCAAAAAACAATTTCCTCAGATTCCAAAGAACAATTTTCTTCAATTCAACCTGCCCATTGTAAAATTTTGTTCAATGCACATAATAAAGTGCCCATAGTCTTGTCCTTGGTTTCTACTTGCTAGATCAGGTCACGACTCACAACCAGATGCACCAAATACCAATTAAACCGTAGGACCAACAAGAATTAATTTCTAGAGGAGACTTTTTCCACGATCCACTTGACTTTTGTATTCTTGCTTTCTCCGAATCTCCGCCACCCAACTCACGTTATCCGGGTTTTTTGCAGACTAGTTTATCTCGTTCCCACGCACAAACGGCTGTCTTTGGGGCTCTACTTTTGTCTGTCCCTCAGACAGTACGATTTTTGTTCACTCTCTTTTAATCCTCTCTTTTTTTTATTAAAATGGTATAGGTTTCACTTCAGAAATATAGTATTTTTTAGGACTTAGGATTGCTGTTATGCAGCTTTTGCACAGAAGCTGTTGCGCATAATCCGGGCTGTCTAAAAGTGTTTTCAATGGTTCGGATTAAAAGGAAATTATTCGTGCAAATAGTTCTTCTATTTTGTTTGAAATCTGGGTCGTTCATCCAAGCAACGGATGACCAAGATCGTGCACAACAGCTTGTGGGACCAGTTGCACAACAACAACCCCGCGTCCCAATTTTTTAGGAAGGATGACATTATTTTCTTATGAGATCATACAACCTCAGCTAATAGTCTGGAGGGTAATAAGAGGATGAATAAAAAAAGAGTGAGCAAAATTAAATTCATTCATTCAGACATTTTACTTTCCAATATACTACATTTGTACATTGAAACTATTGTAACATAATGCATTAAAAGTATCTTAATCATTTTATTGTATTTCTTTCGTTCACTTCTACAATATTCATATGGTTATTTTTCATTTATGAAATAAGTTGAGAAATGGAAGTAATTTAATCCTTCTTTTTTTTATCGTTCGATAATATAATCTATTTTTACCCTATAATTCCATCCTAATCAATCATAATGAATATCAAATTTCTCTTTATAGAATTTGAACCCACAACTTTACAGTACTTAATACTGTTACACAACCACTGGACTGATTTAAATGATAGTAAAATAAAGAATCTCGTTTACATGGTGAAAAGTGTAGCGGCGTCGGCTCCCATTTTGTTCAATACAATTATCTAAGAATTATGATGAATGGCAGTTTACGCTCAAATTTGGCATTTTTATTAAAGGGCTAAAAGTAGAGAATTTTAATTAGACATCCTATTACAATATTATTCTTAGGATGTCACCCTATGAGATTTGAATATTTATGATTCTATCCTGTAAATGTAGATTGGACCATTGTGCCCTTATTATCTATTTTAGTAGTATATTATCTAGTTTATTCTAATAGTAATTGTCATCCCGAAAATTATGGGCATACCATCCTGATAGTATAATTATCCCGTGAAGTAAAAAAAGAGGTCCACCAATTAATCTCCACTAATTACGGTATTCATGAAGTCAATCTATGTCTAATATATATCCATATATAACTATTTTCCTTTACATACTAACTAATCACCATATTTACAGAAACTCTAAAATCAATCAATCTCTCTCTCTCTCTCTCTCTCTCTAGATCTGTTACCCAGAGATGGCGGCGAACATCCATGATTGAGGATGGTGTCATGGTGACGAAAAAAAGAACGAACTCGATGGCGACAAAATCAATCTCAATGGCGATAGAAAAAGAGACCATGACGGTGGTTGGTGACTACGACGTATTTTTTTTATGGTGGTGGTGGGTTCCAGATCTTACTAATGGCGGTATTGTATTTTCGGATTCGATGGTGTTTTTTTTTTCGCCGATTCAATACTGGTGGTTTTAATTTGTGATAAAGTAAAAATGGTAAGTTAATAAACCATGTTCACATTCGTACAGTGATTATGGTTTATTAACTTGCCATGTCGGATTGGATTTGGAGTAACCTTTTGTTTTAAGGTTTCATGGTATCAATTTCATGAAAAACACAATCAATTTCATGGTAAATAGTTTCACCATGATAGGAGTTTTCGATAAACCATGTTCATCCTTTAAAAGATGGTTATTTCATACATTGATTATGGTTTATTGATTTGCCATGTTGGGTTGTTCAATATAAAATAGATGGTGTGGTAGTGTAGTATATAAAGTTGACTAGGTTTCATGGTGTATTTGTCACTCAAAATTTTCTAAACATGAATTATGGTTAATTTGATTACCCTATTAGGTGGATTCGATAAAATAGATGGTGTGGTAGTGTAGTATATAAAATTGACTAGGTTTCATGAATTATGGTTAACATGGTTTATTGATTTTTCATAATTAACCATAATTAATATATGCAAATATACCTAGTCAATGCATGATTTTTTTTTTTGTCTTTTTTGTCTTTTTTGCGTTGTTTATATATATCACATTTATTATTATTATTATTATTTGAGATTTTAGGTGTGAGAAAATTAGGAGAGAGAAATATAAGATTAGGAAAGAGAGATTTTTCAAGATAGGAAAGAGAGAGATTGAGATAAATTAGGAAAGATTATGAGAGAAAAATGTTATGAAATTAGAAGAGATAATTATTAGGAAAATCAGGAGAGAAATATTAGCTAGGAAAATTAGGAGAGAGAAATGGCGTTTTGGGATTTATTTGAATTTCAAGATGGAATCATAACTATTCAAATCTCATAGGATGGAATCATAATGATCTTTTTTGTACAGGATGCTTAATTAACTCTCCCTAAAAAGTATTTTTTGGCCAAGTTGGACTAATTGACTTGAAAAATTAATGGGCAACATTAATTTTATTTTGTTAAGTTTTTTTTTTTTTTTTGAAATGTCAAGATATATATAAACACCGCCAAAACTATGGCAAATCCTTAGACATAATAGACTCTAACATGGGCGGAATACAACCCGTATGAAGTAAAGAACATTTGTCACGATAATTAGTAGCTATCCAGTGTGCTGCACTGTTACACTCTCGATTACACCAATTAAAAGTCCAATTCCTTCCTGACGCCCATGTGCGAATATCTTCCACAATGGCCATAACCTCCCAAGGACAGTCCCTTGTTGGATCCGTGATCAGACTAATCAAGATTTGGCAATCTGATTCAAAGACAGCCCCAGCAGTGTCCCTCTCCATCGCCATAACGCATGTTATGCGTAGTGCCCATGCCTCAATTGCAATAGCAGATGTGACCCTTACCTTATCAAAACTCCACCATTGAACCGATCCACCACTGTCTCTTAAGACCCAATAATTTGATTATAAATTTGGCCAAATTTATGCGGCAGTTATATGGGATATCTTCTAGAACCAATAGGAGACCAATTGACTTAGTCAAGATTGGCCCACTATCTCTTGATTGCACGTGAAAATGAGGAAGATAAGAATGGGAAGTTATTCTACACGGACCGACTACATGTACAGACAGAAATGTCTAGAAAATGTACCGAGCATACTTGGGGACTCACTATTGGGTCCTACATGAGTGATCCGAACCGTTCATTATTATTAAAATATTTTTTTGAGGGGCTCCACAAAATTTCAGCTCAATCGGACGGTTAGAAGTGCTTACCAAAGTCTTACCATTTCAATGGAATTTATCACTCGTGTGTGACCCAAAAGTGGGTCCCTGAACATGCTCGGTACATTTTTATGGACGTATGGGTCGGTACCCATATGTTTTCCGATTCTACACCCCATCATCTTAATTATTTCTAGTGTCTTGCATAAGAAGAGGAAGCGGAGTCTTGGGAAACTGTTGGTAATTGCCAACAATTGAAAAGCACAGAGGTTATTGGCACATCATGGGACACTTTGACACATTTTCGGAGAAGCTTGAAGCACATTTTCAGGACTGAATCAGTGCATTCTTTGCCGATAAATACAAGTTCCGAAGGCAAAAAAGCGATTTCATAGCTATCAATCTCACAGTTACCCAAAATTTTGGCTCAGGCCACACTGTCCTTTTACTTTCTAGCAAAGTACCCACTCAACCTTGTTGAGTTTTATCGTTTTTCACAAGGTTCTAGACTGCCTAGATCTTGTGTTTTCTATTTCCTTGTATTTAAACTTTGTTAAACCGTAAATAAAGCTTGTTTCTTTTCAACTTTATTATTATGATATAATAAAGTTCTTCTTGTTCTCTACAGTTATTTTTTTTTCTTCTCACATGGTTGTGAAATTTTAAGTCCTCGCTCGAACGCAAACCACAAACCACATTGTGACCTCACCCTTTGGGTCACACGCAATTGCTCTACATATGAAGTCAGAAAAGGCACGCAACCCTTTCAACGTTGGACGTCAATAACTCCTGACATGCCCGCGCAACAACCGCCGGCGCCATTGGTTTTTCCCAAAACGGAGAAACAATAGCATGGAACTAAATTAAATTTGGAGTTGCGCACATTAGTTTTCGATCGTATGTGAGTAATCCATTGTTTTACTTATATCAAGTAATTATAATGGTAAACAATAAAGTAATCACCCAAGAGTTGAACTCTAGATTTCGTTTTCCGTGAGTAGTTCTCAAGATCAAAATTGTAGATGTCCATCTCCAATCCTTAACTCTAGCTAATATTCATTTTGAGTAAAAGCTTTATTTAATATCAAATACTTTAAACTGCAAATTTGTAATGGCGGGAAATAGTTGTTCAAGGCTTCAAGCCAATAATTCAATAATCCAGTACTAATTTTCTTTTGCCAAAACACCCCCACCTTACAAAGACTGATAGTCTTTAGTAAAATAGTGGAGAGGCTTGAAATTCATCAAGTTTATTGGTATAAATCTAGCACTTACCCTTGTCACAAAATGTTTGCCTGGACCACAAAATGAGAACTTAAAATATATATTAAGAGCAATTCCACCCCTTACTCTTTTTTTTACTCAAACTCAGAATTTGAGTAAAAACCCTTAATACTCCTTCACTCATTACTCATACCTATATTAAATTGAGTTTTTACTCAAACTTAAACTCAAATAGAGTTTAGACTCAAACCCTTACTCAAATTTTGAAGGCAAATTTGAGACTCTCATATTTACAGTTTTGCCATTAATGAACCTTTTACTCAAATTTACACTTGAATTTGAGGTTGCCCATTGGAGTACACAATATCAAATTAAGCTTTTACTCAAATTTGAGTAAAAATATGAGTTAGGGGTGGAGATGCTCTAAGAGCAGAGCAGGTTCAGTCCTGACTCATAACCAAACTCAGATTCAAAATCTGAGTAAAACCCCTCAAATCTCTCCTCCAGTCCTTACCCTTTTCAATACCAAATCAAGGGAAACCCCTTTTTTTTTTTTTTCCAAATCAAGGGAGAAACAAAACCAAACCCAAGTTTTCAACGGCTATATTCTGGTGGCGATTGGTGGTCGCGCGAGTTTTTCAGTGGTGGTCAGCTATTTCTGGTGGACGGCGGGGGTCAGAAAAAGTGGACCAAGTTTGGATGAAAATCGGCAACAGTGGTGGTCGTCTGGTGTGGGGTGTCGTTGAACAAGTTCGAGTTCGTAAAACCCTAGATCGTGAAATATGAGTTCGTAAACCCAGATTTCGTTCTTCATCCAAGTTGCAGAGAGAGAGAGAGAGAGAGAGAGAGAGAGGGACCTGAGGTGCTTGGAGGTTGACAACATCGACCTTGGTGACGTTCTGGTACTTGCGTTGGTCGTCGGTAGCGGCTGTGAGGGGCGGAGGACGGCGGTTAGGGCTTGAAATCTGAGTATAGGACTGGAGATGATGGTATCAAAGTGAGTTTTTACTCAAATTTTTGTGCAAGTTTAAGGAAAAAAATAGGGATGGCAATTTCCCCAAACCCGATGGATATTCGCCCCCACCTCCGGCTATTTGGAGGCGGATATTATTCGATTTTTCATCCAATAGGAGCGGGTATGGTAGAACTTAAAGAATCCCCGGTTGAAAATGGAGCGGGTATGATTTGGTGATACCCGTCTCCGAATACCCGTACCCGCCCCCGTTTCAAATTGTATACATATTTTTATGAATATTGTATGTATATATGCAGGCATATAGTAGTATATAAATGTATATGTATGTGTGTATATATATATAAGTATGCATATTGGTATAATTTATGTATATTGTTCCGAATTAAAACTATATATGATTAAGTGTTAAAAAAAAGTTTAATGATGGTAGTTTCTAAAATTGTATATAATCTTAGTAGACTATTATTTCTTCGCAACTTTCTATTCTATTTTGTTATAAATGGTTGTTTTTGTTACTATAAGGCACATAAATTAGACCTTATCCCCTTTTCTTTTCGTTTTGGTTCAACTAGTTTGGATATGGATTTACCCGAATATACCCGATCCCCAATGGGAGGCGGGTATGGTGGATTGTCCACTATCCCTTTTGGGTATGGAGGTGGGGATGGGGAAGAACTTCACAATTGGGGATCGGGGGTAGAATAGGGTCCCCCGATCCATACCCTACCCGTTGCCATCCCTAGAAAAAAAGGTTCAGGGTTGGAGTTGCTCTAATACATTTTCTAAAGGATATTTCCCCATTTTATAATATATATATATATATACACATACACACACACACACAAACATACATACTATAAATACGCTTTAGTCCTCCAAAATATTGGAATCGGCCTTTCAAGTGGATAACCAAGCTTAAGGTTGAACATGGACAACCCAAACATTGGGCCTCCAAACCGTCAATAGTCAAAAGTCTTTAATTGGTTTCTACTTGCTAGATCACTGATCACGTCACGACTCACAACCAGATATACACGTAGGACCAAGAATTAATTTCCAGAGACTTTTCCACGACTCGCAAGTGAGTTTGGCCTAAAAAGTTAACTGATTTATTTTTTATTTTTATTTGATTTTTTTACGTGTTTTTTAGTTTTTTATCAACTTTTTGTGTATTATTGATTCGTCTCGGCGAGAGGAATCAAAAAAGTAAAAAATTATGATTTAATCATAATTTTTTTTGAATAAAGACAAAAATAAGCTAAAAGTCAACTTTTTACACTTTTTTCGATCTTATTCAAAAAATTGAAAGTTCTAGTAATAATCTTTTACCTTGTTGGATTCCTCTCACCAAGACGAACCAATAATACTCAAAAAATCGATGCAAAACGAACAAACGCAAAAAAAAATCAAATAAAGACAAAACAAAAAGTTAAGTTGGCTTTTTAAGCCAAACCTAACCACGGTACTCACCTTATTTGGTTTTTTTCAGAATGGGAAAAAGGTTTGGAACATGAAAGTAAAACATGAAAAAGAACGTGAATACACATCCAACGGATGAGATCCATCCGGTACGCTATTTACACAGTGTACTGGATGAATCTCATCCGTTGAATGTGTTTTCATGTTTTGTACCAAGGCCTTTTCAGAATAGTTTATTGGATATTTTAAAATCGGTCTGTTGGACTATCACGTTTGAAAAATGTATTAAAAAGTATCAAAAGCGTATAGAAATAAATAAAAGTGTATAAAAAAGTAAAAAAAAAAATACACTAGAATGTGGATTTTTTTTTTGTCTTCTTCTTGTCTTATTGTCAGCCTAGTGAACTTCAATAGAAGAGCTTTTATCTCATTTGAAGAAAAACGTCTGTCTTTGAGCTCTACTCAAGAGAGGACATTTAAAAAGGGACGGAGGGAGTATATTATAGACTTTTGATAGTTGTTATATTGAAATTATTCCAGTTTAATGCGTTAAAAATATATTACTAGTTTTGTTCTAGTATTTCTTTTGGTCACTTAGTCAAATTGAGAATCGAAAGTACAAAATAACAGATTTTTAAAAATGATTAAGATTATAAGAAGCTGTCACACTAATAATATCAATAAAACTATAAAAAAATTCCTTATATTAACAGAATTTTTAAAAATCTGGCTTATAATTCATTTTAACAATTTAGACAAAGATAATAGGATACGACAAAAACCGAATGGCCTTTTTAGTACTCCTTCTGTCCGTTTTTTTGTCCATTTTTGAATTTTTTTTTTTGGCTTATATTTTCAATTTATAATGATTTTTATGATTTTGCGAACTTTGTACTATAATATAACTAATTGAGATCTATTAAACAAGATCCACATTGCATATTTTTTGAGATTCATATTGAAAAATATGAGCACACATTTTTTGAAAATGAACCAATAAAAACGGACAGAGGGAGTATTTCTTTTTTTAAAATCAGTAAAAACAATATAATTAAAAAAAATGGTTTAAGAAGTTGCTGCATTTTTCATGAGCGGATGACAACCCTCGCTGATGAGTGATGACATCTCTGCGAAATTTTTTTGGGTACCGAATAGATACCACGTGTCCGAGTTTACGTGGTGTCTGAACGTTGTATCCGGGCTATTTAAAAATGTATTGCAGGGCTGCGATTAAAACACTGTCTCTCCTCACCCTCTCTCCTCTTTCTCTCTTTTTTCTCTCTCTATATCCAGACCGTTCAAAACCAAAATAGATTTTCTCCACGACCCACTTGACTTTTGTATTCTTGCTTTCTCCACCACCCAACTCACGTTATCAGGGTTTTTTTCAGACTAGCTTATCTTGTTCGCAGAAAAGGCTGTCTTTGGGGCTCTACTTTTGTCCGTCCACTCAGACAGATAATACGATTTTGTTCACCCTCTTTTATTTTTTTCTTTTATTAATTAAAATGGTATAGGTTTCAATTAGGGTGCAAACGAGCCGAGTTGAGCTGAGCTGAGCTTTGAAGTGTTCGAGCTCAGCTCGTTAAGTAAACGAGCCGAAAAATCGAGTTTGAGGTTGGCTCGGTCATAAACGAGCCGAGCCCTTAACGAGTCGAGCCATGGTATTTTACTTAACGAGCCTCTTTAAACGAGCAGAGCCTATACAATCGAGCTCGAGCTCGGCTCAATTACTCAACGAACCAAACCGAGCCGAGTTGCAAGCTGTTTACAAGCAGTATTTTGAAAATGAACCAATAAAAACGGACAGAGGGAATATTTCTTTTATAAAATCAGTAAAAACAGTATAATTATAAATAATAATAAAAAGGTTTAAGAAGTTGCTGCATTTTTCATGAGTGGATGACAACCCTCGCTGATGAGTGATGACATCTCTGCGAAATTTTTTTGGGTACCAAATAGATACCATGTGTCCGAGTTTACATGGTGTCTGAACGTTGTATCCGGGTTATTTAAAAATGTATTGCAGGGCTGCGATTAAAACACTGTCTCTCCTCACCCTCTCTCCTCTTTCTCTCTTTTTTCTCTCTCTAAATTCAGACCGTTCAAAACCAAAATAGACGGCCTAGATACGCCAAAGAATACCACGGATATCCTCTGGCACTGAAAAATGGCTCCATTTCTGGCCCCAGTGAACTACAATTCAACCCTCTCTCTGTGACAAAAAGTCTTGGCCATAGTCTTTACTTTCTAGATCAACTCAGACCAAGAGAATACTACTATACTCCTAACCAATAGATTTTTACTCCCCATGGTTTCCACTGGAGACTTTTCCACGCCCCCCATGGTTTTGTTTTTTTGGATTTTCGTTACGGTATTTTCGGTAACTACAAGTTACTATTAAATTAATTCAACGCATGAGAGAAGAATGATTTGTTAACTTGATAATTTTATAGTTCAAGAATATCGAAAAATACTCAGTGAAAACTCAACTCAACTCACAACCAGAATCCACCCATTGGCTCCGTGGTCCATTCCGATTCTTAAGATTTATGGTTTTTCGTATCTTACGAGACAATCATTTTCTTGACACACATCAATTAAAAAATTCAAAAAAAAACTAAACTCAGCGGAAAGGGACCTAATTCATTTTTGCTACAAAAGTAGTACTTTTCTGTGTGAGTAAATGCACATTTTTTTAAAGAAATGGGAATGAAAGAAACACGAGAGGAAGTATCTTTCGGCTCTGATCAAACTTTCCATCTTTCGATCAAAAAAAAAAAAAAAAAACTTTCCATCTGTTCAGACAAAGGCAGGTTTTTCAAAATAAAATTTAGCAAGGCATATTTATTTCTTTCACACAGTATTGAAATACTCATCGGAAAAACCTTTGGGTACAGAGCCGGCACAGAAAATGTACAGACCATGCTCGGGGATCCATTTTTAAGTCTCACACGAGTGATACAAACCGTTTATTATTCTTGAAACATTTTTCCGAGAGACCTTTGGATTGCAAATTTGCAACGGTGGGACTTTGTTTCAACCATTTTAACCGTCTGATTGATCTGAATTTTTGTGGGTCCCCTAGGAAAATTTTTCTAAGAATAATGAACGGTTCGGATTACTCGTATGGGACCCACTTTTGGGTCCCCAAGCATGGTTTGTATATTTTCTGTGCCTTAGCCTCTGTACGCGTAGCAACGTCCAAATACTCATGGTATGTTTAGTGGCTGCATTGAGTGGATTCCATTGATAAATGACGAGGTTGACCCGAAAGACTTCATGGTGGCACTCATAGTTTGTTTAGACTTTATAACCATGTCATTTTCTATATTGAATATTTACCCATATGGCACTCGCTCACTCAATGGGCGATGTGTTTCTGATTATTTAATATTTTAATTTTCATATATATATTTATATTTTATCGATTTCTCTCAAATTAAACGACATAGTGTAAAATTTTGGTTATATTTTCATTAAGAAAAAACTGTAAAAAAATTCCTTAAAGTTATTATAGAGATGGAAAAATTTTAGTTGCACACCTTTCAAACACAGCACATAAAACACTATCTAATAGATTGAGTTTCACAACACAATCAAACCGTTCATTTTTTAGATCCATTATTCATGCAAAGAATAAAGCACTTATCGATGGATGCGGGGCGTGCTACGCGCAAGTTGTTGTGCAGCACACTGTACATCAAAACGACGCAGTTTTGATGCTTTTCTGGCTCACAAAAATCTGTTGGGAAGGGCTCTGTTTGGACCCCTGAAACCCCCTTTTTTCCGTTCACTTGAAGCTCCCAATTTTCAAGATTTGTGCATCAAAAGCAGGTCACTCCAAGCAACATTAGAATGTGCCTCATCAAGCATCTCATGTTCACCTGGGGCTAGAATGATAAGAACATATCTCATAGAATGATAAGAATTGATAAGGATATATCTCGCAATATAATTTCTGTCTCATGTGTTTCATTTTCCATCATGTTCTTGCAGGTTTACTAGTCTAATATTGGATCCCTATGTTTCGGATATCTGCAGATGCCTCTCTCGCACACTGTTCTTGGACTAATGTAATCATACACTGTTTATCCTATTGGGGGATTCGAGTCAAATTTCTTCGTCTGAATTACGAATGAGGACTTTTTCCTCCTATTAGAACATTCAAAATTTCATAGTTTGAGTTTCTACGTTTAACATTCCAATCCTAACGAACAATCGAAAGAGAAACATTTGCCTTTCTATTCGTGTTTGTTCGGGTAAGTCGCACAATTTCTATTTTTGTTGTGCTTCTGATATTTTGATTGGTTTTTGGCTTTTGTGATTCTGGTATTATTCAAATACCCATTTAATTTGTCATTGGACTGCCTTTCAATTTCGTTGATTTGCAAATCCCATTTGCATAAACCCCATTTTCTGTTGGGGGATGTCGTGACCCAGATGTGGAAAACATAGAAATTGGTGACCTGCTTTTGATGCACATCTCTTGAAAATTGGGGGCTTCAAGTGAATAGAGAAAAAAAGAGAGAGGGGGTTTTCAGGGTCCAAACAGAGTCCTTTCTAGAAGATTTTTGTGAGCCAGAAAAGCATCAAACTTGCATCGTTTTGATGCACAACAGCTTGCGCGCAACACCCTCGTGTCCCTATTCGATGTTCAATCCATTTGATTTTTTGCATGACTTATTTACGCGCCTGAATATGAAGTTATGAAGTTCCATATTCTTAATATGAACTTGATATTCTTAAAATCGACTGTGACACCCATGTTATAAAGTTCCATTCAATGCAGTGGTTGGGTCATTATTGACCATTACCTAGGTGGTGTTTGGGAGCCTACTTTTGAGCTTTTCATTTTTTACTTTTTGGATTATGGCCAGAATGTGTTTTGAATCTGTAAGGAGTGTTTGAGAGATATATGCAGAATGTATTTTCAATAAGAGTAGTGTTTGGGAGAATAACGATGAAAATGAGTTATGGATTGATTGTTTACTATTTTACCCTTGTTTATTTATTATGGTATTAAAAATGTGCATGAATATTGTTTTTAGCAATTTTTTAAAGCCATATTAGAAAATATTTTTGCAAACCTTTCCCATCAAATTTTGATTTATTTTTTGCTGAAAATATTTTTGCAAACCTTTCCCGTCAAATTTTGATTTATTTTTTGCTGAAATTATTTTTGCTCTTCCTTTTTTTTTTTTGGTAATTGAAAGTTTCACGTACTTAATAAAATTATGTAAACTGAAAGTAAGAAAATAAAATGAGTTGGTCCAAAAAAATGTTATACATTACAAGAATAAAACAAAACCCAATTACAAAAACCTCCAAAAGAACCATTTACTAGTAAGAAATTTGAGATGGAATACATCATAAGTAACAGAGACCACTTCTTCGGCTTTTGCAGAAATTTTCTTCCGGTAAATATGTGGCAATTGAGAGAGAGAGAGAGAGAGAGTAAAGTGAGAGGTGATTTTGGTGGGTACAATGTACTGGGAGAGATCCAGTTCAAAAAAAAAATGTACTGGGAGAGATAAATGGATGGATATTGGATAAGAATACGTAAAACAAGGGGTATTTGGGGTAGAATGGGAGAGTATAATTGAGGAGAAAATTCAGAATGAGAAGTAGAAATAAAAAAGGAGCTTTTAGACCTCCTTTTGCTTTTTGGCCTGGAAAGTGAAATTTGGAGAATGAGTTTGGGGGGAATGGGTTTTGAGTTTTGTCACCCAAACACCCAAAATGAGAAAGAGAAGTGGAAAAGTTGATAAGTTGTTGGCCAAACACCCTCCTACTAGTCAATCAGTCAATGGACGATAAAAAATGATAGGTACATACCCTTTCAACCACTCCCCACCACACATGTGTGGTGGGGCTCACCCGGTGGGTCCCAGTGGACCCCACCACACATGTGAGAGAGGGTGTGGTAGGGAGTGGTTGAGAGAGTGTGTGTCTATCATTGTTCATGGACGATGAGCCAAAAAAAAAAAAAAAATCTGGACTTTATCCCCAACAAGAGTTCTAACTTTTCTTCTTCCTCCTCTCATTTTTATACAGACATCTCTCACAACTTCCAACAAAAAAAAAAAAAAATGACAACCAAACACAGTCTTCTTCTCTCTCTACTCTGGGCTAATTTGGCTAAAAAGTGGTTTTTGGTTTTTTGGTTTTTTCATTTCGTCTTTATTCAAATTTTTTTAGCATTTGTTAGTTTCACGTCAAGATTTTGTGGTTTCTGGATTCCTCTCGGCGAGACGAATCTAACAAGTATAAAATTATGGTCAAAACTTAAATTTTTTTTGAATAAAGCCAAAATACTTGGATTATTGGCAAATAATCCAAGTATTTCGGCTTTATTCAAAAAAATATTCCTCTTCTTCTTCCTTCACCACTCTCAAGCCCAAGACGGCTCCCCAAACACCACCGGCTACACCTGCTCCGCCAACCAGTCCTCCTCCACTTACCCTTGCAAAACCTATGCCTTCTACAGAACCAGAGCACCGAATTTCCTCGACCTCCGCTCCATCGCCGACCTCTTCTCCGTCAACCCCGTCCAAATCGCAGAGGCCAGCAACATCACGTTCTCTTACGAGATCCTTGCCCCAAACCAACCCCTCTTCGTCCCGATATCCTGTTCTTGCAATTCCATCGCCGGTCACCTAACCCCCAATTCCAACGCCAAACACCCCCTTAGATGGGCCAAAAAAACCAAAAAACCAAAAAATTAAAAATAAAAAGCTGAAAAATTGGCTCCCAAACACCCCCTTAGATGGGCCAAAAAAACAAAAATAATCTTGACTTTATCCCCAACAAGAGTTCCAACTTCTTCTTCCTCCTCCCATTTTTCATTTTTGTACACAGACATCTCTCACAACTTTCAACAAAAAACCCAAAAAAAAATGAGAACCAAACACTGTCTTCTTCTCTCTCTACTCTCTCTCCTCTTCTTCTTCCTCCACCACTCCCAAGCCCAAGACTTCTACCCAAACACCACCGGCTACCCCTGCCCCGCCAACCAGTCCTCCGTCTCCACTTACCCATGCCAAACCTACGCCTTCTACAGAGCCAGCGCACCGAATTTCCTCGACCTCCGCTCCATCGCCTACCTCTTCTCCGTCACCCCTTTCCAAATCGCAAACGCCAGCAACATCCCGTTCTCTTACGACATCCTTGCCCCAAACCAACCCCTCTTCGTCCCGATATCCTGTTCTTGCAATTCCGTCGCCGGTAACCTAACCCCCAATTCCAACGACAGCCTTTCCTACAACGAGTTTAATCCCAGCCCCAATACCACTACCAGCATTTCCTACGCCAACATCCCTTACACTGTCGGCGGCGGGGATACCCTCTTCCTCGTGTCCGTTGCCGCCACCTTCCAAAACCTCACCACTTACTATTCCGTCGAGATCGTCAACCCAGATCTCGTCCCGACGAATCTCTCGATTTTGGACACTGCTAATGTCCCAGTGTTTTGCAAGTGTCCAAACAGAACCCAGTCCAATTTCCTCATCACTTGCGTTATCCAGCCCGAGGATTACTTAACCTCAGTCGCTTCGTTTTTCGGGTCATCTGCGAATTCAATCGTTGAGGTTAACGGCAATAATTTTGAACCTTATACCACCATATTTATCCCCGTTTCAAGACTACCCGCTTTATCACAGACCAGTGTTGTTACTCCTGTATCTTCAGTGTTGTTACTCCAATGCGGGGTTTGGTGATCTATCATGCAAGTACTGTATGTAATAATATGGGGGCCAAAGCCAATAGGAATTCCAAGTTCTGCGTTTGCTTGTCACAATTGGTGGTGGAACCTACAATGATCAAAATTGTGATGTATCATGCATGTATGTAATAATATGGGGGCCAAAGCCAATAATTGAACGGGCTGCCTAAAAACTACCAAGTTCTGCGTTTGCTTGTCATGTGACTAGTTTTAATGAATCCCGGCCTCTTTCTTCTTTATCTTCGGATGGGATGATATCTCGAATAGGAATTCCACTCTATTTAAGAATACTCGTAAAGCAATTAATGGATGTAGGTGCCGCGTTAGTCATTAAATTTAGAGATGAGAAGAAGCAATAATTTGAAGAATTTTGTTGAAATGGAATGGAGGAGGTTGAAATACTAACAAAAAGGATCAGCTACTGCTCTTGACGATTAAAGTTATGACCTTGAAGGAAGATGTTGACGTCGAGAAAGACGCCTCTCTTTCTCTGAAATTTTAAATTCGAGGTTTGGAATGGTTTGTTCTCCTGATCATAGGTTTTGTTTCCTTCTTGTGGGTTTTTTTTTTTTGTCCTTTTGGCTTTAGGTTGTCTTTTGATTTTATTTGTCGGTAATGCTACATACACAACAAAAGGGACAACAAAATGGACAACAGCCCCAAAACGATGTCGTTTTGGGGTCTGTTGTAAAAAAAAAAAAAAAAAAAAATGGGATGAAAATTTCAAAACGCGCGCGCTGTTCTTCATCTTCTTCCCCATTCCCCATCCACCAAACACTTCAGCAGTCAAAAGTAGAAGAGAGAGAGAGAGGGCGCCTACCATCAGTCCATCACCAACCACCACTGTCTGCGCCTCCCCTTCGCCAGAAACCACCACCATCTGACGGCCGCCGGAACTCCATAACCATCACAGAACCCCCATTTCCGGCGAACTCCACAGCTGCCGCCGATCGCCATTACCCACTCCACAAAACTATGAAGTTCATTAGAAGTAACAAAGAGAAAGAGGGAAACAATTGTTATGAAATTGGGGGTTTTTCAACTGCTTAGGGTTTCTGAAATTGAAACAAGGAGGAGAGAGAGGGCACCGTGACAGAGGAGGAGAGAGATAGATGTAGAACTTTGTAGTGGTGGTTGTGAATCCGACGATTTCGAATCCTCTGATGGTAGTCGCCGGAGGTGGAGAGTTGACAGAGGTGTCGGCACTGGCAAAGGTCGTCGTCGGTGGTTGTCGCGGCAGTCATACCGGTCTCTTGGTGGTCGCCGGAGGTGTCGGCAGTGGTGGAGATCGGCGGCGGTGGTCATCGTGGCAGTCACTCCGTTCTCTCTCTCCCTCCTGCCCTCCCTCTTCTGTCGACTGTGAATGGGGTAGGGAAGAAGAAAGTTTTCCCTTTTTTGTTTGTTTTTTTTTTAAACAACAGGCCCCAAAACGACGTCGTTTTGGGGCTGTTGTCCAATTTGTTGTCCAAATTGTTGTGTCTGTAGCAGCGTTCTTTATTTGTTGGGTTGTTTTAGCAAGTGTGTGACTTTGTTTATGTTGTGGCGTACGTTGGCTAGTTGTCTTCCTTTTGGTTCGGTTCTTGTGTGGCGCTTTGCTGGTGTACTCAAAATCCTTTTAATCTTTATTTCTTTCCAAAGATCAATAAATTTTTTTTTGCCGAGGAAAAAAAAAAAAGTGTTAGCGATAATTTATTCCGTTTTCCATCTTTTTTTAACTACATTTTTGGTCACTCTATTTGGATCATCTGAGGGGTTTGGATCAAATCCATATTAGCTGACGAATGAATTATTAGATACCCAATCAAAATGGATCAGATTGCAGTTGGTCTTTTTTCTTCTTCTTGTCTTATTGTCAGCCCAATGAATTTCAATATAGAAGAACATTTATCTCATTTGAAGAAAAACGTCTATCTTTGAGCCCTACTCAAAAGAGGACATTTAAAAAGGGACAGATGAAGTATATTACAGACTTTTGATATTTGTTATATTGAAATTATTCCAGTTTAATGCATTAAACATATATTAATAGCTTTGTTCTAGTATTTCTTTTCGTCACTTAATCATATGGTTATTTTTCATTTATGAAAGAAATTGAGAATTGAAAGTACAAAATAACAGATTTTTGGGTAAACCAAAACTAAAATGATTAAGATTATAAAAAGCTATTACACTAATAATATCAATAAAACTATAAAAAAATTCCTTATATTAATTTTTAAAAATCTGGCTTATGATTCATTTTAACAATTTAGACAAAGATAATAGGATACGACAAAAGCCGAATGGCCTTTTCAGTACTCCTTCCGTCCGCTTTTGTTGGACTATTTTTGAAATCTGTTTTTTTTTTTCTTCTTATTTTTCAATTTATAATGATTTTTATGATTTTGTGAATCTTGTACACTGTCAAAATGACACATATTTTGAAAATGAACCAATAAAAACGGACGGAGGGAGTATTTCTTTTATAAAATCAGTATAATTAAAATTTTTTTTTTTTTTTTTGAGAAGTTGCTTCATTTTTCATGAGCGGATGACAACCCTCACTGATGAGTGACGACATCTCTGCGAAATTTTTTTGGTACCAAATAGATACCACGTGTCCGAGTTTACGTGGTGTCTGAACGTTGTATCCGGGCTATTTAAAAATGTATTGCAGGGTTGCGATTAAAACAGTGTCTCTCCTCACCCTCTCTCCTCTTTCTCTTTTTTTTTTTTCTCTAAATCCAGACCGTCCAAAATCAAAATAGACGGCCTAGATACGCACAGGAATACCACGGATATCCTCTGGCACTGAAAAATTGCTCCATTTCTGGGCCCTAGTGAACTACAATTCAACCCTCTCTCTGTGACAAAAAGTCTTGGCCATAGTCTTTACTTTCTAGATCAACTCACACCAAGAGATTACTACTATACTGCTAACCAATCGATTTACTCCCATGGTCTCCGCTGGAGACTTTTCCACGCCCCCCATGGTTTTGTTTTTTTTGGATTTTCGTTACGGTATTTTCGGTAACTACAAGTTACTATTAAATTAATTTAACGCATGAGAGAAGAATGATTTGTTAACTTGATAATTTTATAGTTCAAGAATATCGAAAAATACTCGGTGAAAACTCAACTCAACTCACAACCAGAATCCACCCATTGGCTCCGTGGTCCATTCCGATTCTTAGAGGCCGTTTGGCTGACTGTTTTTTGATTTTTCGATTTCTCCTTTTCGCATTCTGGGTGTTTGGCCAACACACCCAGAAGTTGTTTTACCAAAAACTGTTTTTCCGTTTTTGAAGATAGAAGCCAAAAATCAAAAATAGGTTTGGAGGTGTTTTTTGATTTCTACTTCTCATTTTCCCTTCCAAAACACATTCTGCACATTTCTCCCAAACACTACTCCCACATCCAAAACTCATTATGATCAAAAGCCAAAAAGCCAAAAAGCCAAAAATCAAAAGCTAAAAAGTAGGCTCCCAAACACCCCCTTAAGATTTATGGTTTTTCGTATCTTATGAGACAATCATTTTCTTGACACATCAATTAAAAAGTCCAAAAAAAAACTAAACTCAGCGGAAAGGGACCTATTCATTTTTGCTACAAAAGTAGTACTTTTCTGTGTGAGTAAATGCACATTTTTTTTAAGAAATGGAAATGAAAGAAACACGAGAGGAAGTATCTTCCGGCTCTGATCAAACTTTCCATCTGTTCAGACAAAGGCAGGTTTTTAAAAAAAAAATTTAGCAAGGCATATTTATTTCTTTCACACAGTATTGAAATACTCATCGAAAAACCTTTGGGTACAGAGCCGGCACAGAAAATGTACAAACCATGCTCGGGGACCCATTTTTAAGTCTCACACGAGTGATACAAACCGTTTATTATTCTTGAAACATTTTTCCGAGGGACCTTTGGATTGCAAATTTGCAACGGTGGGACTTTGGTTCAACCATTTTAACCGTCTGATTGATCTGAATTTTTGTGGGTCCCCTAGGAAATTTTTTCTAAGAATAATGAACGGTTCGGATTACTCGTGTGGGACCTACTTTTGAGTCCCCAAGCATGGTCTGTACATTTTCTGTGCCTTAGCCTTTGTACGCGTAGCAACGTCCAAATACCCATGGTATGTTTAGTGGCTGCAGTGAGTGCATTCCATTGATAAATGACGAGGTTGACCCGAAAGACTTCATGGTGGTACTCATAGTTTGTTTAGACTTTATAACCATGTCATTTTCTATATTGAATATTCACCCATATGGCACTCGCTCACTCAATGGGGGATGTGTTTCTGATTATTTAATTTTCATATATATTTTTATATTTTATCGATTTCTCTCAAATTAAATGACATAGTGTAAAATTTTGGTTATATTTTCATTAAGAAAAAACTGTAAAAAAATTCCTTAAAGTTATTATAGAGATGGAAAAATTTTAGTTGCACACCTTTCAAACACAGCACATAAAAAACACTATCTAATAGATTGAGTTTCACAACACAATCAAATCGTTTATTTTTTAGATCCATTATTCATGGAAAGAATAAAGCACTTATAGATGGATGTGGGGCGTGCTACGCGCAAGTTGTTGTGCAGCACACTGTACATCAAAACGACGCAATTTTGATGCTTTTCTGGCTCACAAAAATTTGTTGGGAAGGTCTCTGTTTGGACCCCTGAAAACCCCTTTTTTCCGTTCACTTGAAGCTCCCAATTTTCAAGATTTGTGCATCAAAAGCAGGTCACTCCAAGCAACATTAGAATGTGCCTCATCAAGCATCTCATGTCAACCTGGGGCTAGAATGATAAGAACATATCTCATAGAATGATAAGAATATATCTCGCAATATAATTTCTGTCTCATGTGTTTCATTTTCCTATCATGTTCTTGCAGGTTTACTAGTCTAATATTGGATCCCTATGTTTCGGACATTGCAGATGTCTCTCGCGCACACTTATAACATTAGAATGTGCCTCATCAAGCATCTCATGTTCACCTGGGGCTAGAATGATAAGAACATATCTCATAGAATGATAAGAATTGATAAGGATATATCTCGCAATATAATTTCTGTCTCATGTGTTTCATTTTCCATCATGTTCTTGCAGGTTTACTAGTCTAATATTGGATCCCTATGTTTCGGATATCTGCAGATGCCTCTCTCGCACACTGTTCTTGGACTAATGTAATCATACACTGTTTATCCTATTGGGGGATTCGAGTCAAATTTCTTCGTCTGAATTACGAATGAGGACTTTTTCCTGCTATTAGAACATTCAAAATTTCATAGTTTGAGTTTCTACGTTTAACATTCCAATCCTAACGAACAATCGAAAGAGAAACATTTGCCTTTCTATTCGTGTTTGTTCGGGTAAGTCGCACAATTTCTATTTTTGTTGTGCTTCTGATATTTTGATTGGTTTTTGGCTTTTGTGATTCTGGTATTATTCAAATACCCATTTAATTTGTCATTGGACTGCCTTTCAATTTCGTTGATTTGCAAATCCCATTTGCATAAACCCCATTTTCTGTTGGGGGATGTCGCGACCCAGATGTGGAAAACATTAGAAATTGGTGACCTCCTGCTTTTGATGCACTAACTCTTCAAAATTGGGAGCTTCAAGTGAACACGAAAAAAATGGGTTTTCATGGGTCGAAACAAAGCCATTCCTAGATGATTTTTGTGAGTCAAAAAAGCATCAAAACTACGTCATTTTGATGCACAACAGTTTACGCGCAACACCCCGTGTCTCTTTTCGATATTCAAACCATTTGATTTTTTGCATGACTTATTTAGGCGTTTAACTCTACAAAATAAACGGTTCATAACTTCATATTCTTAAAATAGACCGTGACGCCCATGTTATAAAGTTCCATTCAATAACGTAGTGGTTGGGTCATTGACCACTTACCTAGTAGTCAATCAGTGAATGAACGGCTTAGATGGGCCAAAAAACAAAGATTATCTTTGACTTTATCCCCAACAGAGTTCCCACTTCTTCTTCCTCCTCCTCCCATTTTTATACACAGACATCTCTCACAACTTTCAACAAAAAACCAAAAAAAAATGAGAACCAAACACTGTCTTCTCCTCTCTCTACTCTCTCTCCTCTTCTTCTTCCTCCCCCACTCCCAAGCCCAAGACGGCTCCCCAAACACCACCGGCTACACCTGCCCCGTCAACCAGTCCTCCGCCTCCACTTACTCATGCCAAACCTACGCCTTCTACAGAACCCGTGCACCGAATTTCCTCGACCTCGGCTCCATCGGCGACCTCTTCTCCGTCAGCCGTCTCCAAATCGCAAACCCCAGCAACGTCACCTTCCCAAACACCACCCTTGCCCCAAACCAACCCCTCTTCGTCCCGATATCCTGTTCTTGCAATTCCGTAGCCGGTAACCTAACACCCAATTCCAATGCCAGCCTTTCCTACAACCAGTTTAATCCCAGCCCCAATACCATTAGCAACATTTCCTACGCCAACATCACTTACACTATCGTCAGCGGGGATACCTTCTTCCTCCTGTCCACTGTCAGCTTCCAAAACCTCACCACTTACTATTCCGTCGAGATCGTCAACCCAGATCTCGTCCCGACGGATCTCGCGATTGGGGCTACTGCTTATTTCCCAGTCTTTTGCAAGTGTCCAAACAGAAACCAGTCCAATTTCCTCATCACTTACGTTATCCAGCCTGAGGATAACAGAACCTCAGTCGCTTCGTTTTTCGGGTCATCTGAGAGTTCAATTGTCGAGGTCAACGGCAATAATTTTGAACCTTATACCACCATATTTATCCCTGTTTCAAGACTACCCGTTTTATCACAAACCAGTGTTGTTACTCCAGTATCTTCAAATGGGACGGAGGAAGATAAAGGTGAAGTTATAGGGCTGGGAATTGGGTTAGGAATTTGTGGGATTTTGTTGGGTTTGGTGATTGGGTTGTGGGTTTACAGAGAGAAGAAGTGGAAGAAAAGGGAGTTGGCAAGGGAGAGAGATGAAGAGAAATTGGGGGAAAAGGGTGGAAAAGTTAAGGGCGTGTTTGGGAAAGGGGTGGATCTGAATTTATTAGCTGCTGATGTTTCAGATTGCTTGGATAAGTATAGAGTGTTTGGGATTGAGGAATTGAAGGCAGCTACTGATGGGTTTGATGAGAAATGGGTGATTCATGGGTCTGTGTATAAAGGGTATATTGATGGTGGGCTCCATGCTATCAAGAGGATGAAGTGGAATGCTTGTGAAGAGCTCAAGATCTTGCAGAAGGTAACTTTCCTAAATTCCACCTTTGCCCTTGTTAGTGGTCATGCTGTATTTTCATACTTTCCCAGTTATCTCCCTTAGACAGTGTTAATTACATCTACAAAGGGTCATTTGTAAGGCTGTAAACTAACCGAGCTACTTGCGAGCAGCTCGTGGCTCGGCTCGGCTCGGCTCAGCTCATTTAGTAAGAGTTGAGCTCAAGCTCGAGTTTACTAAATGAGCTCACTAAAGCTCGGCTCGGCACGGCACGCAAAAGCTTGGCTCGGCACGGCTTGCAAAAGCTCGGCTCGTTTGTATAGACTCGGCTGGTTTAAGAAAGCTCGTTAACTAAATTACATTGGCCGAGCCCGAGCTTGAGATTTTAGCTCGTTTAGTAAACGAGCCCAACTCAAGCTTGACAAAACTCGGCTCATCTTGTCTCGTTTACACCCCTAGTCATTTTCATTTATCAAGTTCCTCGATATGTGAGATATTTTTGGCGTTTAGAGAGGTATATAGGAGTCTATTTGCGAAGTTATCGGCCCTCTTGATGCCTTTTCAATAAATTTATTACTTGTCAAAGAAATATGCATTTCACGAGCTTGTTTGCTTATATCACGAGGGAAAAAAAGAAAAAAACGCAATACAAAAAGTTATGTTTGTAGCATTACTCGATTGGTGACGCGTTAACCAGATGTGATCCTTTTGCTTTTTGTATTGCGGTTTAGTGCCTCATCTTCAAATGATGCAAGTGTAGAATTTGCGACACCCTTTTCTTTCTCTATTCAACAGTTCAATGTATTGTTTAATGCCTTGATGCCTTAAAAAAGTTTTGGTAATTGGTAGATTAAAAGGACTGGGGGAGGTGAAACTATGTAAACACAAAAGTCAGGGACGTAACTGCAAGAAACCAAATACAAAATTTGGTCAGATGGAGATTTTAAACTACCATGATTAGAATAGTAGTTTGGTGAAGTGATTAGTCTTATTCTTAGGCACTAATAATAATAATTTAGTGGTGCAGTCAGCCAGCCTGGTCCCTTTCTTTCGATTTTTTCAAAACACAAGTCGTTAATCTTGACTTTATCAAATAGTATATAAGAACATGGAAAATGTTAAAATGTAAAAACGGTCCACTGGGCTGTCGCTAAGTTTCAAAAATGTGTTTTAATGTGTGAAAAGTGTATGAAAATGTATTTAAAAATGTAGAAAGTGCATTAGAATCTGCGTCTTTTCTATCTTTCTTTTTAGTCTATTCTCATTGTTATTGTCTTTTCATGGGTGATGGTAGGGATTTTGGACCCGTTAGCATTTTCTTTATCCTATGAAGCAAAGGGATGTTTTGGAGCCAAAAAAAAAAAAAAAACCCAGTAAAAAAATAAAAAATAACTTCATCATGTTCATTCTTAATGATTTAGCTTACCAATTAAATGACCTAGGCTGAAACGGTCATACAAAACCCGTGTACACCTTTTACTACTCAATCGAAAGTTTTTTTTTTTTTTTGGTCTTTTAATTTTTTTTCTCAGTCTTTTAAATAAGGCATTTGATTATGTCTTTTCTCTGTTGTCGTTGAAGGAGTGATTCCAAACGAAATCATGTTTTTTTTTTGCTTTTGAAGGTTAACCACGGCAACTTGGTGAAGCTAGAAGGGTTCTGCATAGACCCTGAAGATGGAAACTGCTATCTCGTTTACGAATACGTTGAAAATGGATCTCTTTCCTCATGGCTCCACGACGAAAAGAAGGACAAGTTGAGTTGGAAAACAAGGCTAAGAATCGCTATTGATGTGGCCAACGGTCTCCAATACGTCCACGAACACACTAGGCCGCGAGTGGTTCACAAAGACATCAAGAGTAGCAATATCCTCTTAGATTCATCCATGAGAGCAAAAATAGCCAATTTCGGGCTAGCAAAATCTGGCCACAATGCCATAACAATGCACATCGTTGGAACTCAAGGCTACCTGGCCCCCGAGTACATATCCGATGGAGTGGTTTCGACCAAAATGGATGTGTTCTCCTTTGGGGTGGTTTTGCTCGAGCTTGTTTCGGGGAGGGAAGCCATTGATGGAGAAGGGAAGCTCCTATGGAAGCGCGTTGAGGGAATTTTGGAGGGGACCGAGGAGAGTAAGGAGACGAAAGTGAGGGGATTCATGGATGGGGTTCTTCTTCGAGAGACTAGCTCAATGGAGAGTGTGATGAATGTGATGGGTCTTGCCGTTGCTTGTTTGCATAGAGATCCTTCGAAGAGGCCTAGCATGGTGGATATTGTTTATACCTTGTGCAAGAGTGACGAATTGTTCTTCGATGTCTCCGAGGATGGGTTATCTCCCCGTGAAGTATCAGCAAGATAAGTTTTGATAAGAGTGACATGTTTCGGAGCGAGGATGGGTTATCTCCGCGTCAAGTAATAGCCAAAGGAGTTGTAGTCACGGTAAGTAAGGGCGTTCTTTTCTATTTACTATCTCTCAGCGATTCTGTTGCGATCGAGAGCGTTGTGTAGTGAGTAGGTACTCCCATGAGTTTGTGAATCATGTAATGTAATAATATGGGGGGCCAAAGCCAATATGTGAAATGGGATGTGTAAGAACTACCAAATTTTGCTTTTGATTGTCATGTTAGTAGTATGTTACTAGCTAGTTTTAATCAAATAAGTGTTGTAATCATTTATTGCATTTTCCATATTTCTTGTCAGTCTATTGGGCATCTTCTTCATCTAATAATCTGCTTCTTTTTTTACCGAGTGTGTGATAATAAGTTGGCCTGGACATTTCTGGTTATAAAAGAAATAGTTATGGTTTACTCTTTTATGGGTATCCACAGTATCTTTAACATCACCTGACTCTTCTTTCTTTTGGATGTTCGCAGTGTGCCAAACGGAGAACTTATTTCTTTCCTCGCTTCCTTTTTTGCTCTCCACGCTTCAAGTTTCTTCCTCTCCCATCCTTTCCGGTGACAAACGATCAAGTCACAATAGTTGTATCCAAGATAGCTTAAAAGTTTCCAATTTTGAAGTTTCCTGATTTGGAAACTTTCCTACGGTCTCGGGTACCGCTATTCTGGTTTGGTTGTTTGTTACCAGTTTTCCTTAGGAGTATCCCTTGAATGAGATTTCCTCAAATTTTTCTTCTTCTTTTTTTTTGAATCTTAGCCCAAGTTTCTGTGCCTTGCTCGAATTAGTTGACTTGTCTCTCCACACAAGAGAAATGGTTTGCACTTGATGGAGAATGTTTAACACGTTTTGTATTTGCTTTTAGCACTTTCTTGAATTGGTGGCCAGCAATATGATAAAATAATGTACTCCGTGTTGCACAAAATCAACACCACATATATGTGCATTGTGCACAAGTCAAAATACTAGGAAACTATATTCCATTAGAGTACTGATAGAATCCAGGCCGTCCGTCTTATAAACTAAAATTCAATTTTTGATATACTAATCGATAACCGATCACATTGATTTTTCGCGTGAATACACTATTTTACGGCTCCTACAAGATGTACAGTTTAGATTACCACAATGAAAACACGATGAGGCTCACAATTGGTGGTGGAACCTACAATGATCAAAATTGTGATGTATCATGCATGTATGTAATAATATGGGGGCCAAAGCCAATAATTGAACGGGCTGCCTAATATCTACCAAGTTCTTCGTTTGCTTGTCATGTTACTAGTTTTAATGAATCCCTCTCCTTCTGTATCTTCGGATGATAACTGGAATAGGATCCACTCTATTTAAGAATGTTCGTAAGGCAATGGATGTAGGTGTCTTCACTGTTACGTTGGTCTTTAAATTTATCGGGGGAAGAAATAATTCAAAGAATTTTGTTGAAATGGAGGAGGTCGAAAAAACACAAAAGATCAGTGCTCTTGACAATTAAGGGGAAGTTATGACCTTGAAGGAAGATGTTGACGTTGAGAAAGATACATCTCTTTCTCTAGAATTTTAAATTCAAGGTTTGGTAGTTTGTGGTTTGTTCTCTTGATCATATGGTTTTGCTTTTCTTCGGTTTCTTCTTGTGGGCTTTTTTGTCCTTTTGGTTTTAGGTTGTCTTTTGATTTTGTTTGTTGGGTTGTTTTAACGAGTGTGTGGCTTTGTTTATGTCGTGGTGTTGGTTGGCTCGTTGCCTTCTTTTTTATTTGTTTCTTGTGCGACGCTTTGTCGGTGTACCCAAAATCTTTTTAATCTTTATTTCCTTCGAAAGGTTAATAAAATCTTTTTTTCCCGATCGAAAAAAACAGTGTTAGTGATCATTTATTCCCTTTTCCATCTTTTTTGAACTACATTTTTGGTCTGTCTATTTGGAATCTTCTTCATGTGAGGGGTTTGGATCAAATCCATATTAGCTGACGAATAAATTATTAGATACCCCATCAAAATGGATCAGATTGCAGTTGGTCTTTTGTGTTTAGAATTTAAAGTTGCAATATGTATGTTTGGAGCTACTGGCGCAGAAAGGCCACGTGAACCAAAAGCTAGACTTTGTGACTTAGGCGTTTGCTTCATTCTAGAGTATTATGTTTGAAACTTCTTAGGTGCTAAAACTTTGGCTTTAAATAAGGCCCTTGCTAATGAACTGTTAGATTGGTGACTTAGCATTTGTTGAGATACGTAAGCTACTTCGACTGCTGGTTATAAAAATAACAAAAATACTAGGATCTCAACCATATGGATACAACACTGAATACAACCCCCTACATACACGAGCCGCGTAATAAATGTGTGTGCGAACTACGTGTATCGGTGTATGTGAGTGGTTGTGTCCGGATGTTGTGTGTCTAGCATTTTTGTTTGTAAAATAAAAGGTTTCGTGAAATGAGATATAAGTACTGGAAAAGAATAAGCAAACTTCAATGGAAAATACTGGAAAAAAAAAGAGAGAAAAGAATAAGAGGCACTTAAATAATCATCCTTTTACTCACTTAGAATTAGAAAATCATCCTGAGCGTTTTTAGGAATTATGTTTCCATTCCGAGATTCAAATAAACCCTAAATTGCCCTTTAACAGAAAATCGGTTTGAGGACTAAATTAAATGTTGCTAATAGTAGGAGGTAAACAGGACCAATTTCAAATTTAGGAGGTCCTGGATTGCAATTAACGGAATTGGGGATAAAACCCAATCCCTTAATTCACGCCATTATCTTCATCCCTTTTCATGCCATTATCTTCATCCCTTTTAATAAACCAATCCCTAAATTTACACTTCCTATATTGGTAAATAAAAGGATTGAAAACCATCCATTTCCAGATCAAAAAAATAGAAGCAATTCTCTATCTCTGCATCGAGATGGTAACCTGAGGCACGACGGCGATGGAAGGACACTGCCACCACCACAATCAGCCATCGTCCGCCTTCAACTCCGGGGAGGATGACAAATTCGTCTCTCTCTCTCTCTCTCTCTCTCTCTCTCTCTCTCTCTCTCTCTCTCTCTCTCTCTCTCTCTCTCTCTCTCTCTGGCAACGCCTCCTCGAAGCTTCGCACCTCGACAATCTGAAATCGGGTTGAAGATAAAAAAAATGGAAACAAGAAACACAAAGCTGTGGTTTTTTTTTTTTAATCAGGTTCCGATATTTTTTTTGTGTGTAATTAATCGGGTTTCGATATTGCCGAGGGACTTGAGTCGTAGGTATACACGGATGTTGTTTGTAAAGAAATTGTGGCTGTCATCGAATGTTAAAGTGCTATATATCTGATGGAGAGAAGTTTAAGTGAGAGATCGTTCAAAAGTGATGGTCTCCATTCTTCCACAATTGTTTTAGTTTATCATCTTTTCCGATATGGACACATTTTTACCATGACTATTTGTAATTTTACCATGTTAGTTCGTTAGTTTATCATCTTTCTTGCTTTTGCCCCTTTTTTCCCATGACTATTCGTAATTTTGCCACGTTAACTGATAGGAACATCACTTTACCATGGTTTCTCTAGTTTTATCAAAGGTTGGTTTTGTTTTTGCTTTTGTTTTTTGATTCTTTTTTTATGGTAAATAATTTAATCTTGTTAGCTTTTGTCTCACTAAATTTCATGATAAATAATTTCACACCTTGATAAGAGTTCCATGTATTGTGTACATTATTGGATGGTAATCATGGTATTCAAGTTTACCATGAAATCAGTTCGGATGGTATTCAAGTTTACCATGAAATATGTTTTGATTGATGTTTGTTTGTCCAAAAAATTTACCATGGGATTTGTTGTCTTGATTCAATTTAATTTGAAATTTATCATGAAATCTGGACAAATTTACCATGAAATCTGATCGGTTGAAATTCATGGTATTCAAATCTACCATATTCATTGCATTGGGTCTGATTTTTTACCATGATTTTTGTTCTCCATTCATTTTTTTGGCCTATCTTCAGTTTCTTTATTTTTTTTTGGCCCGCGCAGCGGCTATTTAGCCATGGTAATGTAAATTGCCGCTGCGCGGGTCCAAAATAATAAAGAAATTGAAGATAAAGGATGAGGCGTATGTTGCACCATGTATTTTTCATGATTTACAATACTTGTCCAAATTTAACAAATTTGTTTTTACCACAATCAATGAAATATGATGTGAACAAGTATTTTACCATGATTCAATGTAACAAGTATTAATTTTCAACGTCATTGAAACTTTTTTGTACCATGATAATTTGGTAGAGGTTGAGGCGTATGTTTTTACCATGATCGAAGTTGTTAAAATAAGGTAACTAGTTGTCTCAATTTACCATAAACATTGATATATTTTTTTGAACATGTATTTGACCATGATTCAACTTTGCAAGCCTTTTAATTTAATTTTTCTATGTTCATTGTATTGTGTCTGATTTTTACCAGGTTTTTTGATCTCCATTCATTTTTTACCATAATGACTAAATATTATGTGAACATGATTTTACCATATTTATTTTTAATTTACCATGACTACGTGAACATGTTTTTACCATGACTACTTTTTTTACCTAAAATTCGGCGCTCGCAGGACTTAAATTCGAAAACAACATCATCCCCTAATTTGGAATCTCCACAATTTCAAAAATTCCTTGATTTTAGGTAAGTGAATCATACACCATTTCAAAACTTCCTTAATTTAAGCAAGATAATGAAGGAAAATTTGAAAAATAATTGGATGACATGCATTTCAAATTTTGACAGTCCCCAAAAAGAAGAAAGTAACTGCCATGCATTTCAAATTCCCTAGGAATTTCGGAAGTCCCTATTTTTTTTTTGCAAGCCTTTTAATTTAATTTTACCATGTTCATTGTATTGTGTCTGATTTTTACCACATTTTTTGATCTCCATTCATTTTTTTACCATAATGACTGAATATTGTGTGAACATGATTTTTACCATATTTATTTTTAATTTACCATGACTATGTGAACATGATTTGAACGTTTGAATTTTTTGGGGACCACACTTGCCTAAATTCATCCCTAATGGCTACCAGAATTTGAACGTTTGAATTTTTTGAAATTCCTTGATTTTAGGTCATTCACCGTGCATTGATTTTGGACAGTAGGATGAAAAGAAAATTTTTGTAACTAACAATATTTCAAAAATTCATTATTCCCTAAAAAGAAGGAACTAGATTTTAGGAAGTCTTATTTCATACATATATACATATATATGAAGAAAGGGTAATTATGACAAATCAAATTACAAGAGGATGAAAACATAACCCCGTAAAACTAGGAGGATGAAAACGTACGTGATATCCAAAATTTGGATGGATATTTAATTACTTCAAAGAATAAAGGCCTTAATGAAAATAAAGAAGGAAATTGATATTGGCACTCCCCTTTTTATCTATTGGCACTTTTTTTTTTTTGTCCGTACATGTAAAATACAAGAGTAAATTTACCTAATACAGACAAAAAATGGAATGCCAATAAAGAAAAGGGAAGTGCCAGTAAAGAAAAATAGAGTGCCAATAACACTTCCCATAAAGAATAGTCAAGTGGTGAGGCCTTTTCTCTTCATTAGAAGGGGGATTTGAGGTATCCGTAGTTACTAGTGGATCATTGTTTCAGATTCTCATTGCGGGATATCCTACCTCCAGGTTAACAAATGAAAACGTCCAAAATCCCTAAAATTGACTAAACTAACGATATACGTAAGAGAGAAAAGGGGACGTCAAGATTTGAACATAGAACTTGAGATGGAGGGAACATCAAAGGATGAATACCAACCCAATTGAAGTCGGAGCAATGTTTTATATAGACTGGCCCAAAAAAATTTAGGCCATGTTCCACTAAAAAAAACTAGTTTTGTTTTTAACTCAAAAACCATTCTATTCCACTGACAAAAAACTCCCCCCAAAAACTAGTTTTGTTTTAACTCTAAAACTACTCTATTCCACTAACAAAAAACTTCCAAAAAAAACCAACTACCCTTTACAATAAGGAAAAATTAGTCATAAATACACTATATTTAGCCTTTTTAAAGAGAAGGACAATGAACTTTTGCAATCAAACATAAATACATTGCTTTTAATATTGATTAGCAAAAGGATAAAACACACCCACTTTCTTTTTATTTTGGTCACAAATACCCTCTCCCTATCAATTCTCTTTATTTTGGACCCCACTCCCCTCACTCACTGCTTATCTCTCTTCAAAAAAAAAAAAAAAAAATTATGTTCATAAAAAAAAAAAAAATTATGTTCACAAATCCGAACCGTCTAATGTGTTCAAAAGGTGTTTTCAAGGGTTCACGCGGAAAATCTTCAAACAAAATACCGGGAAGGGCTTTATCCAAGCAGTTTTTCGCAAAAATTGTATATTTACAGTTTTGCGAAAAACTGCTTGGATAAAGCTCTTCCCGGTATTTTTTTTAAAGATTTTTCGTGTGGACCCTTGAAAACACCTTCTAAACACATTAGACGGTTCGGATCATCAAAAAAATATAGCTAATATTTTAAAAGAGAAAAAACAGTATTTTAATAGGTAGATAAAATATGTATTCTTGGATTTTTGAAAGGGACGTGAATAAATAAAGTGAAAAATATGCATTGTTCACTACTATTTTTTACTCAAAATTTACTAAGACTATTGGGATGCCCTTAGCTCAAGAATTTTAGATCATCTCTACTATGCCAAAAACCTAGCACTATTCAACTCGTAATGTTTTGATGGCCTTTTTATTTTTATTTTTTTATTAACAGTACAAGCTCAAATGTGCCAGAACCTGTGTATTATGGGAACAATTGTCTTGGATTGGACTTGATTGCAACTAACTCAATAGTTTATTGATGAAAAAATATGTTGATTAAAAGTTTAGACAGTATGTAAAAATAATAACTCATTTCGCATTGTTCAAACACAACACCGGACACAGTTATATTTTGAAGATTCGATGCACATTAGCCTTGCATGTATCGAATTATTCTAAATATAATTGTGTTCGAAATTATACATTCAATGCACATTAGCCTTGCATGTATCGAATTATTCTAAATATAATTGTGTTCGAAATTATACATTCGATGCACATTAGCCTTGCATGTATCGAATTATTCTAAGTTCAATTGCGTCCGGAATTGTGTTCGGAAGGTTGTCTTGCTTTGCTTTTTTGTTCACAAAAGCACCCACTGAAGCAAGAAATCATACACCATGTCAGAGCAAAGCAAAGCAGAGCACAAACACAGAATTCCACTCTATAAAGCTTCCCCCTCGTAACGCTAACAATCTGTCACCTACATCTCCGACACAGCTCCTCTCTCTCTCTCTCTCACTAGATTCCCTGTCCTCCTCTCCCTGAAAATCTCTCATCGCCGGAATGGCAAACAACCCGCCGGAGGGGTACGCCGACGAGTTCCTCGAGCAAATCCTAGCCATGCCACCGTACTCTTCCCTTACTGGAACCGACGGCGGCTCATCTCAATCCACGGAGTCTCCGCTCAGCTTCACCGCCGGCGGCGGCGGCGGAGGAATGGGCCTCCAGCATCCATTTATTCCGTTGGGTTTGAGCCTAGACAACGGCCGAGAGGAAATCAACGGTGGAGGTTTCACTGGGAAGAGCGTGAGTGTCCATTTTACCCTTTTGCCCTTAGGGTTTGTTCGAGTTTCACTGTTCTGGGAGAAAGGGTGTGATAGAAAGGGAAAATCCCCGATCAGAAAATATCATTTTTAAAAAAAAAAAATTTCTCTCCATTTCTTGCCAAAGTACTCAATATCAATGATTCATTTGGCAAGAAACTCTAATCCTTTCTATTTTTTCTCCCTCTTAAATGCTCTCAATCCAAAGGGGCTGCCAGTGCAGATTGGGTGAATATGAGAAGAGTTAGAGAGTTACTGATTGTGGTGTTCATTTTTTTGCAGGAGAGAGAAGCTATGAACATGGGGAGTTTGTTTCCTGTGTTTGAACATTTGCAGCCTCATTCTGTGCGCCAATCCGTTTCTCACCAGGTTCATATACTCTTTCTCATTAATTCCTAGTTGCTTTCACATACACAGAGTAACATTTTAGTACATATTACTGTAAATGGTTTTCATACAGAGCAACAAATATGTATGCATGTTGCTGATATGTTGGTTTCTTTGGTGTAAATAAGATCTTGATCTGAGTTGTTCTTGGTACGTAATAGAATGAAATCTGATCGATTTCTACATTAGAGCCACGCGGGTGAGACTACAAACGAAAAGCCCTTCATGACTTGCTATGTTAATTACTATTGTGAAACTCCATTTTTCTTGAATATCTATTTACTGATTTGGGACTAAAAAATTAGCAAATATGCATATTGGAATGTCCTTGTCGGAGTATATTTGCTTCTCACTTTGGGCAATTAGCAATAAATCTTATGTGGACTTCAGTTGTATCATTGTATGCATTTGTAAATGTTATGGCTGTATGAATTTACTTTGTATGTTTGTTTACGATTTTACGTTGTATGCATTCTCATACATAAATATGAGAGACTATATTAGGTCTTCTTGTTTAAATGTTATGGCTATACGAATTTATTTTGTATGTTTATTGGTGATTGAGTTGCGGTTGGTACATGAAAGCATGAAAGTGGTTTTTTTTTTTTTTAATCTGCCAGGCCCGTGGGGGGACTAATAGAGATGAACGACGCATCACCATTACCTATATGGACAGTATAGTGAAGTTCCTGTATATGTACTTCCAACGTCATAATTTGCAATTGTTTTAGGGCTTCGAATAAACATGAACAATAACTGGTCCTGCAGAAGCCAGTTCTACACTGAAGCTTATGATTTATGACGCATTAAGTTATCTGTTTGGGGTTTTGCAGTATAATATTCAGAACTTGGATTTGTAATTGCCACCGGCTTGTGGATTGTTTTTGCAGGCTTTTCATGGTCAACCAACCCCCAGCACAACAGTCTCTGTGCCACATCCACCTTCCATCCGCCCAAGGGTGCGAGCTCGACGTGGGCAAGCCACAGATCCCCACAGTATTGCTGAGAGGGTAATTTGAGTAGCATAAGTATAAAAGCTGTTTAGGGAGCATAGGTATAATTAAAAGCTGAAGGAGTTGTCCCAAAGACACAGAGTAATACACTGATAAAATATGTATGATCATTCACCATTTAACACATATATGTTTACCTGTATGTTGAACATTAGAATGACGTTGGATTATCTGCTTAAATGAAGGGTTTCAAGTACTTTTTCCATGTAACCAAAAAAGTAGGATTTGTAGCTCCATGATTCTGTTTCTGTCCATCTTTTCATTGCATTGAGAGTTTTTTTTTCCCTCTTTACAGTTACGTAGAGAAAGGATAGCAGAACGGATGAGGGCTTTACAGGAACTTGTTCCCAGCTGTAACAAGGTCTGTGCTATTTCATAATTGTCAAAGAAATTTTCTTTCCTTCTTCATTTGTTATTCAAGGCCATCACAACCTGCATTTAAATTTACGCTTTTGCTGACAATGGAATACATTGATCTTTCTTATTTGATCCTATGAACAAATATGGGATTATTGCCTAGATTGTTTTCTTGCCGAAGTAAATGCTTCTTGACAATGTTGATGTGGGTAGACATCCATTTCCCTTTAAGCTAGGAACTTTTATTTTTATTGCTGGGACTAGGAAATCAACAAAATTACCAGGGCAAGCCAGAGATGAAGCCGATTTTGCTATGATGTACTAAGGAAAATAGTACTTCGTAGGTCTTGATAGGCTTATGACTGACTGACCAGTAGGAGTAAAACTTGTTTTTGGCATGATACCATGTTGGCTGTGTTTGTAAGCCTTAAAACTTTTTTCACATTGTCCAAGTGCGAATTTGTCTGTACTGCCTGCTACTTTTGACTTGGGAGTGACCATTTTATTGAATCTTCTTGCTTTGAAGGTCTAGGGTGATACTACATAAGAAATTTATCATGATGATGACTCCTTTAGATTATTAGCTTTGTCATTGTGGAAGTAGCTATTTTTCAATGATAGTGGTATGAAAAGACTTTACTCTAAATTCATGGTATTGTTGCATTGAATATTTCTGCAGACGGACAAGGCTGCCATGCTTGATGAAATTCTTGATTATGTGAAGTTCTTAAGGCTTCAAGTCAAGGTAAAACAGTCCCTTGTAATGGCTCAAAGTGGTAATCAAGTAAATCAATATCATTACATCTGTACATCATTGACCTACGTGTATTCTCAAGGATGACTCTTAGTTGTTTATGGGCATTTCCCCTCGTAATTTATGTAATTTTCAACCAACCAGACATAACTTAGTCTTTCCTTGACATGGAATACAACCTAATTGTTTACTTGGCCAAATCGTGCTCTTCTTTGGTAGTGAAACATTTAATGAAACTGCAGTTGTCATCACCAGCTTCAACTTTCTGGTATAAAGTCACTAACTTTTAAATACCGGCTTTTAATATTAGAGAAATCTTTGTACACTGTTAATTTATAGGCCGTGGAAAACTAGGTTCTATTTTTGAGACGGACTCATTTACCTGAAAACTTTACATGAGTGGAGGAGTAGGGGTTGGTGGTTTTTGGGCACGCGTGGGTAGTCCTCTTACGTCTGGTCTAACGCCGTTTCAGTCACTTTATCTTGTTTACCACATGTAACTAATCTTACATACTTGAGGTTTACCTATGTAACATGGTCTGATATTTTTTACCTACTTTATGGTCAGGTTCTGAGCATGAGCAGGCTAGGTGGAGCTGGTGCTGTTGCCCAACTTGTGGCCGACGTTCCACTAACATCAATTGAGGTCAGAGGACATAATGAAAACTAAATTTCAATTGTCAAATAATACCTTTGGATAAACAAATGTATCATGATTTCTCAGATAACCCTTGGTAACAAAATCCTCTTTCCAATGCATAGGGAGATAACAGTGTTGGATGCAACCAGAATGCCTGGGACAAGTGGTCAGATCACGACGTAGAGCAAGAAGTGGCTAAGCTTATGGAAGAAGATATGGGGGCCGCCATGCAATACCTGCGATCTAAAGCACTTTGCGTCATGCCCGTTTCCCTTGCTTCACTAATCTACCCTACGATCCCACCCGATGCCCCAGAACTCGTCAAGGCCGAACGGCCTGAACCAAATGGCCCGTCATAGACCTTTAACCAATCGCACGTGCCTACAAGGACTCCACACGGCCAAAATCCCACTGGTTTTTTTCATGTAAATCTCCTTGGCCTTTTGTGTTAATGGAATCAAAGTCAGATCCCACCATTTTGGCTTATTATCCCTTGGAGAGTAGAAAATGAAGAGAGTTCAGCGCTTTTTTGCCGCGGTCAAGCAAAGGGGGAGATTTTCAATGTTATCTTGGCACATTGAGTACTCAAGACTTTTGCTTGGTAGAAGTGGGACATAGGAAAAGCCATTGAATTTTTAGTACTTAATGATATAGAGGAAACAGTTGGAATGACTTTGGCCAAGTCATGTTCAGGAATGATGTTTCGGGTTTTTGCTTTTGGTTAGTGGGTTGATTACTTAAAGATCTTGAGCTTTTGTTGTATCTGCACAATGGTCCTATGTTGTACTATTACTCCATAAATTATGCGATTGCTTTAGTTGGACTCCTGGATACAGTTGATTTCTGTCTCTTTGATAGATATTGTTGCATGTGTTTTTGATATGGAAAACGCGATGGGTACACCATATAGGCACATCAAATGCACACCAAGCTAACTCTTCCAGGTAAGAGTTGAACTTTTCCGTGTAAGAGTTGAACTCTTTCGTGTAAGAGTCAGTTTGGTGTGCATTTGGTGTGCGTGCGTGGTGTACTCATATCATTGTTATTTTGATATTAGAGGGAAGGAGAAGAGGTGTCACTGAGCGGCTCCCCCGCCTTGCAATTGCAAGGTTACAAATCCCGCACTTCAGCTGTTGGCCTTGCCTTTGCCACTGGTGATACTCGCGCACCTCAACTAATTTCGAGACTTGACTTTGCAATTTTGAGACTCTGAAATTAGCCAGCTTCGTTATCATTTTACTTGGGTTATTTTGTATAGAAATGCTTGAAAATATTTTGCTTGGGTTATTTATTTATTTTTTTATAGAAATGCTAGAAAACGTGTCTTTTTGTCATCAACTTTTCACTGATTAGTGTAGAACCTCCTCCATTTCAAAAAACATTGGCTGGTCTACAATATGAGAATTTAAAAATGCAAATTTTTTTTTTTGAAAATCGTAAATTTTTAATAAATTAAAAAAAACTCATTGATATCTAGTAAATTGAAGCAAAGAAAATTGAAATTCTCATAAGAATTACTCCATAATTTTTGCGTTTTCGTTTTACAGACCAAACAATATGTTTAGGAGGGAGCTATTAGTAATTTTTTTGTATAACTTATGACTAATCATATTACAATTGCTCCAAGCTAAATCAATTTTTATGAACATACTCCAACTTTTAGTAGTAAGTTTTAACAGCAGCAACGAGCAATTTTTACTCCTACAATACTTTTTTTCGACCTTCAGAACTTTGAGGTTTAGATTTAATACTTTGTTCATTTCATTGCATTTCACAAAAAAACTTAAAGATTAATGAAAACTAAATTTCCATTGTCAAAAAAATAAATTTGGATAACTTAATGTATCATTATTTCTTAGATAACCCTTGGGTAACAAATCGTCTTTCCAATGCATAGGGAGATCACAGTGGTGGATGATACCAGAATGCCTAGGATAGGTGGTCAGATGACTTTTGCAAATTAGGTCGATAGATGGATGCCACTAGGATGTTGAGTGACATGATAGAGCAACATATATTTTATGTTGTTGTAACATATACTATGTTGGTGGATGCATTTTGCAAGGAGGGAAAGATAAACGAAGCAGAGGGCATACTTGCGGTCATGGTTCGAAGAGGTGAGGAACCAATGTAGTCACTTGTAATGCACTTATGGACGAACATTGTTTACGAGGACACATGGAAAAAGCAAAAGAAGTATTCAAATCGATGGTGGATAGGGGCCTTCACCTTGACATATGTAGCTATAATACTTTGGTCAATGGGTACTGGAAAGAGGAGGAATATAGACGATGCCATTAATTTATCTCTTCCGAGCAAAGCTTGTAAAGGTTAAAACCTGTTGCTGTCACTTTCACCACTTTGTTACAGGGGCTCTTTAAATTAGAAGGTGCGATACTGTATATAGTTTTTTTTTTTCACGAGATGATAAGTAGAGGTCAAAGTCCTGATGTTGTAGCTTACTCAGTTTTGTTAATTAGAAGGCTTTTTTAAGAACAAGGAAATCGTCAAGGCAGTAGTGGTGTTTCATTCAATGCAAGATCACGGTATAACTCCTAATATTGTTGTTTATAATATCCTCATAAATAGCATGTGCAAAGTTGGGAAATTGAAGATGCTCGAAAACTTTTTAGTTCCACATCAGCTAAATGTTTGAAACCAGATGTTAAGATTTACGCCGCAATAATCAGTGGACTTTGTAAGGTGGCCCTGCGGGATGAAGTGAGGAGTTATTCTTGCAAATGGAGGAAGATGGGTGCCCACCAAATGATGTGACTCGCAATATTGTTGTTTGGGCATTCCTGAAGAGGGGAGAGAGACGCGAGGCTATGATACTTCTACAAGATATGATCAATAGGAATTTCTCAGCAGATGCATCTACCATGTCCACATTAATCGGGAATTGTGATTATCTCGAAATGATCCAGAATCTTGTGTGAAGGGATAGAAAACCATGTCCAATATTGCAAGAGAATTACTTTATTTTATCAAAGTACGAATGGTTATGTTTGGCATGCTAGGAATGCCGAAGTTCTATGTTCTATTGCAATGTTTTTGTTTTGTTTGTGACAAGCTTTAACGTTTATCTTCTTCTCCTACTCCTACTACTTTCTTTCTTATTTTCCTACATTCTCAGTGTTTCTTTGTTATATTAATATCAGTCGTTTGTTGGATATGCTTTATCATTTAGCATGTAAGATATGGTTACGTACTTCTATTCCATTGTCAGTCGGTGTGAAGTGAATTGTTGACTTGGGAGGGCCATGGTCGTGGATAGTTATAGGACCTTTTGCATCAAATATCAAGAGAGATATATGAGTGATAGGGAAAGAACATATGTGATTTTGAGGATTTGTCGTAAAGCAATTCTTTAGAGAAAAGGAAGTCGCATTTGGGAGCTTGTAGTGAGCTTACTTACTATAGACCCTCGAATCCACTAGACTCGAGGCTCTTGAAGGCCTGACCAAGAGAAAGAAAGGTAGGGGAATATTGTTGGATTCTCGTTGTTCGCATGGAGAAAGATATATGTTTGTGTTTTTGGGCTACCATGGAACCCCTTCCTCCTAAGGATGATAAAGGTCTTCAAAACCATATGAAGGTGAGTGAGCTTTGTGAACTTGGTTTGTAAAACTTATGTTTTATTTCTACGGTATTTTTTTGTTTCACCATAACTTTTCGTTTAGGAAAGGTTCCCCAACGCGTCGCCCTTTCCGTAGTGACTTGTAGTCTTAGGTGTAAATGGAATGTGTCTGCAAGTAGTATAGAGGGATTATTTGACAGAATAGATGGCAGGAGTCAACATACATGCTAGTCCTACTTAGTTGAGGGCAAAATAGAGTATTTTCAAGTAATATAAACCTAACACTAATAGTCGGGGACGGATTCACATAATTAATTATAATTGCAAGAAAGTTGATTCCCCTAGTGAATTTGTTGTCCATTTACGTGCATGTGTATTAATTTTTAATTGTTTTACTATTTTTGGATCTATAATGTCTTTATCAATTTATTAAAAGATTTTGTTTATTACTCCAGAAGATTTATCAAATGAGATTTATATTAATATAGATGGATCTGAGGCGCTAGATGAAGATCAACGGTTATCTCTTTCTTTGTTTATTGGAAATCAACTGTTATCCCCGATTGACGAACTGTTAAGCACTAGCATGGCTTACATTTTCCGAAGAAAAGGTACCTCTCTTCTTCTTTCCCTCAACTTTAACCCATTGGTGCGTGATATGGCGTTGATCCACACCCAAAATCCCCGAAACCCTTTTGCTCCTGATTCTGTTGCAAAAATGGGTCCAAATCAAATACAGAAATTGGTGTTCGGAAAACACAAATTGGGTTTTGATAAGCTCGATGATGCTCTTACTTTGTTCCGTCGAATGGTCCAAATTCGATCTCATCTTTCTGTCATCGATTCTAATCAACTGTTAAGTGTTGTCGCCAAAATGAAGCAATAGTCAACTGTAATCTCTTTATTTAGAGAAATACGCGAGCTGGGAATCACAATTGATGAGTATACACTGAATATTTTGATCAATTGCTTTTGCCGTGAGAATCGGGTTGATTGTGGGTTTGCTATGCTAGGTATCTTCTTCAAATGTGGTTACAAAGCAGATGTCTTTGCCTTCACCACTCTAATAAATGGGTATATCTTACAAGATAAAACTGCCGACGGTGTGAATTTTTCCCTAAGGTTGACAAAGGATGGAGACATTATGCCTAATGAGGTTACGTACGGGTCCATCATAAACGGGCTTTGTAAACTTGGAAACACTAAGATGGCTATACAGCTCATCCGGAGTATGCAGAAATGGAGCTTGAAGCCTAATGTTGTGATTTATAGCACAATCATCAATAACCTTTGTAAGGATGGAAACATAGATGATGCTTTCAGCTTCTTGTCAGAGATGAGAGAGTGGGATGTTATGCGAGACATGGTTACCTATACCTCTTTGGTTGACGGGTTATGCAAATTAGGTCGACGGATGGATGCCACGAGAATGTTGAGGGACATGATAGAGCAAAATATATTTCCAGATGTTATAACCTTTAATACATTGGTGGATGCACTTTGCAAGGATGGAGAGATTAAAGAAGCAGAGGGTGTACTTGCGATCATGATTCAAAGAGGTGAGGAACCCAATGTAGTCAATTACAATGCACTTATGGACGGATATTGTTTAAAAGGACACATGAACAAAGCAGAAGAAGTGTTTAACTCCTTGATGGCTAAGGGCCTTCAGCCCAACATCCGTAGCTATGGTATTTTGATCAATGGATACTGCAAAAGGAGGAATATAGATGAAGCAATGCGTCTCTTCCAAGAAATGGCTCGTAAAGGGTTGAAACCTTCTACCGTCACTTACACCACTTTGTTACAGGGTTTGTTTACATTAGGATGGTGCGATGTCGCAAATAGTTTGTTTCAGGAGATGATTAGCAGAGGTCAATATCCTGACATTGTAACTTACTCAGTTTTGTTAGGCGGCTTATTTAAGAACCACGAAATCGGCAAGGCAGTAGAGGTGTTTCATTCAATGCAAGATCACAGTATAACTCCTAGTATTGTTGTTTACAATATACTCATAAATGGCATGTGCAAAGCTGGGAAAATTGAAGAAGCTTGGAAATTTTTTAGTTCCATTTCAAGTAAAGGTTTGAAACCCAATGTTAGGACTTACACCGCACTAATTGGGGGACTGTGTAAAGAGGCCCTGCTGGATGAAGCTGTGGAGTTACTCTTGCAAATGGAGCGAGATGGGTGCCCACCAAATTATGTGACTTACAATATTGTGGTTCGGGCATTCCTAAGGAGGGGAGACAAACACAAGGTTACGATGCTTCTACAAGAAATGAACAAAAAGAATTTCTCACCATATGCATCTACTACGGCCACGTTAATTGATTTACTCTCGGATGGTGGTTGGGATTGCGAGTTTTTAAAAATGATCCCGAATTTTGTGTCAAGGGATACAAAAACTGTCCTAATTTGTAAGGGAATTGCTTGAAGTTCTGAAAAATACGGATGCTTTATTTGAGGTTCTATTTTATGTGCATTAGGAGAAGAGGGCAAGCAAGAACTGGGAAGGATATTTTCGTGTAGATTTCGACCAAAGGGCTGCAACCCACTGTAAGGTCGCATCGTGAATCATACAAGTTTATATATGGGTGATCTAGATATTGTAGGTGTTCCTTCCATTTAGAGCTTTAAACCTGGACAGTCAGGTATCATTTTGATAGGAGAATCAAACATGAGGTAGCTTTTACCCACTTTTTGCTCTCTCTATCTGTGCTTGATTGACAACAATGGTGTTCTGCTTCTAATGCCAGAAGTTAGAAAATAAAGTATCTGTTTTGGGTACAATGAGTGTTTTTGTGCTAAAATATATGTATCATGTTGTTTCCAATAACCAAAAAAGAGAATGAAAAAGACTATGACCATGACGGAATTACTTGTCAAGTTATTGATAGCAATTTCACTTTTAAAATGTATTTCAGCCAATCAACTCATTTATTATGCCAATATGTAAAATCATGATACACTTCTGACATCTACTTTGATCATGAACATTACTTATGTGGCTTTTTTGGGTGTTCCCAACCCAATGTGGTTGTGTTACCCTTTGGTCATCCATTGGCAATTGTGCAGCTAAGGTATATATCTCACGGCATCTATTATAGTGGGAACTCGGGAGGTTTTTTTAGATCATATTTCACCTTAGTGGATTCCAATAATTTTCTGTCATAGATTATAAGTGGCTGTTGTCAGAAATCTATCTTTGCATTTCTTGTTTGAAGAGTTTCTTACTTTGTACCTTATTATGGTCTTAATAGTCGGAGAGAACTAGAGGAACCTGAAGATGCAACGAAGGGAAGGGAATTATTTAATGAGAAGCCACCTCCTGATGAACTTTTGTCTGCGTCGGACATTGGGAAATCTTTACGACAGCTCTTCAGGAGAATGTGGTGAGTTTTCTTTTTCATTTTATTTAGCCACCATTGGGAGGTTCTGTCTACAGTACGGAAGCTGATACTTCGCTGTCATGAACTTCTTACGAACCTTGTGCGGATGATGTAAGCAATCATGTGGGAAAATCTCACCTTCAAATTTTGTTTCTTCTTACACTGATATTCCTCTTTCCAAATATGGATTTGTTTCCGCTCAAATAAGAAGCTGTTGGATGGTGCAGTAGTACTGACCTGGGTTCAAAAGTGTAAAAACAAGTTTCAAGTCTTGATAAGATAGCCTTTTTTTGTTTAAGTACTAGAATTTAGGCCTGTACCCCATCCAAATATCCCTAACATCCTGCGCTGACAAGACTGTCACTGGCAAGTTGCATTTTGCATATTGAGTAGTTCGAAATGGCACATGTTTGCACATTTGACATGTATTGGGTTGGGGTAGGTTTTTGTGTGTTGGGAATTCCTAGATCTCTTATTGGAATCTGCCTTGTAGTTTGTCTGTAAATGGTTTGTTGGATAAATAATTGGTTCCATTCAGCATTTCAAAGACATATATAATTACTCTGAAAGATGCAGTTTTGTGTTTACTTCTACTATTGATTTTCATTTGCTTTAGCTTTGAATATATGTAGCTGTACCCTGAAGAATGCCCAAAAACAGTGGAGAACTTTACAACTCACTTTTTCATAGCTCCGCGACGGAATCCTTTGCCGCCCAAACTAACCCCATAACTTCAATTTCAGACCAAAAATTCATAAACCCAGTTGAAACGATTTCCTGGCTATGTCTCCGACCTCTTCAAAAAACCCTAATTAAATTGAAACCATATTATTTTTTGCTGAGTGATTTCCTGTCTATGCAGCCTTGATTGGAAGATAGGTCGGTGTACCAAGTGTATGGCAGCCACAGGATTGTGTGTACTCTCACACGATCCTGCAGCTGCCATACACTGGGTACATGGGTACACCATTTTTCGGGTAAAGAGGATCTCCGGTGGTGGTGCTTTGATTGAGGAAGATGAGGCTGGGAGTGTGGTGTGGTGGCGAGTAATCTACTGGATTTGCTTGGAAGCATTGAATGACTTCTTTTGTAGCATTACTGTTGCATTTTTATGCATCTTCATTTTCTATCAAAATAAAAAAATAAAAAGTTAAAAATAGTTTACTAAACACAAAAATTAATTCCAACCACACAGACTTTTTTGGATTATTTTTATTTTTATTCAGAAAACGTTCACATTTTTTATTTTGTGATTTTCATTGTTGATACGCACTAATAATATCTAAAAAAATAATGGACAAATTGACGTACGGGAAAAAAATTTAAACAAAGATCGATAATCCAAATCTCAGTCTTACCAAAATGTGACAAATGTTAATATTGGGTTGAATTTTTCTTTATTTTATTTTTTAGATCAAGTTTCCGTACTAGTTTGTACACCCCTTGATTCCTAAGACATTGAAATTAATGACTGAGTAACCCTATAATGCCCTTAGGATTTTTTATTTTTTGCTAGCGGTGAGAGTCTAACCTGCGATTTTCAAAGGTAAAATTCCTTACTTATAATCTCTCTCAAGTCTCAAAATCTCCCTCTCTCCTCTCATTGTCATCGTTGTTCAAGATGCTCAGAGGTGCTCATCGTCATCGCCAAGGTGCTCATCGTCATCGCCGCTCCGACATCGTCCAGATCTGTTTCATCTCTCTTCTCTCCGATATGTATATGTATGTATATGCATATATATATTACAATATCTATATAGATCTCTCGCTATGTGAATGTATATTCATATAAATACATATATGTAGATCTCTCACCCTCCCTCGATATGTGTATGTGTATTTTACTGTTAATATACATATTTGTAGATCTCTCTCTCCCCTTCGATGTGGTATGTGTGTACTTTACTGGGTTTGATCTGTTAATGCCTGTAGTTTTCTCTCTTGCTCCTCCTGAACCGAACCGACTTCCGAACCGGGACGAACCGAACCGACTTCCGAACCGGGACGAACCGAACCGACCTATAAAAACTCGGTTTCTGTTCTATGGTTCCTCCGAACCGGTTTTGCTCGGTTCGCTCAAAAACCCCTCCGAACCGAACCGAACTGATTACACCCCTACTTGTTATGCTATCATATTGGGTTGGTTTGGTCTTTAAAGAACATAGAATTTTAAGATTGGGTGGACGAATAGTAAAAAAATCACAATATTTAAAATTTGAACATATTTTTAAAAAAAAGTCATTTATGTATGCTAAGGCAGACAAACCTAGATAAGCTTTAAAACTTTTTAAAAAATATATTATCGTAATTCTCATATACTAGATTTCAAGTGTGGATGCGCTGTCAAGTGTCAACTGATAATCCGTTAAGTTTGGCAAAGGCTTTATAGTGGGAGTGAGAAGGGAATGATGATTTATTATTATTTTTTTTTGGGTTAAATTGTTAACCATAAAAAAAATTAGAATACGAGCAATTTTTTTAGAATGAACACTGAAGGTATTCATGGCAATAACCTTTAACCAAAGATGGTCAACTAAAACGGATGGGTAAACTTTGTACTTTGTAGTGGTTAGTTTAAAAAAAAAAAAGAGAATTGCAAGGGAGGTCAGTGTTTTTATCAATTACCTAGGGGTAGTGGTTAGTTTAAAAAAAAAAAGAGAATTGCAAGGGAGGTCAGTGTTTTTATCAATTACCTAGGGGTAGGACTGTAAATGAATTGAGCTGTTCATGAAGTATTCAAAATTCGACTCGGTAAAGACTCGTTCGAGCTAGATTCGGATGTTAAACGAACTAAACTTGAACCTCATTTTTAGACTCGTTTAATAAAGGAGCTGAACTATTCAGCTCGATTAGGCCTGCAAATTTAGAATATATATGTATATCTCATTAAAAATTCAAATTTAACCTTAAATATGTATGAACTCTATATACATAATAAGAATTTTATAACTTGTAGATACATAAACTTATAAAAGTATTATAAACTGGATGATATGTTTTTATAATTATATCAGTAACTATCCAGTCAGGGACAGTTACGGTCCGGGATTGTCCGGACTAAACATTTCCGATCACATTTTGATGATCGGAATCGTCCAATGTGTGTTAAAACGTGTTTTTAAAGGTCTCTACGAGAAATAATTATTAAAAATAAAAAAAAACTGGGTAAGGCTTCATCCGAGTAGTTTTCAATAAAACTGTATTTAATCAAAAACTACTCGGATGAAGCCTTTTCCGGTCTTTTTTTTTTATGATTTCTCCTAGAAGCCTTTAAAAACACGTTTTAAACATATTAGACGACTCTGATCATCAAAATTTGATCGGAAAATAAAAGGTGTGGGCGGTGTAGACTTTAAAAGTAGTGGACTAGAACATTGGTATATAATTATATATATGGAATTATTTATGTACAAAATAAAAATTTATTTGAAGTTTTAGACTTGTAGAAGAGCACAAACATCTAACATTTTTGGCCCGTTAAGGCTCGTAAAGCAGTTTTAGTTCGACTCAAACCTAAACAAATTCGACTGATTAAATTTTCATTGAGTTCGACCTTAGCTCGAGTTTGTTTAAAAACTTAGAACAAACTTGAATATTCTAAAAGTTGGTTCCATTCGGCTCGTATACAGAGTAGCAGCAGTGTAGACTTAAGAAAGAATGAGCTACCCAGTCTCCCTATAGGAAAGGCGTTACCTGTTTGGGACTTCCATGACCTAATTTTAATCATCTCTCTCTCTCGTTGGGCACATCCTCACGGGAAAATGGCGCACGGTGGCTACGGCAAACGCAGGGTCGCCAGCCGGAAACCTAAACCGGTGGGCGCCAGTAGTAGTCGACGCTCCAAAGGACTGGGCGTCGACAAGAAAGCAAAGCCTAAGCCCAAGTCCGTCTCTATCAAAAATCAGATTCGATCCATCGAACGTATGCTCCGTAAGGTTAGCCTCTCTCTCTCTCTCTCTCTCTCTCTCTCTCTCCAACCAGTCACTAGACCTCAGTATCCTTGAATTGAATTTGCTTTGCAATTATTCCTCGCTCGTGTATGCAAGTTAATATACATACAAATATCCTTCAATCTCTCTATGTGGGGAAGTGAGACTAAAATTATGCGATACATGATGTTTCTTTATTGAAGTTGCTATACTTACTGCTATAAAGTGAAGAGCACTATACTTTTGGCGTTGCCAATTTTGAAGCCCTATCAAACAGTAAATTGTGGTACGGTGGCAAAGCTTGAAAATTTAGAATTAGTTGATAACATCCAAAGTCTCAAATTTGACATGAAAACATAGTGAGTGTCTTTTCAGAATACAGGAATTATTTCTCACTGCAAACGAGGGGGTGTTCCACTAATACATCACATACATCAAATTTCAAAAACTAGTTTTCCCCAAAAACCAAGACAGGTCATCCTCTCACAATACATCACTTAAAAAGGTGTGAACACAAAAGCCAAGATATTTTTAAAACAAAACTCCCTTAGTGTAAAACTCTTCTTTCTTGTTAATCTGTGACCAAATTTGGTCCTTGTAGAGATAAAAATTTGTGAGGTGTTCCTAGTGCCGCTTAAGTATGGAATTATACAAGAGCATCTCCAATCCTTACCCTTTTTCTACCCAAACCTAAAATTTGGGTAACACCACTTAAAGCTCATCTCCAATGTCTTACCCATTTGCCCACCCATTGTCATTCTACCCTTTTTCTTACCCAAATGAGGGGAGACTCAAAGCCATACCCATTTTTTTCAACACCTCTCTTCACTCGTTAGTATTTACAAATGTGCCATTTTGATTCAAATTTTGGAGGGAAAGTCTATAAAGCACTAGATTTGGGTTAAAAAAGGGTGTAGCATTGGAGAATACATACCCAAATTAATCTTTTGACCCAAAATTCCACCCAAATTTGGGTTGAAAAATGGGTTAGGGCTAGAGATGCTCTGAGGGTGGTAATAGCAAGTTGAGGGGCAATATGTCTGTCCGCCACTGCTGTCGAACTTTGATACTTCTAAAACGCCATTTGTTCATGGGACAAAAACAAAAGAGGCCGTTTGTTTCTTGCTGTTCTAAGGAACATAAAAGGAGCTTTTATCATTTTTAAAACCAAAATTTTGATTACGCCTTTAATCTTAGAACGAGTTTTCATTTTGGATTAAGTGGCCCTCCCACCAAATGCTGTCATTTACACCTAAACGCCTTATGATCCTAACCTCTCTCTCCTTCTGCTGTAATTAACTCCAGAACTTTTCTACTTTCACAATCGATCCTTATTAGTTAATACTTAATACAAGTTGTATAGATTCCATTTCCAGCTATGATTGATTACTTTATGGAAATGGCTATGTTATTATCGAAATGATTATGTTATAGAAGACTATGCACTAATAGCACAGAATGTCTGATCGGATGGACCGTAACCGTATTTTGTAGGAGGGAAGTTCGATGGACTTTGAACGGATTTGCTTCTATGGACTTTGAACGGATTTGCTTCTGGCATTTTTTATTGACATGCCAGAATCAATTGAAGTCTAATATGAAATCAATCTATTTCTGTCTATTACTTTCTAGATTCTGACTTGATGTTTTCTGTTATGTACTCATATATACTTATAAAGGATCTTCCACCTGAAGTTAGAGAGGCTCAAGAGAAGAAGTTGGATGGGTTCAAGAAACAACAGGACATTCACAATCGTCTTGCTGTTGAACGTAAAATATTTCTCCGTGACAGAAAGATCAAGTTTTTTGGTAAAGATTTACGTTTAGTGGTTACCAAAGTTGTTAGATTTTCTTGCCAAATTTACATTCACTGAGTTGCACAGCATCTTAGTTTTTGACACGACTGTTGGAACTATTATTTGCCTTGTTTAGAGCGAAGAAAGATTGAGCGAAGAATCAGACGCCTGGAGAAAATGCAACGCACTTCATCTGGTCAGTCCCAAGAGGCAGAGATTGCTGAGCAGCTATCTAAGCTGAAAGAAGATCTTGAATATGTTAGGGTATACTACAAATTAGAAACTCTGCTACCTTTAGCTTTTTCTGAATGATAATTTATGTGGTGGCATACTTATAACAATTGCCTACGCATGACCATAAACAAAAGAAAGAGGTTTTGTTGTTGAATTGACCTGGTGTCGCCGAGAACAATTTTGCATCAAACCACGTTAGTCCAATCTAAGAAATATCAATAATTGGTTTGCAATTAGCTTGGCTCGTGTCAATCCTAAATGGGCTAGACGATTGGGCCATGGAATTTTCCGTCTTCTCTCTCTCTAGTTTGGCTTTAAGCCTGGTTTCTTATCTTACAATTAGCAACCTTGGATGCTATCAATCCTAAATGGGAGACGATTGGGCCGTGGAATTTTCCGTCTTCTCTCTCTCTAGTTTGGCTTGAAGCCTGGTTTCTTATCTTACAATTAGCAACCTTGGATGCTATGAGGCTTTAGGTTCCAATCCTCAACTTTGAAGTCGAACATCGAATATGATTTGTTCCTTTATGCCATAATGTTGCTTTTAGCTATCCTGTACTTAGAATTAAGATATATGCGGTTTAGCTTATGGATAACGTGGATGTTTATATGAAATTGCAGTTCTTTCCTAAGACTGAGAAGTATGTAGCATTATTCATAGGAGGTGATGAGACAGACATGGTTGATAGAAGAAATAGATTGCGCAAGCAGATCAAAGCCAACATAATTGCTGCTGCAGCAAGTGGGAAGGATCTTGAAGGTATATTCTTTCTATGACTTCTACGAATTGATATCTATTATGGAACTCAGCTTTTTCGATTGAGGTGGATCTTGGGATTTAATTACCACTGGCTGTGCGCTGAAGTGTAACTGTTGCATTTCTTTATTGCACCTTCCAGCGCAGATTATTATATTTTTGTAATGCATGATTCAGGCATCAAAGAAACTCTCTCATTGATCTGTTTCTTTAGGATACCTCTTTCAGACCTCTTTCTTTTGTCAACTTTATGCGATAAAAGTTAGTTTTATTTCTGGAAGTCTGGATATAAGCCCAAGGAATGACTATCTATGGTGCTTCTTTCTTTCCTTTCATTTTTCTCTTGTTTCTTTTAGTTAGCTTTTCTTTCTTTGCTGGGGGTGGTGGTTCATGTGTTTGAGAGCTGGTTTTGGGGGTTTGGTGAAAGTGGAAGAACATCTAAACATGTCACCAGCACCAGATGTTGAGGTGGCAAACCTCAACATCTTTTGCCACTTCTGTAAAGCGAGTTGAACTGTTAATCCTTGTGCTGAAGCATAACTTTTGTTTAATTTACAAGAAAATTTTGGAATATGCACATATTCCCATGTTTTATTCCTGAATCGTTGAGTTCTGTACTTTCAGCGCACAATTCATCCCACTTAAGCTTCTATTTGTTGGAAGATTGGTAGTTTCTTTTCTCTTCATGACAAAGGGTATAACGCCATAGGCATAGCCTATTTAAAGTGAAAATTCGGAAACTAATGTTCTTTAGTATCATGTAGTTATTTATATTGTCCTTGCCTAGCCCTATCCCCTTTTGTATTTTTATATTTTATTATAATTGCCGGGCAGGCCTGTCTACGTTGTGTTGTATTCTTTTCTTACATTTGTATCGGAGCTTTCGACCCCAATCTTAACAAAGAAAAAGAAAAAAAATCCTGTGCATGCATCACAAAATGAGGCTTTTCTAATTGTTACCTGAATTTGTTCTTGCTACTTAGGGAAAACTCTATGTGAGTGGTCATTTTCTCTTTCCCCAATTCTATGTTGTATATGTCCTTACCTTTTAGTTTATCTGAGCTTTTGTTAGTTTACCAAGTTATCTTGGGGCTAGTATTTGTTGATGCTTTTCTTTTGGACATCCATTAACAGAGACAGGAAGCGAGGATGATGGGCTTTTGGATCTGAGTGAGGATGATTTCTTCTTAGCTGGAAGCTCCAGCGATGAAGCTGAGGCAGATGACGAGTGGACAGATAGAAGCGCCAGGTATACTCTGTATGCTACATCCATGGCTCCACTCCAAATTGCTGGGCCATCTTTCTATTTTTGGGTGTGCCAACTGCCAAGTAGCAAGTCCTCTTTGAAAAATCAAAAGTGTAGAAGTTTTAGTTTCACAACAGTCTTACTTACATTTTAACTTCTAAGATTATTGCATGTCTCTTATAGAGTTGGTTACCAAAAAAGGCTAAGTTTTGATAACAAAAAAATGTATTAAGGAATTAGACTATGTGCAATGAGGAAGGGTATAACAAATTGAGATTACATTCTAAGAGGCACCTACACATAAATGGAGGCGGCCTGTCTTGTCAGACCCCCGTGCCAGACACAGACAACCAACGGACACTCTTAAAAGGTTGTCCGACACTTCTTGAGTGTCTTAGTTAACAAAATAAGCATATAATATCTTAGTGACACGTCTCGTTGACACTTGGATACTTCTTGAATCCTCTGAACACCCCTATAAGATGATTCTTCTCAGATTAACAATGATCTGCATTTAATGAAATGCAGTAATGCACGCTATATAGGATTCAATACTTCCAGTAAGTGGTGTTCTTGTCCACCGAACTTAGAACCTTTCTTACCTCAATGCCAGAAAATTTTAATGCCCATATAGATAATCCTCAATTACAATGGGTTTCGTTGCGGTTTCTCTTATTGCGTTAAACGCCTGTATTACCCTTCTGATATTGCATTTTCATCTGTAGACTTTGGTGATCTTAGATGTATATCATTTACTTTGCAGGGAGCAAGCTTCTAGTGCTTCTGGCAAAGCAGCATCTGGCATGTCCAGCGACGAAAGGAATCAGGTTTTTCTTTCTTCCCCGTAATATTGTTGCTATAGTAAGATCTGTGAAGTTATAGTCCACATTTACATACTTTTCTTCTTTTGTGAATTTTTGTAGAGGCAGATCTCTGCTCGAGCTCTTATGCCGCCTCCTCGGCCATCAACCAAGTCGTTTTCAAACTCAGATCGCGGTAAATCAAGGTTTGGAGGTTCATCAAGTAAGAAACAACCCTCATGGAGGGCTGAGATGTCCACATCTGGTAACACATCCAATAGCACGAGTGAATCTTCCTTCAGAAACAGGGGATCCTCAGATTCACGAACAGGGCACAGCAGTAATTTGAGTTCCAACTCGGATGCTCACAAACCCAGAAGAAAAAGGAGGCCTAAGAAGAAAAGGCAACAGGTGAAGTTCTATTGACAGTATTATGACATTCTTGTTATGAGATGTTGGCTTCATATTGTTAACATATTGATCATGTTGCACGCAATGGGTTATGTTGGTTCTAGCTTGCACATTTGTACCATGCTTTGGTCTCATTGCTCTTTGACATGATTAAAAATGAGTTGTTCCTCTTCCAAGACAGGTATATGATTTTCTGATGTCCGATAGCAAATGTCATCTTCATTTTAGACATTGGAAATGAGTTCATATCATGTAATTCTATGTGAGACTAGCAGAATATGCTGGCTTTGTGTGTAAATAAGAATAGGGGAAGGGGGAGAAGGAAGAGGGTTGGAAGGATCCCTTATAGACCGACCCTAAGAAGAAAGAAAGTGGAAAGATATTGACTCCCACTTTAGGGGAAAGTTAGATCATCACAAAAATTTATCGATTCGAGAATCCCGCTAAGATGTATAGGGGAATAAAGAATGTCAAATGTCACAACTGTAACTTGTTCACAATTCTGAACTGCACATATAGTGGTAAACCTTCCAGTTAAGTTTGACTGTAATACTGTAAGACTGAATACTAACTGTTCTCTCCTCCTTCGACTGCCTTTGGGATATGCAAGACAACTCCAAGTCTCCGACCTAGCTTTGTCTAACACTTTTACCAAAAATGAAAGAATAACGAGGAAATGAAAAACTCTTTGGGACCAGCTGCACCTCTCTTGTTTAGTATTCCATTACTTTTTGGCTGCCCTGTATTCTTTTAGTGATGGATGATAAATTAATCGTGCGAGGAACTTAAGGAGACAAATGAAAGAGATTGAAATTTGTCAAGAACAAAGGCAAAGCCAAAAGGACATGGATCTTGATGGCCAGAAAATATACGTGCTAGTTAACCTGATTCATCGATTTACTCCTTTTTGGTTCTGTATTTGTTGGGTTGATATGGAAAACGCGTATCGTTTGCCTGAAGATTACTGAAATTGGAAATGCTGTTGTGTTTTTCACTTGTTTTTATGGTATATGGAAGTAAATATTCTGCATCCTTTTGGGGGGTTATATAGAGATTTGTCTTCTAATTTCCGGATCTACACGACAGCAAATTTTACCTTCAAAAGGATTTGCGTTTTCCTTAGTCATGTAACTCACTCTTCACTTTTCTTCTTTGTACACAGGCATGATCTGATAAACCCTTCTGATACAAATCCATAACCAATTGAAGCAGTTCATCGGATGTTGAAGAGTGAAGCACTTTACAGCTTGGTTAAACCAACACCTTGTTTATTTTATTTCTCCTTAAACAGGTACTCAGGACACTTTTTGTACTCTGTAATTTCCATTTGATGTCCATGCCCCCTCCTGTGAAGCTAGGGTTTATCGATAAAATCCTATTTGTATTTTATTAGGCAAGTTATATTGTGAGACGCCGGCATAATGTTTCAGTTGCAGAACTCACTTCTTCATGTAGCTTGTCCCTAAATTATTTGGAAAAAATTCAGTTTCTTAGAAGGCAGTTATTACTTATTACAATCAATTATGCTAGTCCCAATTTGCCTAAATTATATTAGAAAATTGATTGGATTAATGTATTTAATAGTCTACATATAGGAATTTTCCTGCTTATAAGCATGGGTCGTAGTATATTCATTGAGTTCTAGTACATGTGGAGAACTCGAGTAGTTTGATTAGTTTGAACATATTTTTGAATCTCGTTAATTTTTCAAATCAAGTTTGAACAATTCATGCTGGACTGGTTTAGTCACACGAAAGTGACGAGAAACTTATAAGAATATGAATACCGAAAAACCTAATCAACTTAAATCGGGAAACTGACTAATTTAGGTAATAGACCTATACTGAATCAAAATATACCTAATACTGCTAATAAGTCCTGAAGAACAAATCTCCACTGCCTCACCTTCCTTGCATTAAATCTGTGGGCATTTCCTCGCGAGACCATTATGAACGTGTGTTATCATCATCAGTATCATCCCTGTCGAGGACCACAGCAGGGTAGCTCGAAGAGTCCCACCAGCATTCAATGTGCAACCTCATTACCAGTCCATCGTCGTCCTACCAAGGAGAGATTATTCAGTATACGCGAGAAGTTCTATGATTTGTGGGACATTAGCTTTGGTCCCAACATAGGTTTGGTCGAGTCCCCTATAGATAGTAGTGTAGTGTGACAGGGCAATACGTCCTGGCAGAGGTGATGGGTACAATACCTGCACTTACATTTTAAGTACCCAAAAAAAAAAGTTCTATGATAGGCTTCGATATTTTCCCTACCGACTCTAGCTTTGATTCTCTGCAATTGGTTCTAGTTCTGACATTTTGATAATAGCAGATTTCTGTTTATTGAGGCTTAAGAATCTCTAGCACAGTCGATTGAAGTTAGTTTACATGGGCTTATATTTCATTATGTAAAGTTTGAATTGTTTTAGCTGACACGCCGCAATCAAAATTTCAACCTCTGAAGTCATTTAACTCCCTTGACAATACTAGCATTGATAGACTGCATTATACTTGAGTTGACTGACGAATATGTGCTCAAAGGACCGTAAGTATGACCGCTCCAGCACGGTTTCGTTTTACCTTATACGTCGCAGGATATGATTGATTGTGTTTTCGATATTTCAGGTAAAGTTAGCTAAATACGGAACCAATCATGAACATAAGAAACATGCCCTACCTGAACACGTTTTGGTGTCTATTATGTTGTTTGATGAGTTCTGAGTGTAGGAATAGGATTGCTCTTGTGTCTGCTCTGGCCCTACTTAACGACTTCTTGAAACAGAGAGGAGCTTTTGCATGCCTAGTTCTAGCTGTCATTCCCCAATTGCACACCATACAATATCTATACCCACATTCATAGTTATCCATGCATCAGTGCCTCTATATACATGGTTTGCCAGTTGTAGGTCATGTAGCAATCTCTCTTTTTTTTTGGTTCAATAGTCTGGGGTGTCGGTCAGCTTATGCGTACCTCGACTACTTCCCTGCGGTTTGGTCAAAGACAGGCTATCCACGCTTGAACTACGGAATTTACAAGAAATTACTTTCTTGCAGTCACATCGCATTTGTGCACCAAGGAACGTTGCCTTTTTTCAAACTTATTTTTGTCATCACTGAATTTTTTTGATATTTTTGGTAATAGTTTTTTATTAGTTGGTTATAAAGAATGATAAAAGATAGTGACAATAAATGCTGAAAAAGGAATGCCGAGTTTTCTCCTGAACGCACCCTAACTTTGCTGTTATAAGATAGACTAGTGCATGCCCGTGCCTGTGCCTGAAGGCACGGCTTGAGCAATCAATGCATGTGCCTGTGCTCATTCTTTATTCTTTATGGTCCTTCAAATTTCAAAGAGGGGGGAGGAGATGAGGTAGTGAGAGAGATTGTGGTTTGAATTTCGAAAAGGGGAGAGAGAGCAAATGTGGTTTGAAATTTTGGGTGTGGTGGGCCGGCGGAGGAAAATGGAAGAGAGAGAGAGAGAGAGAGAGAGAGTGAGTTGACACAAAGAGGGATAAAATGTGCTATGATGGCTGAGACAAAAAATATGACAGAGACAAAAACCGCTCTGTACGTAGTATAGAAAATAAATGGGCCATAGGCTGCATATAAGAAGTAGCAGAGAGGGCTAACTGTACTTAATTGAGGTCGAGTGGTTGGGTCGTGGGCTGAGCCACCAAAGCCTTGTATGGAGTTCATGCAAATCTGCAAAATTAGTGAGTCATGAGCAATATATTATTCTCCAAGTTTTGCCTTTTTAACTGAGTAGGAAAAAACAGAAGTTAAGCCTCCTACATCTAGATAGAGAGATCCAAAGAGTATCACTAGGGATCGCCAATCTCGGGGGTGTGGATTTTCAATAGCGGAAATGCTAGACTCAGAAAAAACTCTCACAAATAAGTGCACAAAACGTCGACCTTATGGCGTCTGCAGTGTTGCCGACACAACATTTTTAAAATCGTTCTTGTGAAATTTTCCTGAGTTGGCAAGTATTGTTTACATTTTCTTTTAGTGTGATATGTGATTGCAACATAAACTAAGGCCTCTTAATGGGAAATAAGTGCCAGAAATTGAAAGAATGTTAGCCTGGATTGGTACCACTGCCAGCTACCTATCATAATACACATTAACTGTTGAGCAATGACCAAATATGACTGGAGAATGAATGTCATCCCCATAGTCCTTTGAGGGTATATTCCTTGCAATTATTTGAAGGCAAAGCTAGTTAGCTATGCTTGTTTTGAGTCAGTTATCTGGGTAGGCTGCAACCTTTATGGCAGTGATCAATATGATAGCAACAACAGCAAGCACCAGTGCTGACCAAAGAAAAGTAAAAATAGGGAAAAGATAGGGATGAGAAAAATAAAGAAATGTTGGGGATGCTAAAGAATCAGAGGTGTCAAATGGGTGGATTGGGTTGGGTTTGGGCGGGTTGATATGAGTTATGGGTTGAATATAGGCCAATAGTATGCGGGTAGCATATGGGTCAAGTCAAACCCGACCTGACGCAACCCAACCTTGTTTTACACTGTGGTCTAATGGATCAACGAATTAATTCAGCGGACCAATTCCACCATTCACTAGATGTGAATTGACCTGACTCGAGAATTGATGGCACGCGGTTAAAGTCCAGCCTCACAGAGACTTCTTGAGGAGCTAGGGTTTTCGGTGAGGACCACTGCGGCAACTCTTGGGGGTAAGCATTGGTGGAAAGGTGAGGAGTCTGCAGCTAGCTTAATCATGTAAATTTAAGTTTAGGACTTGTTTTCGCAAGAGATTTCCTTGTATTTTGCATTACGCACAATTCTCTTTTCTCCCAATTAATTGGAGACTTACTGTAAAAATATAGAGACTTTAAACAAAGTAGTTATTTGGTACTTCGGGAATGCCTGATTACTACATGAGACAATTGAAGTTTACTGTATAACTATACACTAGGTGCGATGTCTCGTGCCCAGCACAAGCATTGTGCTTGTTGTTTCGAGCATGTGTGTCAAAATAATCTTGGGAGTGCAAAATTACTTTCCTCCTCTTTCTTTTTTTTTTTTTTTTCCTTTGTGTCGAATTTTTTGTGATTATCGGTTTGTCTCGAAGAAATGAATCGAAAAAAGAAGACTTTTACCCAATTTTTTGGGGAAGGACCAACATTTGTTTTAGTATGAGGCTATTTTGTTGTATTGACTAAAATGCCCTCGACAAGAAAGACAAAAAAAAAAAACACTAAAACAAGGACCCAAATGCAAAATCCCAAAAGTCTGATAAGGGCAGTTTTGTAATCGCGAAAAATGTCAACATCTTGTGCAAAAAGACTGAAATACCCATCAAAGCCCAACACCAAGTCCAGCAATCCAGCAATCATGATTCATGGGTGCAATTGGAAAAATCAGCCAAAAAATGGTTAAACATTAATTTTGGCTAACCAGTCACATTCCTTTAGGGGTGTGTATATAGATTCATTTGTGTGTGTCCAAATATAGTGGCCGTGCTCTGCACTTCATTGTACAGCAAAGTTGTTGGATACTACTATATGCACGAGTGGTTAAAAAAATGTACACTTATATGCAAGCACAAGCACAATGTTCAATGGAGTTTCTACTTAAAATTCAGCTTACCATGGAAGACTACTTTTTCTTTTTCTCCACAATGATAGATAATGTAGTACGGTTAGTAAGTTACTACAACAAGCCGAAGTTGCATCATCTATTCGAACTGGAGACCTTTCCCTTAGGCATTAAGGTCCTATCCATAACAACTTGGGCAACTCCCATTCTCCCAAGGGTTGGCAAAATGGTCTTACATTGGGATTTACGTGTTTGCTCCCACCTGAGGTCTCAAGTTCGATTTTCCTTGCCAGCAAACTCTTGGGACCACGGCAGGTTATGCCCGGTCGTTATCTCCCGGGTCCCAGAATTAGTCGAGCTGCGCGTAACCTGACCCGGACATCCGGTTATAAAAAAAAAACCCAACAACTTGGACTAGAGGTTCATTAAAGAGCACTTGGAAAAGTTGTCCTCCTGGATTAGAACATTTTTCTGACCTTTTTCTTGTGTAGTTGCTAGTGCAGCTTATCCTATAATACAGTCCCCCCCCTTGATTTGTCGTAAAGATTTTTTCCAACTCATTTTGATCGTAGACAATCTCTGCATATATACAGTACTATCCACAAACTATCATGATCAAGCTTAAGATAACACATACCAGCTCATGCATGTAGTTTTTATCCATATTCATGTGGATCATATTTGATTTTTGAATGGGCTTGGCCACCACCACTTAGCCAGTGCTTAATCCTCAATTTCAGGAAGATTGTATCCTTTAACTATTCACCTAATCTCTTTTTAAACACCATGGTGAGCTTATTTGTCAACCATTACACACCTAGCATCAGTATGTAAATTGATACAGAGGGGATTGAGATTCTCTAAAATGCCCTTTCCTTTTTTTTTTTAATAACTGGATGTCCGGCCCAATTTGCGCGCAACTCGATTAATTTCGGAGCTCTGAAGGTAATGATCAGGTATAACTCCCAGTAGCCCCAAAGTTTGGGACGGTCGGCCTCTGTAAGATTCAAACACGAGAACTCATGGTCAAACACTTATTGCTTTCTCACATCTATTTTGCCAACCCCTTGAGGTTTGATGCCCTTCCACATTGTAGCACGCCACGAGCTCTAGTTTCCTTTATCTAGACCTTTTACTTACGGTTTCTGTCGATAATATCATCCGCGCTAAGCACCATGTTGATTATACGTCCATAACCACCCGTCGTCTTTGTCGAAACAAAGGTGTATCAATCAAGTAACTAGAAAAATACAATTAAAATTTGTTATGAATGACTTGAATCACGGGAGTGGGGCCAATTGCGCTTACTTTGAACAAACTGCATGCTCCCCATCCATAGATACGTATAGCACTCATACATACGTCTAACACTCGTATACACGTATATGCTTGGTTGTATTACGACCATGGGTTGCATTGTCCTTAGGGTTGCACACGGGTCGGGTTGCATCGGGTTTGGGTCGGGTTTGACCCGACCGAACTTTATGTAAAAAAATCATATCAACAACCATGTTAAGATGTGACCAATTCGTCATACATGACTCCACATTAAGTCCCTTAACAGGTAGTATTATTTTAACAAAAGATTAGTGGCTAAACCGCGTAGATTAGAAGAAAGATAATTAATTAAGGACCCTATGGTCAGAGCATTAATTTTCATTGCTTGGACATTCCAATCAATTAATGGTGTTCTCTGGTCAGGGCCCCCACCATATGGGGATCCATTGTCCCACCTACAACCAACATCTGGAATAATTATTTTTGTGGTGAAGATTCCCCATATATCGGGATTGTGGGTCCACATAATCAAACAAGATCAATTGGAAAATTAATTAAGAAATAGCTCATAACAATATTCTACTAATAAATTAGCTAACATGTCTCGTCCACTCTTAGATCATGGATTATATATGAAGTGTTTGATATACATGTTCCAGTTCCACACACTCAAAAACCCAAGTAAGGGTATGCAATTCGAGTTTACTTAGGGCTGGTAAACGAACCAAACTGTTAGATTTTGAGCTTGTATCCGCTCATTAAAAGTTTGTTTAAAATCATTTGTTACAGAAACAAACCGAACTTGAATATTAAATTTTTTAAGCTCATTAAGCCTTTGAACCCCGCTCGAACAAACTAGTGCTCAGCTGGTTCAATTTATGATGTATAAAAAAATTGAAGCTATTCATGCTCAGTTCATGATTGACTCGATTAAAGCTCGTTTGATATCGATTTGTCCCTTGTACAAGCCAAGCTGGAACAATATCAACTGTTTTTGCTCATTCGGTTCGTTTATCAGCCTTTAGTTTAGTAGATGTAGTTGGACATATTTACCCCATTGTAATTGGTAATTTATCTAACACTATGATTAGAATTCTTATATTATGCCTGAATCGCTCTTTTTAACTGTCTGCAAACACCATTTCTCCATCCTATAAAAGAAATGTGCAAATGATTATTGTGTCTAACTATGTTCGATCAGTCATTTTGCAAAGTCATGTTTCTTGGAGAAAATATGATTTTGGACCATTTAAACGTTGAACTTTTCTTACAGTTGTTTGAATTTGATTTTATCAGCAGAGGAAAATATGGAAAAAGAGGAATTCACAAAAATAGTTAGGATTGTGATTGTTTGCATGTGTTCAGCATGAAGTGTGGTTATAAATTCTTTAGGATATGTGGAGATAGTTTTTGAAGACCAATGATTCTGATAAAAGATCAAACTATTGATTTACGTATTTTCTGAGATATTGGAGTAAACTAACGAGTCCTTTAAACAGTAGTTATATATCAAGTCTCTGGAAACTAAAAACATGTTTTTGCAGAGGCGTTGGACCCTGATTCACGGAGCACCGGGACATAGAATCCCTACTCCGGTCTTTTGGAATTGAAAAGGCTCAAGAGTGATTTGCAAAGCGGTTGTACTGTTAGTGATGGATTTGCCAAGCGGGGGTTTACCAAATTACCCATCAAGTTACAATTACTGTTGTAATGTTGTTTCTTCTACCGAGGCAACATGTCTTGTTCAATTGCTGGCTGATGGGGTGTGTAATCAACCGTTCTCATTTCCCATGCCTTGGCAACATGCCCCTTCGTTCAAAATTAAACGGGTGTTAATCCTTTGTTTTTCATTTTCATCAGAAAGTTGTTAATGTGATAAGTGTGTGTTGGTCCAGAAATTGTAACTAATTAGTACTTCATACAAACTTCTCGTCTTTAATTTTTCTTTCGTTCCTCAAAATTTGACTCTGTTCGTGGCAAAATAGAAACGATTATCTCTCCTACTGTCTATATTTTGGGACTTACTAATACTCTTCAGGGATTAATGAGCGAAGAAAAAGGGGATGTTTTGTTAATAGGAACAAGAAAGTGTTTGTATAGCATAAAGTCTTCTTGGACTAATTACTAAATTAGATTATTTAATTTTTGGAATGACTCGTGGTCCAATTTATAAAGCTTTCATATCGAACTGCATTAAGACATTCTTTAAAAGTTCTGTTTAGCCTCTGTAATGAGATCTCCCATAAGAGAATATATACAACTCATCCATCTTAATTATTGACAACTTTGTGTCGATGGCTTCGCAGACCAAACTTTTAAAGTTTAGTCTTTGTAATGAGATCTCCCATAAAAGAATATATACAACTCATCCATTTGTTATTGACAACTTTGTGTCGATGGCTTCGCAACACCAATTGATCGAAATACTAACTGAACATATATTTAGAATCCTAGGAATCAACCCTAGGCAACTATAACTTCATTGTCTAAAATATCTGTAATTCAGTGCAAGACTCGAGTTAAAAAAGGCTAAGATTAGGAATTAAATGATAAATCATCGTTGGATGAGCAATTGTGTATACACTTAAAGTCGCATGAACAGAGAATAAAAAAAAAAAACCCGGAGGGTTTTCATTAATCGGTTATGCACCAAAACTTCGTTTCTAGTCAAGTTATTTTGATGGGTTTTGCATCGATGCTACAAGTTTTGTTCAGAAATCTTTTAGTTAGTACGTTGAAAACTTTGATCATTGGTCGTTGTCTAAATTGTATCTTAAATCTTTAGGGAAGCGCTGCAATACATATGTACCCCACTCCATGAATCGCCTCGATTTCATATATGTCCAACTTATAAAAATCCAAATTTCTGTGTATATTGTAGCATTTTTCGAAGAATTTTTTTTATTTTCTTTTGAGTCCAGTCTTTTTTGCAGTTTCAGTTTAGAAGAAGGAAAATTTGGACCAATGGACGACATTGGTAACTTGTCAGCCAGAATTTCGTGACTATAACACAGTGACATACTATAAGGACCACCTCAAATACTTTCAATCCAAAATTCATGGAGTATTATAATGATATGAATCCCCCAAAGTTATCTCCAGCGGCAGTCACTTTCTTTTATAGATAAAGATGTGTTTGGACTTGCAAAAAATGAAAAATGGATTCTTGTATTCTTATGTGATCATATGACTCCAACAAATCTATAAGATATAAAAAAAAAAGGTGTATTTATCTTTGGGGAGTCCTTTGGACAACTTTCTTGGATATGTGGTTGGGAAAAGTTTTAGATCATGTCCTTATTATCATCCACATATACATATGGGACGATTATCTTTTGTCGGCAGTCAGAGGTATTCAGGCCAATTTACACGCACATCGACTAATCTCCTCTCTCATTCAGTTAAAGACAGACCATCCACGTAGGAATTCGGAGATTCACAAGAAATTATTTTCTTGCCGTACGTCTGATACCGAACAATCGAATCCTGATCAATTGTGTGGAGATGAAACCCACTAACCAACCGTACTAGCCTTGGGGCTGCATATAGGACTATATATATATATACGACATCTTTCCCATTAGGACTCCCTGATGGGCTTTCCATCAGGGACTCCTATTTCCCGATCAAATTTTCACGATCCGAACCGTCAAATGTGTTTAAAAGGTGTTTTTAAGGGTCCCCGTGAAAAATCAGTGAAAAAAAATACCGGGAAGGGCTTGATCCGATCATTTTTCGATAAAAACTGTATATATGCATTTTTATCGAAAACTGATCGGATCAAGCCCTTCCCGGTATTTTTTTTTCACTGATTTTTCATGGGGACCCTTAAAAACACCTTTTAAACACATTGGACGGTTTGGATCGTGAAAATTTGATCGGGAAATAGGAGAATTGGGGGTCTCCCTGATGGAAAGCCCATTAGGGAATCCTGATGGGAAGCTCACTGTATATATATATACAGGCAGATTTGACAGCAAGAAACAAGCCAGAATGGGGTTGGGGGGATGGTGACTGGGCAAGGGCACAGCTAGGGTTAGAAATGTTTCCTTCTCTTGAGATGTGACATGTCTCAATGTCACCACCATGGCCTAAAAGGTTGGAAGGAGCGATGTTGATGACAAGCCCAATGTTGGCACCATGGTATATATATAGTGGCTCTGGCAATCAGACGTTTTTGCGAATCTTTTTGTCGGGGTTCGAAATCGCGTACTGTTAATCTTTGTATTTTGGTAATGGGACTTTACTCCGACTTTAATTGAGTCCTACTAATAAAAGTAGAAATATTATTTCTTGGAAATAATCGATCGTTTGTAAGCTAGTTTGGACACTTGATTATAAAAAAAATAAATTGATCGGTCTAGGGGTGGGTGGATATTATGTTTGAAGAAAAATGAATTCCTACTTCTCTAGAAAAATAGTTTTTTTCTGAACAGCAAAAATTTTTTTGTTAATCTTTGAAAAAAAAATGAATTACAAAGATTAAAAGAATCTTAAGCACAATACATCATAAAGGAGCAAGAGCATACCCACAAAGAATGCACGTACCCATCTCTCTGACAATTACATGCCGCTAGGAATCAAAAGGAAAAAATAACAATCCGAGGATGACAAGAAGCCAACCGAGACCGAGAAAAAATACCCACCCACCCACAGAGAAAAGCACACACCCACTTACAACACCCAACACCCACCCACAAAGATAGAACACCAAAACTAAAAGCCTAAAAAACGAAGGATCAATCATCATGCTGATGAGCCCGAATATTAGCCCTTTCATCATCCTCAGCTTCCGTTATTATAATTTTGCTTAAAACTTCCTCCTCATCTCCAATATAACCAACACCCGCGATTTTGTTAATAGCCCAAACCGCCTTAGTCGACATTACATTAGTGTGGTGCTCTGATAACTGATAAGAAAGAAGGAAAGATATTGCCCCATGTTTGGGCTTTCATTTTCTTTTTCAGTTTTGGAGTTTTTTTAAGTTCTTCTCCTCCTCCTTTTGTGGAGTGTTTCTCTCCTTTTATGGAGCATTGTATCCCTGTAACTTTTGTTTCTTTGGGAACTTTATGGATTTCATTTGTATTGTACTGTTTTTTATTTTTATTTTATTTTATATATATATATATACAGGGACTATCTAATCCGGGAATCCCGGATCCGGGACTTCACCTTCCCGATATTTTTTTGAAAATCCGAGCCGTCCAATTTGTTCAAAAGGTGTTTTCAAGGGGTTACAGTTTTTGCGAAAAACTGCTTGGATCAAGCCCTTCCCGGTATTTTTTTTTAAGATTTCCCGCGTGGACTCTTGAAAAAATCTTTTGAACACATTGGACTGCTCGGATTTCCCAAAAACAATTTTTAAAAGCATCAAAACACCAAAAAACCTCCCATCCGGGATCCTTGATTGGATCGGTAGCGTATATATATAGGATCATGATCTCCTAAGGGATCCCTTATTTAAAATTTGGTGCGGACCTAGCCTTTTTTCAGCATTCCGGATCAAATTTTGACGATCCGAACCGCTCAATGTTTTTAAATGCGTTTTTAAGGGCCTACGTGAGGATTCGGAAAAAAAAAAAAAAAAAACCCGGAAGGGCTTGATCCAAACAGTTTTCGATAAAACTGTACATATTTAAAAACGCATTTTAAAAACATTGAGCGGTTCGGATCGTCAAAATTTGATCCGGAAAGATGAGGTCCGCACCAAATTTTAATAAGGGATCCCTTAGGAGATCATGATCCATTATATATATATATATATATATATATATATATATACATATAGGGGCCGGGTCCCCTCACACTTAAAAAAATACATAAAAAAAACACTCGATTTTATTTCGAGCCCCACTGCGATGTTCCAAACCGTTGATCTTGTTTAAATGAGTAAAATAGGGGGTCCTGCAAAAATTTAGCTCAATCGGATACCGGTAAGTATTTGATCTAAATAGTTTTGCAAAAACTGTGACAGGAACTAGTGTTTTTAAAACTGTTTGGATCAAACACTTATCAATATCCGATTGAACTGAAATTTTGCAGGGCCTTTTATTTTATTCATTTAAACAAGATCAATGAATCAGAACATCACATTGGGACCTGGAAGAGTAAGGTGTTTTTTTATGTGTTTTTTTAAGTGTGAGGGGAACCGCCCCCATATATATATATATATATTTTTTTTTTTTTGGAGTTCTCTAACGCCTCACATTTGACTGACACTACCTCCAAGCGCGATTTCTGTCTACCTGGCAATATGTGCTAATCTGATTTCAGTCTCCAGTAAGGCTATGTTTAGATGCTCTTAAACTTAATTGGGTAGGAATTATAATTCTGTTACCATGAATCAAGTTCCTAATATAATTCAATAATTGAAGTAATACCATTATAATGTTTGGATTAACTCAGTGATCTTATCCAGGAAAATCAAAGCTGAAAGTTTTCTAAATTCAATATATTAATGGATTACCATTGAGAAGCGGAGAGATCAGATTTCTACTTCATTTGAGAATTTGATTCCTCATTTGTAGTTGTGTATATCATTGGATTTAACGTCCATATTCCAATCTATTCCAAACGTAGCAATTTTTACGATGATCATTAGAGCATCTTCTAAGGGAGAACCATTTTGGGAGCGAAAGGCATATTTTAGGCTTCAAGACGAAAATCTCTACTCTACCACGGAACCATTTTGGGAGCCTAAAATTGGCTTAGCTATTTCTTGTTTTAAATTTGATCATAAAAATGACTTGACCTAGGCCATTTCTTACAAAGGTTGCGATCTAATGACTTTTGGGATTAATTCATTGGTTGTGACATGTGGGTGTCCAACAGCTGCAAGTGGCTACGGCCAAATAATGACTTTACCACCACTTGAACACTTAATTTTGCCAAATTTTGACAAATAGAACAGTAACGAGCCAAAAAATGGCCAGAATCATTATAGATGCTCTTACATTTTCATTTCTACTCAAGATTCCTGTCATGGTTGGCAAACTAGCTAGTACAATATGAAATTAAACTTGGTTTGGTCCTTTTTTTTTTCCCCTCAGCTTGTTGAAAAGTTCTAGAGGTATTTAATATATATATATAGGTTCCACTTCTAGTCCGGACTCCAGACTTCCGGACCTCCGTGATCCGAGCATTTTTTTGACGATCCGAACCGTCCAATGTGTTCAGAAGGTGTTTTCAAAGGTCCAAGCGGAAAATCTTCAAAAAAAAAACAATAATGCTACACACACAGCAGAACCACACACCAGCTACACAGCAAGCAGCCAAACGACGTCGTTTGGCTTTTAAAAAAAAAAAACCCCAAATTCCAAACTCAATTGAACACAACAGAAGGCAAGCATCTGTGACCGCCTCCCCATCCCCAGCTGAATCCCCCTCCTCCTCCCCATCATCATCCCATTCCACTAATAAATCTCCATCCCCAACCACAAACCCTTCTCCCTCATCCTCAACGTCCCTGCAGATCTCTTCATCCCACTATCATCTGCGACAACTCCGCCCCTTCCGCCACCTCCTCTCTCTCCTCCTCTCCAACTACTCCGACGACGTCCATTGAACACAAATTGAACAGAAACCTCATCAATTGAACACAAATTGAACAGAAACCTCATCAATTGAACACAAATTCTCCAAACAAAAAAGATTCACCCATAATTTTCGAATTACTAAAGCACCACTACAATTTAAGGAATCACCAGAATTTTCGAATTAGGGCTTTTTGTAACCCCAACAACTCAATCTAGGGTTTCTAATATTGAACCATAATTTTTGTGAAAAACTAATTGAAAAGAGTAGAGAGAGAGAGAGAGAGAGAGACCACCGTTGTGTAAGGTTCGAACCTCGTCCTTCTGATTCGAAGCTCGTCGGAGTTGAAGAAGGAGGCCGCCTCTTGCCGGAAGTGTCTACTTCATCGGTGTGGTACGCAATGGTGGTGGTTCGTCGCCGGGGGTGGTGTCCTTCGTCGAGGTGCTGGTGGTGGCCATCCTTGTCGCCGCCTTCTCACCCCCTCCCTGTTCTCTGTATCCAACGTGAGGGAGAGGGGAACGTGGCTTTTAGATTTCACAATTTTGTTTTTTTTTTTTTAAGCCAAACGACGTCGTTTGGCTGCTTGCTGTGCAGCTGTTGTGTGGTTCTGCTGTGTGTGTAGCATTATTGGAAAAAAAAATACCGGGAAGGGCTTGATCCAAGCAATTTTCACAAAACTGTATTTTTTCGGATTTTCCAAAAATAATTTGCAAACCAAAAAAAATCATTTTTTCTTATTCTCGGGAGGGTTTGGACTAGAAGATTTCCCTATATATATATATATATATACAATCCCGTTCTACTAAGGACTTCCTCAAACTCCCAATTTGCGGACCTCATGGATCGGGGTCGAATCTCGACGATCCGAACCGCTCAATGTGTTTAAAACGTGTTTTTAAGGGTCACCGCAAGGATTTGTCCAAAAAAAATATCCGGAAGGGCTTCATTCGAGTTTTTTTCAATAAACTATATATGTACGGTTATTATGAAAAACTGCTCGAATGAAGCCCTTTCAAGTTTTTTTTTTTTTGTGATTCATCGCGTTGGCCATGGAAAACATGTTTTAAACACATTGAGCGGTTCGGATCGTCGAAATTTGGTCCGAAAAATCAGAAAAGGGGTGGTCCTCATGGAGGAGATCCGTGAGGGAGTCCTTAATAGAACATCTTCCTATATATATATATATATATAAGTATTTAATTGTGGAATAATCCTTGGAATGCCTGAATGATTGGTTCATGTGTACATAGCATTAGAGCAGCTTCTTAGAAGGATCCTTAACATAAACTACGTGCAAATTTCGATTGGTACATAAAGTTTAGTAAATTCCACAAAAGGCCGGTCCATACTTAGAGTTTTTATGTTCCCTCCAACACCTAACCGACCCATTAATTGAGGGGTGTGGAGAGAGAAAAGAGATCATGTGGGGGAAGGGTCCATGTGAGAAAATAAATACATTTGCTATTTTCTATTTTTTCCACAAAATTTAATTAAAAACCTTCCAAATCTTCATCCACTTTTTTACCCTTTAACTTACCTTTAATAATTATAATTTAGTTGTAAAAGGATGAATCTTATATTCAAATCTCACCTTTTAAAATGAAAAAAAGTAATTAGTAAAAAAGAAAAGAGAGGAAAAAAAAAAACAGAAGCATGCAGCTTAAAATGCCATTGTTATTATTAATTACTCTTCCTAAAATACATTGTCTCCTAAACTACTCATACCGCACGACTGCACGATACTCTACTTATAACAATTAATGGAGTTTCATCTACACATAATTCTTTATCACGAGGTTGATTCTCATGACTCTTGAACTTGAACTCGTGCTATAAAATTAACCAAAATAAAAAAAAAGTTGCAATGAGAACAATGGAATGTAAAATACATGGAAATGCAATACAGAAAGCATATGGTAGGGCACTTGTATATTAATAATTGCGCAATAGAGTGATCATAGGAAGCTTAACCACCAAGGCGGGCAGGTTGATTGTTATTCTTTTTGGACCACAAGCCCACTATAGTTTCCTTTAATCATGTCATCCTCAATTTGTTTCTAATTAATGTGTGGTTTTATTAAAAAAAAAATTAATTGAAGGTACTTTAGTTCAATATATATTCACATTATGTTGTATGGTATGAAACCTAATTCAGTTTAAATTTATAAAACTTTGATAGAAATTCATAATTATATCTGTACATGAATTGCAAACATCACAAATAAATTTTTTACTTACAAATGCTACGAATTTAATAGAAAATATTATGAAGGTTTCAAATTGTAGCATTTCCCCATAAAGATAACCTTTTATTAGTCTTGCGTGATTGTCAAAGCATGCAAATAATAAATGTTATAATCCAAATTTATTGCGAGTTTGCTTAGAACATTGCACACATTTTATCTACTTATAGAGGGGAGTGACCGTACACGACGAAGTATGCTAGCTAGATAAAATGGGGGTTCACCATTCCATTTTCAAGGAGAGAAAGTGTCATTTTTCAATTCAAGAAGCTAGACCGGATTTCCAACCCAACTTTGATATTAAGAGTCAGTTTGATTAGCCAGATAATGGTAGAAAATGCAAGAAAGAAAAAAAAAATATTGTTCACTAATAATTGGCAAGATTGTCATCGAAAGTGATTGAAAATAAACTCTCTCTTATAATCCTCTTAAGCCATTGAACTTGGCTTCCTTTTTCTAACAAAATGTGCAGATAAATTTTATTTTCTTTTAAGAATCAACAACAATATATTAACATAACTTCCTTAATATTCTCTTCCCTCCACATTTTCTCTTCTTATTTTGGATAAGAAAACTCTCCTCCTTTTCGAAAAAGAATATTTTATTTTTTGTACTATTTTCTTGCAAAACTTTCATCCAAATAAAACCGATGCGAGAAGAAAAAATATAAAATACATTTTTTTCCCTTTCTTTTACTTCACTTGTCATTTTCACTTTCCGTTAAAAAAATTTCCACTAATCGAAACAAACCCGTAAGATTTTAAATGAGTTGGTGGTTAATAATCGAATAAAATAAAAAACCCCACTTAAATATCTCAAAATCAAACAAAGTTGGATAATTGTTGCATTTGAATATTGTTGTATCACAGATTTCTGGCGGGATCAGAGGAAAGCAAAAGAAAAGAAGAGAGAGAGAGAGGAAAAAAAAAAATGGTCTTCACAATATTTTGGCTAATTTGCAAGAACGCCCCCTAAACTATCACTTTGTTGCAACATCACCCCCTAAACTACCAAACGTGCCAACATCACCCCCCAAACTTTCAAAATCAAGCAACAACACCCCTTCCATCCAATTATGTTAAAAAGAAGGCTTGAATTGGACGGAAAAGTGATAAACTTAACGGAAACAAAACTTTTAAGCCCAAAATGCCCTCACATGGGTTGGCAAGCTGTATATAACTAACCCATTTCCCCATTACCCATTTTTTCTATTTGCAATTGCAGCTCTCTCCCTCTCTCTCTCTCTCTCTCTGCATTACGGGTATCAAACCCCGAATTTTGAAAAAGAACGGGTATCAAACCCAGAATTTTGAAAAAGAACGGGTATCAAACCTTTTTCGATCTGGATGGGAATACGATTTCTTCGGTAGGTTTCGATCTGGATGCGAATACCGTTGCAAAAGAACAAAACAGAGACCGGAGGAGTGAGAGAGAGAAAGATCGATTGGGTTTTCGATTCTGGGTTAGGGTTTTCGATTCGTTTCAGTATTAGAGGGGAGTGAGAGGGAGAGGGGAGAAGTGAGAGAGAGGAGTGCTTCGATCATGGTTCTTCGGTCATGGTTCGAGATCAATCAACGGATCGATCATGGTGGCTTCCTGGTGGTCGCTGTAGAGAGAGAGAGAGAGAGAGAGAGGACGAAGAGGGATGATGAGGGGTTCAATACACGTCTGTGCCCTTATTTTAACCAAGGGGCATTTTGGGTTATTCACACTGTTTCCGTCCATGTTTTAACGGTTTTAAGGTGGAGGGGTGTTGTTGCTTTGATTTTGAAAGTTTGGGGGGTGATGTTGGCACGTTTGGTAGTTTAGGGGGTGATGTTGCAACAAAGTGATAGTTTAGGGGTGTTCTTGCAATTTAGCCCAATCTTTTTTCTTACACTTTCTTTTTCGAATATAAAAATTCAAAAAGGAAATTCAATCACTTAATTATGAAAGTCACAATGCCCTTGATCCAAGAAAGATCAACCTTTTAGCTACAAAAGTAATTCCACGTGTCGAAATTTCCACCCCTTGGAATCTGATTTTATGACACTACTGGTATATATGCATGAACCCTCCATACACTGCTCCTTCACTCTCTATTACATTATTGCATTCTCTCTCTCCTCTCTCTCTCTCTAAAAAAAACTTAGAAGTAAGAAGAAAAAGCAATCAACCACAACCGTGGAGGGTTTATTTCCATGGAAGTTGGCCGGAAAATGTCCAACTACAGCTTGAACAACCTCAAAGAGACCGAGCTGTGCCTCGGTTTGTCCCTCGGAGGTGGCGAAGCTGACACCGTGAAGGTCACCGGGAAGAGAGGGTTTTCTGAGACGGTTGATCTGAAACTCAACCTTCAGCACCCAAACGAATCAGTTGGTGTGGATCTGCTCATGAAGGACAAGATGATCAACAACACGAGTACTGTCAGTACTACTAATGAGAAAAACCTCCTCCAAGAAGCTAAGGATCCGGCCAAGCCGCCTGCCAAGTAAGTCTTCTGAGCCAGAACTTTTGCGTAGAGGAGACGAGCTATACCTTTGGAGCAGGGGTGGGGCTATATATATGTATTTTGATTATACTCATATGATTTTTTCAAATTGTAACAGAAGCGACAACCCTTACTAGCCCCCTCGCTCCGTCTCAGGTCTTTTGGACGTGAATCTTTCACCGTAATTATAGTCTCGAGATTTGACACTATTCCAGTTTTGACACTATAGGGGGTTTGCCATTATAGGGGGTTTGCCCCAGTTTTGACACTATTCCAGTTTTGATTACATCATCACTTTTTTCACTTTTCTCTCTACCTCTCTCCACTTATTACACCTGCTTACATCATCAAAACTAAAACTAAACAAAACTAAACCTACTAACCGAACACAGCCAGTAAAGTGTTTGTTCATGTTTTCCAATGTGCTGGCGAAAGTTGACTTAGTCTCGAGATTTGTGAATTTCGATATTCTTATCACATCGTATAACTGAAAATGCATCGAGATCAAAGAATAGTATACTTTCTAAAGCTTTAATTTATACAAAATCTTTCACTAAAATGATGTGACATGGGATCGATGCATGGATCTCCAAATTGGCACATCCCACCGTCCTTAAAAACACCTCTGAATTATTACATCTTTTGAATCATCGCATTTTTTCACGGTTTTCATAAAATCATGTAGCTGAAAGTGAATTGGGAGACAAGAACACGAATTATTTGGTGACAAGTGATTCGAGAGTATTGTTACATACTGATTTTATGTGTAATTATGTTGTTTGTTTATGAAAATTAAGGATTTTTTAATTCTTCGTGTGGTTTAAGGATGTTTTATATAAGGTAGGGCTTACTATTATTGCTATGGACGTGCACACTAAGTGTATGATTTGATCATGTGGGATGTAGGGCACAGGTGGTGGGTTGGCCACCAGTTAGGTCATACAGGAAGAACATAATGTCTCAGAAGACCACCACCACCGCCGAAGCGGCTGAGAAAACTAGCGGCAGTGGCGGGGCGGTGTTCGTGAAGGTTTGCATGGACGGGGCGCCGTACCTCCGTAAGGTGGACTTGAAGATGTACCATAGTTACCAACAACTCTCTGACGCCTTGGCCAAGATGTTCAGTTCCTTCACCATGGGTATGTAAATACTTCATCTTTAACATAATTTTTAGCTATTTGTTAAAAAATTATCTATTTTTAAATTACAAAATAAAGTAATTTCATGCTTAATTTTAAATATTTCTCGAGCCATATATACTATGATCTTAATTAACGAAAATGTTAGGGGAACATGAAAGGTTTTCCAGAAGTGATCCAGGAAAGATAAATCAATAGTCCAGATGCGATGATCTTTAATGATTATATGGACCTCTGGTATACTAAAATATTTCGAATCATTTTTAAAAAATGTCAGTGTCAAATTATTCTGAATGTTTGAGGTTTAATTGTCTATAAATCATTTTTCATGCATGGTATGTATGACGATCTGCGGCATGAGATCTCTCGTCTCAAAATTCTGGCTCTATATATATCGACCACCGTTTAAGCTACTGGGAAATGAATTTGTCATATTTTTTTATCAAAATTAAAGATTTTTTATTTTTTATTTTTGGAATTGAAGATCTATATCCTTCGTTAACCGGGTTCAAGAGCTAATTTTATGGTTTTATTTTCGTTTTCAAAAGAGATCAATTAATATCGGTAATTAAATCAAGAGATTGCCTTATTCACGGAGGGGGCGTAAATAAGGTGTTTGCGGAGCGCGGATCTCGGCCGTCCATCCCGAGATCCAACGGCTCCGAGCCGTGCACTTTTTTTTTTTTTTTTTTACAGCTGCAGTGCATTTAAGGAGGAGAGAGAGAGTGCACAGCTCGGAGCCGTTGGATCTCGGGATGGACGGCCGAGATCCACGCTCCGCAAACCCCTTATTTACGCCCCCTCCGTAAATAAGTTATTCTCTTAAATCAAACTTCCATATTTAAGGGAAGCAGAAAATTAGCCTATTATTTTATCCATTATCGTTAAAGCATATAGGTATAGTATTATTAAAAAAATAACTGCTGTGCTAAAGAAAAAAGTGGATCTCTTTATGGTGATGCTAGAGTCTAGCTAGCTTGTGCTTACCTTCTTTTTCTTTCTTTTTTCTTCGGCGAAGAAAAGATTTCATTAAAAAACTTGATAAATGGTACATCGAGGGGCCGGGAATTGAAAGGGATAAGAAAAGCATCAAAACTGTGCTTACCTTATTTTCAGTTGATATTTAAAAAAGCAAATCAGCTTCTAAAATGGTTTAATTAATAATGTACAGGTAACTATGGGACCCAGGGAATGATAGATTTCATGAATGAGAGGAAGTTGATGGATCTACTGAACAGCTCTGAGTATGTTCCCAGCTATGAAGATAAGGATGGAGACTGGATGCTTGTGGGTGATGTCCCATGGGAGTAAGTTTTTTTCATCTTCTAATTTTAAAATCCTTAAAATGTATATAATTGTAGCAATTTAAGACTTATTATCAAAATTACAAGGAAAAATAATAAATAAATAAAGATTAGCAAGAACAAAGAAAAAAAGTTACGAAAAGTGAAAAATTACTAATTCAGTTTATGAACTTCACGCGTACAGGATGTTTGTTGATTCATGCAAGCGCCTGCGCATAATGAAAGGATCCGAAGCAATTGGACTTGGTAAGTGCCGTCTTACATGAAATTGTGTACTATCATTGTAATTTGTATAGACTACTTTTTCATGAATTTTTTTACAATCAGCTATTGTATAGAACGATTTTTTTTTTTCTATGCATGTGGGTGTGCACATGATACACTAGGACAGCACTGCACTCATTCTGTAAGAGTCAGAGTACTATTTAGCAAGGAAACATTTGCAGTCTGCATGTGTTATTTCTAATTCAAAAATGTTGATTCTTTGCATCTCTCGACTTTTATTATTTGAGCTAAAACGTTGAGGAATCCAGAGCCGGTCCTAAGCTAAAGTTCTAGGTATAGTCTTTTACGTTCCAAAAAATTTACCAAGTTTAACACTCCTTCCTACTTTGGTACCCCTCGTAACAGTCTAACGAAAATGGCCTCATCTTTAATCTCTTGAGACCCCAAAAGTCATGACCGGCCCTAGATGAACCCTGTTGACATGTAACCGTTTGGATTATTGGCACATAAAACAATTAAATTCTTTACTTGCTAGAATCATTACATTTTAACTGATTTTTTTATTTTTTTTTCAAAAATTGCAGCACCAAGAGCCATGGAGAAGTGCAAGAGCAGGAGCTGAATTGAAAAAAAAGGATGGATCAAACAGGGTGTTGTTTGTTTGTGTTTTGTATTTTTTGTTCAATAGTATATATATGATATATAATATATCTATATTCAAGATCTGGACATTTGTTGACAAGAAGCAATAAACCTATCTGTTGTAATCTGGTTTTGTTTATTGCTTAATAATATTGTGTTTGATGTTGTTTGTTGTTGTCCCTGCTGTCACAGTTGTTGTTTCTCTAATCCTTGAATTTAAATGTTTTTCTTAATTTTCCATTCCTGTACTCGTTTATTTTTTTTATTCCTTAAAATATAATTGTATATCATTATTGTTTTCGAAATCCAATTTAAAATCTCTATGAATCAGAGGAAGGGAACAAGGCCATGTGCATGTTGATGGGGGCATTCATTGATGGCCATTAGTTTATTATGTCACTTGCATTATTTGTTTATGATTGAAATACATGTATATACACATATGGAATCAAACCTGAACAGGTTGAACTAGTGGTCAAGGTCCGAGACTTAAGGATTTGATCCAATGTAAGGTCTTACCGTCTTAGGTTCGAAACCTCTCGGTTGTTAAATATCAACTCTTATGGGACAAGTCCAAACGGGGATTTGCTCTGATAATTTTAATTGGGTTATCAGCAAGTGGCGGTGGGATCAGTCTCATGATTATATGAAGTGTGCGTAAAGTTGGCCCAGACTCAATTTTCATAAAAGTATACACATACATTTGATATCTATCTGAGTAGTGAATGTAGGTTCCTGACTGAATGGGGTTTGAGTTCCATAATGTGGTGGCATGGTGGTTAGGAGCACATGCATGCATGTTGACTTTGTGGTTTTTTTTGTTTCCAAATTCATTTGACTATGCTGTATACGAAACCAAGTAGCATTACTTAATTAAATATAGCATTTTATAAGATTAATCATAACTCATCTAGGAGCTTGAAAGATTTTGGAGATGGAAATTTTTTTCAACTACCATAAATAGTCCCCTCAAGTGAGCAAAAAGTGACAAAAATGATTATCAGGCAAGCAAGCGAGGTTCAAACATGAACATTGTGTGCGCTGAATTCATGTAAAATTGTTAACCGCTAACACATATAAAAACAATGGTTATTGTTGATAGGTGAACATTTATTATTTATTTCAACTTTAAATTCAAGAATGTTTTACTCAATCCCATGGACATTTTACTGTTCTCTTACTAACTTATGGTTTAGGTCTTGGTTTTGAAATTCCATTCAAGGGCTTGTAAAATAAGAATAGACATTTCTCTCTCTCTCTCTCTCTCTCTCTCTCTCTCTCTCTCTCTCTCTCTCTCTCTCTCTCTCTCTCTCTCTCTCTCTCTCTCTCTCTCTCTCTCTCTCTCTCAACAAGGTGTTCTTGGATCTGACAAATGTAAGAGGCTCATGTTGGAGACAATTGTTATAGTAATCGACAAAGTTGGGCATGCTAAATAAGTACACCAACAATGTTGAGACATAGGGTGAAACCGTGAAGGTAACATTACTATAAGATCTATTTATTTTAGCAAATGGTGGTTCAATTAATGATCTGGTCAAGGAAGATTTGTATTGCTAAGCTTAAAAAAATACTAAAAGGATAAAGATAATGCACAAAAAATAAAATAAAAATTGGGACATTATTCATGGAACTTTTTGACATGGCTCATGTACAAGAGAGTTAATAGAGTCTATTCTTGACTTCAGTAAGATTTGAGACCTTTCAGTAGTGGATGCCCGATAGCCAATTATACTATCTTTAGTTGGTAAGAGCACAAGGCAATCACTTTATCTGTCAATCTCATTGATATTCCAAACTTTTTTTGAAAAAATATATATATGAATAAGAATTTTTTTTAACTAGAAACGACTAAACAAGAAAAAAGTAAAACAAAAACTTGGATCCAACTTAGTAAACCGGGATCGGTGTTCCTTATTAGCAAGGGCGGAGTTATGTGTATGTTGGGGTGGGCTATAGCCCAGGTTAAGTAAGAAATAAAACAAAAACTTAAATGTAAAATTTTTACCCAATAAAAAATTTATACAGGTTAGCCCATATAAAAGAGAAATTCTTATGAATTAGCCTAAGGCCAACTAGATTCCTGGTTCCGTAACTGCTTATTAGTAACTTAAGAGTTAGAGTCAAGACCGTGGTTATAGGAACACGAATTTAGGACTCACATCCTAACACATTCTGGCCAGATCTGAGCATCTCCAACCTTGACTTTAAATTGGAAGACGTCAAATTTTTCTGAGGCTGATGTGGGAATTTGACACCTCTAAACTCATATTATTGTTTGTCGAACCATGGTGTCAAATTTGAACCAAATGGTAATTTCATAATCCAAAAGGGCATTTTCGTACACAAAATTCTCATCATTCTTGGGCTTCCCAACCCAGCAATGAAATGTGATCTTCGTGATGGGCCCGCTTCATTGGGCCATACGCTTCTGGTTCCTTCCAACCTAGAGAATCTTGACTCACTGGATAAAAAGTTTCAAGGCCCAAATTTGTTGCAGCTACAGAGCTTCTAAGACTCTTTACAAATAGTTCGTTTAGATGGAGTGTGATTTTGTTACCCCAAGGTGAACGTTATCCTGAGTTCAATTATTACTAAATGAGGTGAAAGTTATCCCACTTGGGTCATAAAGACTTTTGAAAATATATTACGCATTCACATTGTTCGAAGGGCGAGGTGGGTTTGGCATGCCATGACATGTCGCTGGCCAAGACAAGGCACGTCATGGCATGAGGCGTGAGAATTGAGAACCCATTAGCCAAGCACACTTGCCATGTGAGGATGCCCATGCATCTTTAAGTCGACTTGCTTGCAACATTGACATTTCAATAGACACGTGGGTACTTTGTTTTTTGGTGTCTTGTCTTTAGTTTGCCCACGCTTTTCCTGTATTTTGGCAATTTGAAACTCTTGCTACGAAAAGATATCAGGTGAGTAGGCAACCTTTTTCTCAGTTTTTCTTTGAAGAGACTAATTTGCGTGACTTGGCTTTGCACGAAGGAGATGGGTCTTAACCTTTAGAACTCTTCTGATACCATATGACACAAACAAGTGGATTCATTCTATAAAGCCATACAAAGAGAAATGAATATATTCTGGAGAAATAAAGAAAGAATATACTTATGCCAAATTAACTTCAAATTCTATTTGGTTGGTTTCCTTTGATTGGAATCCATTCTGGAAATTGTGAGATTACGCATACCGGAACCAGAATCGAAACCATTCACACCATTATCTAGATGGAGCACTATTCTGTCCTTTCACTCTTTGAATTAATAACACTACACTGCTTATTTTGCTAAGAATTCTACTCGAATACTCGGTTTTTTTTTTATCAGAACAGAAAAAAAATTATTATCTCAATGCAAAGGTAAAGCAAAATAAAAGACAGGATAGAAGGCATCGAGCAAGAGACACCCCCTTGCTAATCACATATCATCTAAAAACCAAACAACTAGTTAGCAAGCTGCCAGCCAAAAGGAAAAGGAAAAAAAAAGACAACAAAATCAAGACAAATAAAGGGGGGGGGGGGGGGGGGGGGAATAGAGGATGACCTCCTTGAGCCGTGTCCCTTTTCACCCGTGTCCCTTCCTGGCTGTGTCGCATTTCAGCCGTCCCCCTTTTGCTACTTGGTAGGTACGAGTGTTGTATAAAACGGGTATAGATCCTCCTCCTCTCATAGTGCAGCGGTCCCAACTGCATACTTACAGGGGGAGATATACCATTGCTACTGACAGTATATCCATTGCCTTCCTCCTAGAACCAGGTTCAGCTTCTACCTGCTATTCCTAAAGCTAGCACTTACAGAAGGCTCTGCAAATTCTGAGAAATTTAGGTGAAAGCAATTTAGAAAAACTTAAGGTTTACAAATCATTTCCCTATCTTGACAAATCTCCTCATGAGTACAAGTTCCAAACATAGTCACCCTCATTAGTAAACTACTTGTCTTATTCTGCGACCAGTCCTGCGACTTAAAAGAAAATTTGAATATTTTTGTATGTACATTTTCAAGCAGAAGTTCTCATGACCCAATAAAAAGTTCACTGAGCCAACCCTTCACTACCTAGTACCTAGGCTACCTTAAAGGCTTTTACCTCCACAAATCCAACATCCAAATCCAACCTAAGTGTTTCATAATTATAAAGCCTACATTACTATATGAAAAATGGAATGTCAACCAGTTGTAAGATTAGCCATCATTTAAATTTTTCAATAATTTTTAAACTACATCAGCTGGATTCCTTGCATAACAATTTCACTTTGCAACTTGGTCTATAAAACATCACAAGTTACCTTAAGTGACCCGAGTCACATGGAATCTTATCGACTCACTCGAGATCCAACAACTGTTGCCAAACTCGGCAAGAAAAGAAGAGTCAACTCAAGAAACTCGCAGAATCTTTAGGTTGTGTTTGGATCTTGATTTCTGACAGACCTATGGGGAAAGAAAAAAGAAGGGGCTCAACTTCATCCTCTTTTCTCCTATGCAATCCTTTGCAATCCTGCAACAATTTGGGATATCACTGGACCAGCCGAATAGAAGACAACCGGAGACAGGTAGCAGCAAGCCAGCAATGGCTGGTTTTGTTACGGGGCAGTTCGTGATGTTCACATCAGTCTCTAATAGGCCGCTCCTTGAAGGATTGGTTTTTATTGCATAATTATGCTATTTCTAGCATATTCCTTGGTTCAGCTCTTATGGACCAGTCTAACAAACCCCGAGGTCATGCAGTTAAGTATTGGTATACCGAGTACTTGCCTTGTCATTCATGTCCTAATACAGCCTTAAAGAATAAGGGATTGTGTTTAGGTCGCCTTCAAAAGTACTTGAAAAAGGAGGTCCTTACAATCCACCTAACAACTGTAACAAGCATATAGAATCCCCAAAAGTAATAAAAGACTAGAGATGGACAGAGCTAGCTTGAAATTCATCCATTCAGGCTTATATTACGACTTATCCCTCTATCTTCCTGCATCAAACCTATTTCAGCTCAATCATCACCATAATTTGAATGGCTATCTCTGTCTCCAATATGCGCTTAACCTTCAAGAAACACCGGCATAGTGCCATTTTCTCCCAAAATCCCCTCACAACACCTAATTTGAACAGAAAATGGGCATCTCTAGGGATATCAAGAAGCCAAAATGCAGAAAGAGTGCCTACAATAACTAGGGTGACACCTAGAAATGGTTTCAGCGTCAGTATGTCAGAACTTGAGAGGGGAAAAAATAAGGAAAGCAACAATGAAGTATTGATACGTGAAATCCCCGAGAGAAGGTTGGCAGATGCTTGGAAAGAGATCCACGGTCAAGATGATTGGGTTGGCATGCTTGATCCAATGGATCCCCTCTTGCGATCCGAGCTAATAAGGTACGGTGAAATGGCTCAAGCATGCTACGATGCCTTCGATTCAAACCCGTACTCCAAGTACTGTGGAAGTTGCAAAACTGAACCAAGCAAGTTCTTCCAGTTCCTTGGTTGGACACAGTACGGCTACGAAGTGACCCGTTATCTCCATGCCTCGTACAACATCAATCTTCCCTTCTTGTTCAAGAAGTCCCTCCAGCCAGATGGGTGGACACCATCCGCAAATTGGATGGGGTACGTCGCAGTCTCAAATGATGACCTCTCAGCCTACCTGGGGCGTAGGGACATAACCATAGCCTGGCGAGGCACTGTAACGAAACTCGAGTGGATGGCAGATGTAACAAACTTTCTAAGGACAATCGCAATTCACAAAATCCCTTCCCCTGATCCACGCGTCAAAGCTGAAGCGGGTTTTATCCATGTCTACACTGACAAAGACATCAACTGCAACTTTTGCAAGTATTCAGCAAGAGAGCAGATTTTAGCAGAGATCAAGCGATTAATAAATAAGTACGAAGATGAGGAGCTGAGCATAACAATCACAGGGCATAGCCTAGGAAGTGCACTAGCAATCATTAACGCTTACGATATAGTAGAGACGGGGGTAGATGTGATGGACAGCGGGCGTGCTGTGCCCGTTTGTGTGTACTCGTTTTCGGGGCCTAGAGTTGGGAATGCTAGGTTTAAAGAGAGGCTTGAAGGGCTAGGGGTGAAGGTCCTAAGGGTGTTTAACGTTCATGATAGGGTGCCTAATGTACCCGGGATATTCTTCAATGAGCAAGCGCCCGTTGTGCTGCAAAAGATAGGCGAAGTGTCGCCGTGGTGCTACTATCATGTTGGAGTGGAACTTGCTTTGGATCACAGGAACTCCCCATTCTTGAAAGAAACAGGTGACCTAGCGTGCTTCCATAACTTGGAGGTTCTCCTGCATTTGGTTGATGGGTTAGTAAATTTTCCTCTTTATGATTGGTAACTATTAAGGCTATCAACAACAATGGTAAGCATACTTGGACAACGGATTTTGAAACTTGGGCTAAAGACACACTGTTGGTAGATAATGTAAATGTCATTCCACACATGCTCGAGCAACTTAGAAGCTCACTAAACTCATCAACAAGATACTGCAGGTCACCATAAAAATAACTTACAAACATGCGAAAAGCATTGTCCTAAACGAGTCCTGAAAAGGGTTTGGAGTCTTTGGACGGTTGAAAAAATTTCACACAAAAGTAAGATATGTCATGTGGCATGCCTGAGACGTATGGCAGCATGACCAAAGTGTCAGACACGTGTTGGACATTCTATGGGGAATAAAAAATCAAGTGTCCGAGATCCATAAATTGTGAGCAAAGTCTGAACAGTTTGATAGATATGCTTGTATTGTACTAGTGGTACCCATTTTTGGTGTTTTCACAACATTCACAAACTGCAGTTGTCCATAATATCTCTACAATGTCTTGTCACATGATTGCTTTCTGTCAAGAGGCAATCCAACAAACACTTTCCAACAATGCATGGAAAATGGTTACATCACTATTGCAAACACTTCAAACCCAGTCTAGAAATTGTTATCAGTTTCCTACAATCCATTCTTGTACGTGGAAGCAACTGAGTCGTGGTAAAGAAATTCACTCAAATTCATTTCTTAAATTGAAACAGGTACCACGGGAAGGACCAGAGATTCGCGCTTACAAGCAGACGGGACGTCGCACTGGTGAACAAGGCATGTGACTTCTTACAAGATAACCTTCTAATCCCACCAAACTGGTGGAAAAGTGAGAACAGTGGGCTTGTTAAAAACCAAATGGGATTCTGGAGGCAGCCTGAGCGGCATGATCTTGAGGAACATTTACAAGCAGAGGATATTGACCGTCAACTCTGGCAATTGGGTCTAACTTCAGGATATTAGGCACTCTTTGGTTGACTGTAATGAAGCTGGAATAAAATGGTGATTCTTTTGCAATACTCATTTCGAATTTTGATTCGCTATAAAACGAAAAAATGTGCATTCCTAATGGAATCATCATTAACCAATTTGAATGAGTGGCCGTTCCATTTTAAAGGAGCATTCCAGCAAGCCAAACACTACCTTAATGTAATGACCAATTTATAACATTACGTTGAAAAGACTGCAAGGTAGTATATTTAAGCGGCATTTATTCTACTGCCGGTAATAAAACCGCCGGTAAAAGCAATATTTGGCGTAGTGAGTAAAGAGAATTTTTCAGTGGACCAGTTTTTCCGTTTACCTCTTTGGCCAAGGTCTAGGGCCTATGAGTATGGATTGTACTAGTGAGCAAAAATAATACTCAAGGCTTTCTCAATCATTGGGAAAATATCAGTTTCACGGGTGGTTTGAAAAAGATGTGAGAGCCACGAGTTACTGAATATGTCAAAGAAAAGGAAAAACTTAGATGGTTGGTGAACCCTATGAAATGAAGCCCCACGTTGCCAGCTAGGTACTAAGGAAAATAAGTATATGAGCATACCCTCACTTCAATAGCTATCTTTTGGAATTGATTTCAACCCAGGACCATGAAACATGGTATACAGGTAGGTATCAGGGATGAGTAAGGTTCGTGTCTCTTGCCTTCATGCAACAGTACTCGTGAGAGAGGGAGTGAAACCAAGTCTTGCATTGCTTAGGTACTAAAGTAATATAAAATATATAAGCGTGAGGGCACCCTCACTCCATTGGCTAGTTTTTTGGGTTGAGTACTAACTTCTACCCAAACCGTACGACATACACACCATCAATTTATTCCAATTGCATCATGACTAGATAAACGTAAATGACCAGGCAATGCTCTTCAGATGGTCAAGAAGGAATGCTGATCATCAAGAAACATAACATTAAGGTAATCTCATTCTATTATTTGGATCACTATAGGAATCTTAGTCACGAAATAATTTTTGGACGTTTATCAGTGTTAATATTTCCTTTTTCTCTATACATTTAGCCTGACATTTAGGATTGCATTAAAGACCACATTCTAACTTAGTTTGGAATCTACCACCAGGAGGAACAGGTGCTATCAACTCCTTGTGGGCAGTCCATATGGAGCTTTGCTCGGCTTTAAATGGGCCCCATAGTGGACAGTGGGATATTGGTTTCAGGTTTAGTCGAGGTGTGCACAAGCTATCCAGAACACCTGAGTATATGTTACCAAGAATGTAGTATCAAAAAATCGCAGAAAGGAAAACAAATAGCACAAAATCAAGAACAGAATTTAAATCACATGATCACCAGATTAACATTGACAATGTGATTGAAAAAAATAGGAAGAGAAGTTCCAAGGAAATCGATTGCCAAAGACTTTGTTTTTGATGCAGCGCAATGCATATGGAGCACAATTCTTGCATTTAGAACAATAAAGAACCCAGCTTTACTCAATTAACTTTCTTGGAGCAGATTCTGCAGCAGGGATGTGGATCTTTAATCATCGGCTTCTTCTTCCTCCTCTCTTTTTCCTGACCATCCCTCATTTTTTACTTTGGGTGACCAGGGTCTGAATTAATCGACGCAAATTGGGGCTCATTAACTCATCCGATTTCAAGGACCATTTTAATCAATCGCAGTCATTGTGCGTACTGGGTTCGGACCAGAGAGATAGAGAGGGTGAGACAAGAATATCTAGAGAGAGAATTGATCAGCATTCTCGACCTTAGCAAACTAGTTCGTCATCTGATCTTTTTTTTTACTATTCTCTAGAGTAGTATAGTTAATTCTTAGTAATTTTTATAAATATATTTTTAACTTGGCACAACACGCTCATGTAGCTGCAGTATATCATAGCTTTTATCATTAGATGCTTGCTCCATAGCACTCTATCCGTGGCCCCGAATCACGTTGACTGAAATAGCGTATGGCTTTTGCCATCAAGATAATTGAACCAGGCAAATATTTTGTCTTTTTAATGAAAGCTTCAGATAAATCTTTAATATCATCATAGACTTTATTCCCAACCCTTTTTCGCAATAAGGCCCATGATTCTTCCGCAGACGAGAGAGTACTCCATGTTCGAGAGATGGCAAGGATTCACTATGAACAAAAGATATTATAAAGAGATAGCTATGATCTGTAACTTTTGAGAGAGAGACAACAATATGAGAGGAATAGTCAAAAGAAAGGAACCCTAGAATCTCCTTATGTCCCCTTTTATAGACCTTTACAAAAGTAGGTTTAAAAAGCGTTGTACAGACTCGGTCCTGTGTTTGACCATCCGAATGGACTTAATTCGCATCCGAACGGAAAAAGGCATGAATCAAATTATGGAATTCCCCTCTGGACAGTCTTGAAACCCGTCCGGACTGCTTTAATAGAAACCAATTCAAGTCATTCTCAATAGTAAACATCAAAAATCTGAAAAGGCAATACGGTAATCCGGGAAACACGGCGAAATTACCCAACCACCCCTCGACCAATCCAACCATGCCAGGACACATAGCCAAAACAAGGCATTCTCGGCACTCTGGGACAAAAAGCTCGCCACCAACAGTAACTTGGCCAATTCTCGTATACTACACTTTGTGTGCATATTTATATAGTTTTTTTTTTTTTCCCATGTTCACCGCTGTGTTTGTGTCTATTTTTTTAAATCAGTCTATATCCATGTCGGTGTCCGTATCCGTATTAGTGTCAGTGCTACATAAACTGCTAGGCTTGCTCGTAGGAGACCAATCAGGTATCTTCTTGTCTCGTTGATGTGATAAAATCAACTCGTTTGCTTCATTATAAGCACATCTTTTGTGGCGCACAAATGAAGTACAATCTGCACATTCAAGGCACCAATCTTCGACAAGTTCACCACAACTGCTGCAAGGGTTGATGTCCTTAGGATGTTTAACAGAGGTGAGAAGGTGCTGATGGCCTCCAAGGCTGACCTTCAGCCCGGTCCTCAACTTTGATCTTTCCACAAACTGAACACATAATGGATGAAAATACTTGTTGCATTTGGCGCAGTGATAGAACCAACAATTACCGTTCTCCTTTACCACACAAATTTGACACACAGCCTTAACCTGGTTGCCACAGTATATTAGAATTAACGGGTGTTCATCATATCTGTGCGCCACAGTTAGTGGCAAGGAGGCACATCGAGTGTGTAGACTGAAATTGCAATTTTCTTCACATACAAACCCAAACCCATAACACCTGTGCTTGCATGCGGCACATCTATCAGAACATCCTTCCTGTAGAGCAAGGGTGTGCGGATGAGCTTCATGTGTGATGAACTGTTGTGGAAGGGGATGAAAACGAAAAAGCTGTTGTGGCGTGGAAGAATGCAATGCACATGAAGAGACCATCTACAATCACCGCAGTCATAAAACCAACAATTTGGGTTGATTTCTTCCTCACAAATTTCGCTGTAGTAGTCCTCGTCAATGCCAAAATACAATAGGGAGAAGGGGTGTCGGTCGTATTTGTTACGTATTGTCCGTGGCAACAAGGCACATCTAGGGTGTAGGTCGAAAGAGCAACTTTTACATTTTAATCCAAGCCCGTAAGAAGATTCATGACATGCAGAGCAGAAATCAATGTCATGCATGCGTCCATTTAAGGGCGTGTTGATGGGCTTCATGCTTGATAGTGACTACTGAGGAAGCTCCTTTTCTAATAAAAAATGGTAAGGAAGCACATTTGAGGTGAAGAAAGAAATCACACTCTACACAACCATATAAACTCCATTGCAAGACATATAGCAAACTTGGCAAATGAGTAGACCAGAACATTTGGACGGCCATCTATTCAACAAAAGCGGGTGGTCCCAGTGACTCGGGTGCTTCAGCTTAATAGGAACCACAGCACAACACTCATGAAGGATGAAGTTGCATTTGGTGTAATGGTAAAATATGGAGCCGAGACTGGCTGTGCACATAAATCACATGCAATCAATTTACGACCAGTGCTCGACTCATCATCAATCCGCTTGTTGACGAGGAATAGCGGATGATGATGCCCAATGTGGTATATCTTTGTCAATTTCTCATTTTTTTTCCCCTAGCCCAACCTCCTTTGCGAAATGCGATATCAGACTAGTAGACTCATCAAACCTTGGCAAGATAAGTTCTTCCCGGGACGACAGAGGGGGAGGCAGAAGCGGATTTCTCGTCACTTTCATCTCTGTTAGTTTATGACTAAAAAACAATGAATGTGAATCTGAGTAGAAAATGGATGAAAAAGTAAGCAGAAGGTCAATAAAACGAAAACAACAGCAACAATAACTACTGTACTGATAATAAGTCCAGAAGGAGGAGGTCAAACCTGCAATTCAAGTGGGCAAAATACTTGCAATCAGCACAACAATAAGCCCAGTTAACTCTCTCGATTTTTTCAAAACAGACTTTACAATAGGAACTGAATTTGAAACGTTCATAGGGAAAAGAATAGGTGAGGGAGAGAAGGTGACTGTGATCGTTGACTCCTATGGTCCTTGGCAATGAAGCACATTTTTGGTTTACCCAGAATTTGCAAGTGCTACATTTGAAAGACGTGCCTTCGTGTCTGGTGCCGCAAGCATCGCACAAGAACAAAAGTGGCTACTGCAAGGGAGTCGATGGGTGGGGGTGACATTCGTGTTCAATCTTGTGCACCATCAAAGCACACATTATGTCAACATCAAACTTGCAAAGGGAGCAATTATAAGTGAAGCCCTCACAAGGTTGTCGGCAAACACTGCATTCGCAAGGCGATTGGGAATAGAGGGATTGAGGATAATTAGGCGGACTAGGGAGCAGATTCAGTTGGTGTTCTGGATGCATGGGGTGTTTCATCTCTTTGGGTAGTTCTGCACACACTTTGTGCAAGAAGAAACAACTATGCTTTCTGCAAACGTAGCCAGTCCCTGATGAGATACGTTGCCGACACCCATTGCAAGAAACTTTCAATCCTTCACCTTTGTAATCCTGCTCAAAGAACAATCGATGATTATGGCTGAAACGTACAAGCTCCATCTCTCTCTCTCTCTCTCTCTCCACTACCAATTGGTGTTCTGGGTGCAGCTGATGCCATAATTATATGTTAATATTGGGGAAAAGAAGAGAATTATTAAAACAAATACAGATTCGCAAAGGAAATTAGCGTGTCCTCAACCTGTAAGATTCAGAAAAAGAAAAAACCTTTGTGATTCAGAATCATCTTTCACAGATTAGAGTTCAACAAGTAGTTTCAATGATTTTTCTGTCTTTAAATTTCCTTGTGCGCGAGTATAAACCACTTTCTTTCAATGTACACACGTTTAAAGAAATCCATTCAAATAGATGAACCAACACCGGTCATATTAGAAAACGCTCTCCCAGTGAAATCACAAAGTACAACACCAACGTCAACTAGATGTCCAATTAAACAGAAGAATTTTTTTTTTTTTTTTTGATCGACAACTAAACAGAAGATCTTATAACAGTCACTTCATAAGGACACTAAATTAAGTCATATAATAATGCAAACCAGCTGATCAAGAAGAAATTTGTAACAACCAACATCATACCGAATCAAATACTACTCCTCTGCTTCAAAAAGAAGAAGAAACTGTTGGCCGATGGTGGTTGTCGATAACCGTGGATTGTTCGGCGGCTGGTAACGGTGGTTTGATGAGCACTTCTGCAAGGGAATGATTGGTGGTTTGGATCATAATGCTCTCGCTCGCACTACGCCCTTGTTTAAAAATTGTGTATTTTCTTGACAACAAATAAAATATACTTTTTGAAGCAGATGAAGAGAACTTGTGATTGGTGATTCCCTTGTTGCAAATGGTGGATGATGGAGAAAGTTTCCCTGGAAGATGACATGGGAATCACTTCGCTTGAAAAATTAATATATATACTCTCTCACTGCGCCAATAATTCGGCTATCAAAGGAATGCCTTTTTTAGCTCTTGGAAAATTGCAACCCTAGTACTGGTTATTTATTTGCAAGTACAGAATCATGGAATGTCATCTATTAACAGGGTTTCTTCAGTTCTCAGTTTTATTTCTTCAGAGCTTCAGAGAAATAAAGCCATGATTGAGTGAAAGTGACGTTTTTTTTATCGCAAAAAGAAATATTATAGATGAAAACTCGATAAGGGTACATCGAGAAAGGGGGAAGACATCCAACCGAGGTTGAATGAAAAGAAAACGAACAAAGCAAAGGACCAAAAAAACAGCCAAAAAATACCCGAAGCCTCCAAACCTAAAACAAACCATAAAAAGCCAAAAACGGCACCAGCCTAAAACAAACCACACCCTAAGGAAACGACAAAAACCCAGAAGTCAAAAGCAGCCCTAGCCATGCCGAGACACCACGCAACCCACCAACAAGAAGCTAAAGGGAACACGAACACCCAAAAGAAAACCTCTCAAAACTAAGCCAAAGAGAGAGTTTTTTTGAGGTCAGCTTCAATCATTTCCTTTAAGATTGCCTCATCTCCCGGAAGAAGGTGAACATCTAGGATTTTCTCCGTGACTTTAGAGGCTAGGATTTGCTCCTCCACCCTTTTCTCGAAGCTACCAACTTCCTCTTGAGTCAAATGCATGGAAAGAGATTGACTGCTTCTTCTAAAATTCTTCGGACCCAGCTTCAAAGGATTAAATCTCCCCAAGGGGATAGATTTCCTACGAGCTCCTTGTTTGGTGCATTTTTTCTTCTTGTGACGTTTGAGTTCCACATACTTGATAAGAGGATCGGCAGAGATAAGATCGATGCAGTCATCATCAACCTCCAACACCTCTAAAGGATCTGCCATATCCACCATTGAATTAGGCACCTCTTCCTTAAATTCATCCACATCATCACAGTCAATAGCAGGAGACTCTTCCCCCCATCTAAATCCTTAACCAATTTGGGAGAATTACACTCAATTCCTGTAACTATCCGGCCTTGAAAGGATTGAGCAATGGATTCCATCACTAGCGATCTAAACCCACCAACGAATCTAAACCGTGAAGAGAGTTTGAGATAAATTCAATATTGCCCTCATTGACTTCCATTATCCCGCAAGATCTACCTATAACCTCATTTGTTTCTTCAAACTGCATCTCAGCTACTATTGGGGCTTGCGAAAGTTGATCCTCTAATGCATGTTTAGATTCTTTCCCAATTAGGTCCAGCATATTATTCTTGTTAGCATCCACCTCAACCTTATTACTCTCCATGTCATCATTATGCTGCTCCACAATAGCAGCTTCATCGTCAACAACTTCTTCTATAGCAAAAAGATCTGGAACATTTGATTTCACCACCCTGAAGGAACATTCTTCTTGAATTCTAACATTGAAAATTTTTCCTTCAACCAATAACTCAATCACACCTTCAATCTTTTGAGATTGTTCTGTTGCTATCAATATAGTGGCTTTATCATAAGATCTCCCCTTTAACGTGTTTTCATCCACCTGAATAAAATTGCCCCAATTGCTACCAATTTCTTTGTGAAAGTGACGTTGTGAGAAATAATTCAGTAATATTTTGTTAGTCTTGAAGACTGACGCCTTTCTAGCCTCAAATCTATCGGGAGTGCTACATGCACAGAAAAATCACCCAGAAAGTAGCCAGAATTTGAAAATGAGTGGCTTAGATTCACTTGCCCAAAATCTAAGTCACTCATTTTCAAATTCTGGATCATTTCTGAGTGATTTTTCTTGACACTATGCATTTTCCCAAATCTATTGATGACCAAATGGGTAAACCCTTTAGCTTGCATGCGGCACAACGAACGTGTGCATGTGCAGAGTATACCTTCAATGTTTGACTTTGACCCCACAATTTGATGAAAAACCTCTATTGCCCCTAGGCCCAAACCCCTAACAAAACACATGCACAAAAGTCCGAGCAAAGATAATCTGAAAATCTTGTTTGATTACCCCGACTTTTGTACTAATAATTTTACTCATCTTTGATGTAGAGGTACTAGTGTATGTCTGTGCCTGTGCCCGGTCCGTTCCTAAAGGCACAACTTGAGCAATCGATGTGTGTCTGTGCCCATTCTTTTTGGTCCTTCGAATTTTAGAAAGGAGGAGGTAGTGAGAGAAAATGTGGTTTGAAATTTTTAGTGTGGTGGCCCAGTGGAGGAAAAGGGTAGAGAGAGACGGAATGAGTTGGCAGAGAGAGGGATAAAATGCAATATGATGACTGAGACAAAAACCGCTCTCCGTTGTAATATAGATATTGATGATCTATTTGCAATTATTTTTTATACAATCAAAATTTTGGAAACTCTCTATTTCATGTTTGTTTTAGGAAGGCTAAATAATCTACTTGCCCCTTAAACTATTTGAAAAATGTTTACTTCTCCCTTTAACTATCAATTGCATTTACTTGCCCCTTTAACTATGTAAAAACTACTCAGTTCATCCATTCCATCAATTCTGTCCATTTCAAAGTTATCGAAGAATGTATTAAGGTCATTCACCTACTTCTATATCTATGTATATGTATAACACTTCTTCTCTTCTTCTCCTCTGTTCTCTCTCTCTTTCCTATACCGCTCCTTCTCACTTCCCCTACACTCCTCCTATTTGCAATACCGCTGCACCTTATCATTTTCTCTCTCTAGAAATAATTAACTCCCATAACCCATCCAACCGAACCCACTTCCTGTTTATTTTCAATTGGGATAATAAAACATGATGGTTGATTTAAAAACAATTGAAAAGCCAATAGAAACGAGAAGAGAGGGCTAATCGTCTTCTTTGTAGTCGCTGCCGGAATCCATTTCCTTTTTTTTTCTCAACCGAACAAACTTTTTTTTTTTTTCTCAACTCGTGTTCTTATATTTTACAAATTCAAATGCATCACTGGCACAAGGGATAAACATAAATTGATGTTGTTGCTTTGGCCAAGTGTTACCTTGTTAGTCTTCCTGAACCATTGACAACATTAGAGCTATCTAATGAAATCAGATGTGCCCATTCAAGCATACCTGTGATGAGAAATATATTGAAGAAACTTCCTACTTAACTACATGACTCCCGAATTGATTACTGCGCTATTGCTACGGGTTAGCCAGAAGTCTCTTCTTAACAAGGCAGGTTGCATCTCTCTCTCTCTGATCTGAGTAAAGTGAAGTTAGGGTTTGACGATTTCCCCCAAACCCAGGATTGAGTAGGTTTTGGGAAGAAATTCCTATTTTACCCTTCAATTGGATCTCCTTTTTTGATTTTCCGTCCAACTAACTTGGAAATTGGATGGAATAGACGAACTGAGTAGTTTTTACGTAGTTAAAGGGGCAAGTGAATGCAATTGATAGTTGAAGGGAGAAGTAAATATTTTTCGAATAGTTTAAGGGGCAAGTAGATTATTTAGGACCCTGCTATGGGTACAGGAATTTTTGTACAGAAATTGTACAAATCGCTCTCGGGGACCCACTTTTGGGTCCCACAAGAGTGATCCGAACCGTTCATTATTCTTAGAACATTTTTCCGAGGGGCCCCACAAAATTTCAGCTCAATCGGACGGTTAGAAGTGCTTGAACCAAAGTCCCACCGTTTCAATCACTTCTAACCGTGTAGGACTTTGGTTCAAGCACTTCTAACCGTCCCATTGAGCTGAAATTTTGTGGGGCCCCTCGGAAAAATGTTCTAAGAATAATGAACGGTTCGGATCACTCGTGTGGGACCCAAAAGTGGGTCCCCGAGAGCGATTTGTACAATTTCTGTACAAAAAATTCTGTACCTGTAGGTTTATCCGATTATTTACCCTTTTAGGAAAATCCTAATTTAGAAGATTTTTCTTTTTCTTTTCCTTAGCATTAACAATAATGTTTCCTTTTAAGTTGTCCAGTCAAAATAGAGAAACTCTTTCTCTTTTTAAACTGTGAAAGGGTGGGAGGGGGCAACCAGAAACTCTATTCGGTCATAAGTTTTTCACTCTACTTGTCAAAATTTCTGGATCCACCCCTGATTTGCCCTTCTCAGTCCTGACTTTGTTTCCTGGCTCAGGAACTGAACTTGTGTCACGCATTTTTTTGATCCTAGAACTGTGTCACAACTTGGGTGAACAATAACACTAAGTTCATTTTTTTATCACAAATGTTGTGATATACAACGTGGTGAACCAACACTTTCACCGCACACATGGATTTGTATGTCAATAAAATTGCGATCATAAAAAATTGTATTTTTGGACCACGCCATGCCACCGCTGCAAGACATCACCATTAACAAGGAGATCATGTCATGCCACTCCCACAACCCCAGATAATAAGGCCAATGCTGAAACAGATCACAAAAAACCAGGCATCAAACCTCACAAAAACATCTGAACACAGCAAAAGGGTGTGCGGTGCCCACCCAACATCAGTAGTGACCAAAAGATCACCTTCATCAAACGACGACCTAATCGGAGACACCCAACACCACCTAAACCCTTAACCACTGGAACATGCCCTAGCCATTGCAGACCCCATCGCCTCCTGCTGTGCCACCTGCAACCGCACCATCACCTTCGAAAAACACCACTCAAAACAAATCCGGTACCGATCTCCAACACAGATTTGAAATTGAGGTTGGGGTGTCACCCAGGAAAAAAAAAAAAGGAGAAGAAAGAGGAGAATGGGATGGTGAGAGAGAGAGAGAGAGAGAGAGAGAGAGAGAAGAGGCGTGCCTCCATCGTGCAGGTCTTAACCAGAGACGCCGGACATAAACCTGACCACTAAGGTCCAAAAAACCAGCAACTCATGAACAAAGGGTGGGAGAGAATGGGAACACACTGGTGAGGGGGGAAAGAAGGGGCAGGTGGAGGAGAAGGGCCAGCCTCCCCCTCCCCCCAAACCCTAGCTGTTTCTGTTTAGTGTAGAGATGAGGTAGAGAGCAGATAAGAAAGAGAGGAAGTCTAAAGTTGGTGTATATGCTCGAACTGATTCTTAATTATAACTCACAAGTTACTATGAATACGAATACAATGACTCACAAGTTACTATGAATACAATGTCTACAGGCAAATTAAGTGGAACTTTTTAGAAATCCATGCCAAACGTTAAGCTGTAACCAATAACTTCTTCTTCCCTATAGCTCTTTGCGAAATGTAAGGAGGATGGCTCTCTCTCTTGTTGTCGAATCCATCATCTTTGGACTGGCATTCCATCTTGATGTATCTTGTTACGGTGTTAGCCTCCTACCTTGTTGAAGTGATGAAATCAACTTGTTTGCTTCATTATAAGCACATCTTTTGTGGAGCACAAACGAAGTACAATCTGCACATTCAAGGCACCGATCTTTGACATGCTCACCACAACTGTTGCAGCCCAGGTCAGGAACCTTAGGAGGTTCAACGACGGTGAGAAGGTGCTGGTGGCATCCCAGATTGACCTTGGCCCCAATCTTCCATTTTGAATGCTCCACAAACTGAGCGCATAATGTATGAAGATAACTTCCGCAGTGAGCACAGAGATAAAACCAGTAATCATCGTTAATCTCTGTCTGACACATTACACAATAATTATAACCCCGTTCGCCAGAGTATGTTAGAATATAGGGGTGTATATCTTTTCTGTGCTCTAGAGTTGGTGGCAAGGAGGCACATCGAGGGTGTAGCGTAAAATCACAATTTTCTTTGCATACAAATCCAAACCCATAACATTTGTGCTTGCATGCTGCACAACGAACAGTACCTGTTTCCCGTAAAGCAAGGGTGTGCTCATGAGCTTCATGTTTGATAAAGTGTAGTGGCAGGGAACCAACCGAACAAATGCACTTCGTATGAAGAGACCGTCTACAATCACCACAGTTGTAAAACCAACAATTTAGGTTAATTTCTTTCTCACAAATTTCGCAGTAGTAGTCATCGTCGGAGCCGAAATACAATAGAGAGAAGGGGTGTCGGTCATATTTGCTGCGTACTGTAGGTGGCAACAAGGCACATCTAATGTGCAGGCTGAATTTACAAATGGCACATACTAATCCAACCCCACAAAATTTTTTATGGCATGCATTGCAGCGAACATTAGTTGTTTCCTTTAGGGTAAGGACGTGTTGTGGATGAGCTTTATGCTTGATATTGCCCAATAAAGAAGCACAGTTGAGGTCAAGAAAGAAATCACAAGCTACGCAACCATACAAAACTCCATTGCAAGACATGTTGCAACCTTGGCAAATGGGTTGACCAGAACATTTGTACTGCCACCATCTATTCAACAAAAGAGGGTGCTTCGGGTGAATTGGGTGCTGTAGCTCTATAGGAATCTTAGCACAACACTCATGGAGAACGAAGTCGCACTCGTTGCAATGGTAAAACGGAGCCAAGACTGGTTGTGCACATGCATCACATGGAATCAGTTTGCGACTGGCACTTGACTCATCATTGATCTGCTTGTCAACGAAAAATAATGGATGGTGATGCCTAACATGGTATATCGTTGTCGATTTCTTATTCTTTCCTAGTAGCCCAATCTTCTTCACGAAATGTTGTATCAGACTAAGAGACTCCTCAGGAGGTGGCAAGATAAGATCGGGCTCTGCATTTTCAACTCTACTCTTTGGTTTTTTGGTTACCAATTGCAGCCGAGGAGGAAGCATTTCTCTTGTCTCCTCTTTCGTCGTCTCCTCCTCTGATAGTTTAAAACTAAAAAAAGCATAACATGAATCTAAATAGATTGCAAATGGAAAAGTGAAGAGCAGAAAATCAATTAAACGAAAACAACATCGATAAGTACTTGCAATCAGAAGCCCGAGACGGAAAAGGTCAAACCTGCAAAGCTCTGGCTTTGATGTTAAGCAGTTCACATGGGCAAAATACTTGCAATCAGCACAACAATAAGCCCAGTTAACTCTCTCGATTTTTTCATAACAGACTTTACAATAGGAACTGAATTTGAAACGTCCATAGGGAAAAGAATAGGTGAGGGAGAGAAGGTGATCGTGATCGTTGACTCCTATGGTCCTTGGCAATGAAGCACATTTTTGGTTGACCCAGAATTTGCAAGTGCTACATTTGTAAGACGTGCCTTCGTGTCTGGCACCGCAAGCATCGCACAAGAAAAAACTTGGCCTTTGCAAGGGAGTCAATGGGTGGTCGTGACATTCGTGTTTAATCTTGTGTACCATCAAAGCACACATTATGTGAATATCAAACTTGCAAAGGGAGCAATTATAAGTGAAGCTCTCACAAAGTTGTCGGCAAACAGCACATTCAGTAGGTAATTTGGAAAAGGGTGATTGAGAATAATTAGGCGAACTGGGTAGCAGATTCAGTGGATGTTCGTGCATAGGGTGCTCCATCTCTCTGGGAAGTTCTGCACACACTTTGTGCAACAAGAAATGTTCACATTTTTCGCAAAAGTAGCAAGGACCTGAGATCTGTTGCTGACACCCATAGCAACAAAGTTTCATGCCATCATCTTTGTACTCTTCCTCAAAGATCAATGGATGTTCATGGCTAAAATGTAGAAGGTCCATCGCCCTCTCTCTCTCTTCAGAATTGCAGCTGATGCCATAATTATATCGTAAGTACTGGGAAAAAGTAGGCAACTATAAATGAAAACATATACAGATTCACAAAGGAAAATAAGGGGCTCAACCTATAAGATTCATTATCATCTTTCTTATATTAGCGTGCAAAGTATTTAACAAGTAGTTTCAATGATTTTCATTCTTTAGGTTTCTTTCTGCGCGAGTATAATTGACTTTCTTTCGATTTACATAGATTTCGACCCAGGGGGCCTGTAGTGACTTGCTCACTACAAGTACAGGCGTGCAGTGAGTAACAACACCCATTCGTTCTGGTTTGGATGATCCGGATTTTAAGTAAAACTCTTTTGGGGAAGTGTCTTCTCTTCTCTTCTCTTCTCTTCTCTTTTCTTCCACAGAAGAATTTTGTTTAAAATCCAGACTGTTCAAAACACTTTTAATGATCTGGACGTGTAGTGAGCAAAGGTCACTACACGCCCCCGGATTCTACAAATTTAAAATAAGAACAGATGAACCAACACCATCATATTAGAAAGAGGGATGATAAGGTAGAGGAAGAGTTTCCCGAAAACATCCGGGAAAAGAGAAAAATGAACTATTGAGAAATGAACGGTTCAATTCACAAGAAAGAGAATCTGAACCTGGACCTTTTCGGGAAAACTTTTCCTATATACTAACATTTTTGTATTAGAAAACGCTCTTACCATGCCTAATAAGAAAACGCTCTCTCAGAAAAATCACAAAGTACACCACCAATTTGAACATGATAGTATATATAATTAGACATCTACATATCCATGCAATCAATAATTGAAAACAACTATTAAAACAAAAAAGAATCTAGTTGGAAAAAGGCTAAAAATCAGAGCACTTACATGGCACGGTCCCAAATTCTACTCCTCTGTTTCGAAAAGAAGAAGAAAAATGTTGGCCGACGGTGGTAATTTTCAACAACCGTGGTTTGTTCGGCGGCCGGAAACTGTGGTTTGATGAGCCTGTCTGCAATGGAATGGTCGGTGCTTTGGACAATACTAGCTCAGCATTATCTTACTTACTACAGTATGTCCTTGAAAAAGTCTTGACCACAAACAAAATATCTTGGCATTTCAAAATAAAATAAAATATCTTGTACTAACTACAATGTTGGAAATGGTTGGATGATGTTATTGACGACATCATCGTGGGATCATGGATGGAACCAGGGAGGGGCTAGTAGGGGCAGTCGTCCCCATACATTTAAAAATAATAATACTATTACATTGAAAAAAAGAAATTTATCATCAAACTATATAGTCTCGTCCCCCTCCGTTTTTTCGTTAAAAAAATAATAATAGTAACAACTTTAATATTTATCAAGCTATCAAACAACTTTGTACTAAAATTGATTTTAATGAAGTTTAATTACAATTCTTTCAAACAAAACAAGGCCCCAACTCACTTAAAGTCAGGGACTCAAGGCCCGTTCATTTTTAAGAACTAAGGCTCATTGAAATTTTGGAAGTCCAAAACTTTTTAATGTGGTCTAATGCCTGATTTCAATAGATACTAAATAGGATTAGATAAACGTTAATATCTTTTGCAATCTAAGTTGATATTAGAAACATGTTTAGTTTCATATGTATTGGTGTTATTTTGTATTTTTTTTTTGAGTTAGTAAAAATTCATATCATTGTCGTATTTTAATTTTTTTTATTGTGTATATTCGTCCCCTCTACGCCAAAATCCTGGCTCCGTCCCTGCGTGGGATGTCATGGAATCACTTGGACTTTGGAAGGAAGCTGCGCCAACCTCTTGGTGATGAGAGGTGGCTTATAACCCATCTGGTGGCTTATAACTCATCTGGTCGTACTCATTGCCCATCAAGGGGAGATCAAGGGTTTAAGTCTTATGAAATGACGTTAAATGTCATTTGGTTGTTTTAACTCACTAACTAACTTACGAATTAATTCTCGCTGATGTATCTCGTATGGCAAATAAAATAAAAAAATCTTCATGATGATCTAATGCCGGAGCAAAGATTTTAGTTCGAGGAGAGCTGGCTTAATAAATAAATTTATTTTTACGGGAGTGATTTCCACACCCCTAAATTGATATCTACACCTCTTTTTTTATCTTTTAGTGAAATTTTTATGTATTAAAAGACAAAAAAGAGAGAGAGAGAGAGAGAGAGAGAGAGAGAGAGAGAGTATAAACATCAGAGTGTAAAAGTCAATTACCTATTTTTAAACTCTGGGACCGGGGCGGGGCCAGGCATGGCCGATGGCTCCGCCCATGAATTCCGCTGTCAACCAAATGCCTCTTGTAGCTTTCGAAAAACTGCATTTAAGTCCATCATATTTATTATAACCCCTTTCTAATTTTCAACACATTACTTGTGCTTAGTAGTTCTTTAATTACTTTTATAACACGTTATCAACACGACTTTACCATGTAAGATGAAGGCATCAATTCTTCTAAACTATATTAGAGGAGGGAGAGCACAAAATTCGCATAGACTTTTTTCTGAGGACGTCTCACACTTTTGAATCCAAAAATAGAATAACTTATTCACGGCTCTCACATTTACAGCCAGCAATCAGCGAACGCCACGCCACACGAGTGTCAAAATTGTTCTCATCAGTCATCTACTCATAATCCGCCTACCTCTCAACTGCGGCTGCCCATTTGGATCTCAGCACCATCTCACAACCAAATAAAACAAAGAGTTCACAGCTAGCCGCAACCACAACCATTACTAGTTTCAATTTCATAATGTGAACGTTCAGTTTCAATGGAATAAAGGATTGATGAAGATAAATGGGGTCCTTTGCAAATCACAATGCAGACTTCCCTTTCTCATTGATTTCAGTTAAAAAATCAGAAAATTGGCTTAAAGGCTAATTATAAGTTTGGGGCTTTAAAGAGTGTTTACTCCAGCCTAACTTTATTTAAAGTTTCCAATACATTGATGTGAAATTTTTGAGGGTTCAAGGACAATACTAGACAAAAATACCCTCAATGATGAAAAAAAATTACAAAAAGAAAGCACATCTGGTACAACCTTGAAAGCGACAGGTTTTAGCTTTGTTGTGCGACTAACATCACTGCCCCTTGAAAGCGACGGGTGGTCACTGCCTCACTTCTTTCATGCCCGTCACTCACTCTCTCTCTCTCTCTCTCTCTCTCTCTCTCATGCGTGGGTCCTGAGTGGGTGGGACAAAATTAATTTTGGGATTAGGTTCAATTTTAGGGGGGTTAGGCTCTTTGGGGTAGGTTATAGTGGGTTTAGGCACTGAGGGTGCACTTTCCAGTTATAGGGTTTTAATGGTTTAGACACTTTCATAGGGTACCCTAGAGTTTTAGGCACTTTCATAGGGTACACTTGGGTTTAGGTTTAGGGTGCACTTTCTAATTATAGGGTTGTAGTGATTTAGACACTTTCATAGGATACCCAAGTTTTAGGCACTTTCATAAGGTACTTTATGGTTTAGGTTTAGACACTTTCATTAGGTTTGGGGGTTAAGGCACTTTCATAGGGTTTGGAGAGTTTAGGCACTTTTATGGGCTAGCGGGGGTATTTTTGAAATGTATAGGTAATTTATCCTCTTGGCATTAAAGAATTAGTTTGTGTCTTATTTCCATAATTAACTCCTATACCATGTCCTTGTCGAAGAAAAAATCTAAAAAAATTTAGAAGAACCAAAAATCAGTCGAAATCCGAGGCATCCGACCCCAACAAGAACTTCAAATGGGTTGTTGGAGGTAGCAGGAGAGAGGCACTTTTGGTCTGACAAGCGGGGGAGGCACTGTGGGAGGTAGAGAAAAGGGGTTTAGTGGGTAGCAAAGAAAGAGGAGGGGAGATGTCGTTGGGGTCCAAGCTTGTCATTTCGACTGCATTACCCTAAATAGACCAAGCAAACAATATTAATAGTGGCTTTCCCAACTTTCATATTGGCCAACATCAGATAAATTAATTTCCGAAGGATAAAAAAAGAAACATTAGATAAATTAGTTTCAGTTAATCAGAAAGAATTTGTGCGATTACATTGAACGACATAAACATAGGCCATAACTGCACTAAGTAATTTGTTGATGGAGGTGATCAAGAAAACTTTGGTTACCAACAAGAAAATGAAGAACAGTTCGACTCCGGTTCGAGAAAAAGTTTAGTTACCTCCTAAATGAAAGAGTTTAGTTACCTCCTAAATGAAAGAGTTCACACAACTTGTATGTGAGATTATGCGGTAAATGATGCTAAGCTTGTGACAGAGTTGAGACAGGAAGATGAGAAACTCCGACGCTCGGTGGGTGCAACATAGACTACAATAACAGCTTGTTCAGCTAAAAGCAGAAGCCAAAGGATCAAACCAGAGCTTCTGGATTATATCGGTTTTTTCAGCCTATTTACGCAGGTGTGGAAAACAAGAAGCTGAAAGCTGGCCTCACACTTGATTGTCACTCATGTGAGTTGTGCTGCCAATAATCAATAGTCCTGTGACAAAAGTCACTAAATAGATGAGATTAATGAAGGTAAAGGAAAGAAACTTTGATAGTTCTTTAGGAGTCGATTTAGTGGGGAAACAAAATTTTCTAATGCAAACAGGTCACAAAAGCACAGTCCCATTAGCTATTGTGTTAAACCATTTGAGGGCTGATAAGGTAGAGGAAGAGTTTCCCGAAAACGTCCAGGAAAGAGAAAAATGAACCGTTGAGAAATGAACGGTTCAATTCAGAGGAAAGAGAATCTGAACCTGGACGTTTTCAGAGAAACTTTCCTGTAAACTAACATTTTTGTATTAGAAAACGCTCTCTCAGTCAAATCACAAAGTACACCACCAATTTGAACATGATAGTACCAGATATAATTTAGACATCTACATATCAGATGCAATCAATAATTGAAAACAACTAAAAAAAAGAATCCAGCTGGAGATTATCTTTATTACGGAGGATCGTAAAAAGAGGTTTGCACCGAGCAAATCCCCGTCATAAAAAAGATTATCTCATCCAGTAATAGTAACTTGATAAGGACAATAAATCTGCCACGTGTACGGTCTAGATATGGTACAAACACAAAGGGAGCAACTGTAAGTGAAGCTCTTACAAGGTTGTCCACAAACACCGCATCCGCAAGGCGATTGGGAAGAGGGAGATTGAGGATAATTAGGTGGACTCGGGAGCAGATTCAGTTGGTGTTCTGGGTGCATGGGGTGCTTCATCTCCTTGGGGAGTTCTGCACACACTTCGTGCAAGAAGAGATCTTTACACTTTCTGCAAAAGTAGCAAGGCCCTGAGATCGGTTGCTGACACCCATAGCAAGAAACTTTCACCCCATCATCTTTGTACTCTTCCTCAAAGATCAATGGATGATCATGGCTGAAATGTTGAAGCTCCATCTCTCTCTCTCTCTCTCTCTCTCTCTCTCTCTCTCTCCAAAATTGCAGCTGATGCCATAATTATATCGTTAAGTACTGGAAAAAAGTAGGCAACTACAGTCTACATATGAAAACATGCATATACAGATTCACAAAGGAAAATAATCGAATGGGTGAAGGAAACTATGTTTGGATGTGTACGTATTTGCAACTGCAGACCCATGATAGAGAGAGAAAACTGTAAATCACAAACAAAATTGAAAGATTCTCATCATGGGATTTCATTTACCACTTCGTAAGGTTTTTTGCTTGTACTCTCAAAAATAATAATAATAAATTAACACATTTCGTTGAGCACGCTGTCGAACAAGATCCAAATGCAAATGGCGGTTACTAAAACAAAAAAGCCGAGGGGGATAATATATAGCCACATCCTTGGATCTTTGTAATCTTTAAAAGTCGTCTTCCATGCCGCCATCACAATAATGATACAAACACCACACGATAATGCTCCAAATAATGCGGCAAAATCGCAATCTTCACGTCTCATGTCCCTTCCCGTACTCATAGCGCTATTAGCTTTTCTGCACAATCAAAAACACCAAAAAAAAATTAAAATTAAAATTAAAATTTAAAAAAAAAAAAAAGAAGAAATTTATAGACTTTCTTATACAGTATTAGCGTGCAAAGTATTTAACAAGTAGTTTCAATGATTTTCTTTCTTTAGGTTTCTTTCCACGCGAGTATAATCGACTTTCTTTCGATTTACACAGATTTCGACCGGGGGGGTCACTGCAAGTACAGGCGTGCAGTGAGTAATAACACCCGTTCGTTCCGTTTTGGATGATCCGGATTTTAAGTAAAACTCTTCCAGGGCAGGGCAGGGCCGGCCCCGGGGTAAGCCCCACAAGCCCGTGGGCTTGGGCAACCAAAAATATATATATTGAGTTGTACGTTATAGTATTTAATTTTAATGAGGGACATATTAACTGAGAAAGTACTGCAGTGCAGTTGGTCATAATAAAGCTATTATTCCCAAACGGGGCAGGTTCGAATTCTTCCGAATCCATCTGTAGTTTTGATATATTTGTTTTGGGTAAATTACACTCACCTCCCCTGGGTTTTCTAACAACAACAAGAACTCCCTTTCAGATGTTTTAAATGACAATGTCCTCCATCTCACTTTAACTAATTAGATCATATTGCCCCACACACAAACGCCTAGGTTACTCCCATTTCATCTTTGAGTACGAAAAATATTTCTTTTGGTACAACCCTATACGTAACTTCAACGTATTTTTTGATAATTAATACCCTAAAAATTTGTATTGCCAAAAAAAAAAAAAAGCATAAAAAACACAAAAAAAATATGTGTACCATCCTCCAAGGCTATTTGTACCATATACTTTCAACGTCATAAAATCACACACCAAAATTACGCACAATATACAACAAAAATTACTTAATATTTCCATGGTAGCCTTCCTGTTTATATATTGTAGCAACCCATTACAGCTTATACTACACTTGTATTTTGCACCAAACCAAGAAGAATTTACTTCAAAAATGTAAGAAAAAATTATTTTCTTTAAATCAGAAGCATTATAAGTGAAGTTTTATTTTGAATTTGATTTTTTTGATGTAATTCAAGCTAAAAGCAATATGTAACATTGATTTTTATTTTATTTTATTTTTTACTGTTATGCCTTTTTTTTAATGACTTATAAAAGTAAGTGGGCAACCAAGCATGAGGTCGGGCTTGGGCAACCCAAACCTCGAGGCCGGCACTGTTCCAGGGAAGAGTCTTCTCTTCTCTTCCATGGAAGAATTTTGTTTAAAATCCCGACCGTTCAAAACACTTATAACGATCTGGATTTACTCACTACACACATGTAGTGAGCAAAGGTCACTACACGTCCCCCCGGATTCTAGAAATGTAAAGAAGTACAGATGAACCAACACCGATCATATAAGGAGGAGGGATGATAAGGTAGAGGAAGAGTTTTCCGAAAACGTCCAAGAAAGAGAAAAATGAACCGTTGAGAGATGAACGGTTCAATTCAGAGGAAAGTGAATCTGAACCTGGACGTTGAGAGATGAACGGTTCAATTCAGATGAACGGTTCAATTCAAATCACAAAGTACACCACCAATTTGAACATGATAGTACCAGATATAATTTAGACATCTACATATACGATGCAATCAATAATTGAAAACAACTAAAAAAAAAAAAAAATCCAGCAGGAGATTATCTTTATTATGAAGGATCGTAAAAAGAGGTTTGCACCGAGCAAATCCCCGCCATAAAAAAGATTATCTCATCTAGTAATAGTAACTTGATAAGGACACTAAGGCCTTGTTTGATAACACAGATTTAGCACTTAAAACTGAATCAATTAAGTAATAAGTCATTAAGTAGGTTTGATAACCACATTTTATGTTACTTAACAGATTAAGTGCTACTTAATATGTAGGCTAAAAAATTGATAAAAATTAAGTAGCTTTGAGCTACTTAATTCTGGCTGAATTTTTATGTGCTTACAATCAACTATCACACCGCCACCGCCGCTGTCACCACCACCACCATTCCACCACCATCACCACTACCACCACTCCACGACCACCACCACTATCACTAGCACCACCACCACCACTGCCACGCCGCCTCCACCACCACAACCACCACCATTGCACCACCGCCGCCACACCGCTACCACCACAACTACCACCACCATTGCCACACCGCCACCACAACCACCACCACTATCACCGTTACCCATATACCACCACCACTATTGTCATGCCACCGCCATCACTTCACCACCACCGCCACCACCACCACCACTAGCATTCCACCCAGCCCACTACCACCATTACCACGCCATAACCATCACACTACCACCACTACACCACCACCATTGCACTACTATTACTCTACTGCCACCACAACTCACCATCATTCTACCACCACCATTACTCCACTGCCTCCGCCACCCCACCACCCCTCTCACCACCTCCCAATCACCACTCTACCACTACCACAAATGCATGATGACCATTAGCAAAATTAAGAGACAATTAGAACCAAAAAAAAAAATCATTTTTTTAATTCAGTGCTTAATATGTTTTATCAAACAGCTTTTCAGCTTAAAAAATTCAGCATTCAGTTTTCAGTACTTAATTTTCAGTTTTCAGCTTTCAGTTTTCAGTTTTATCAAACATAGCCTAAATCTAGTCATATAGTAATACAAATTTGAAGTAACACAACCAACATCGTACCGAATCAAATACTAGTTGGAAAAATGCTAAAAATCTGAGCACTTACTTGGTACTGTCCCAAATTCTACTCCTCGTTTCGAAGAGAAGAAAAAGATGTTGGCTGACGGTGGTAATTTTCGACAACCGTGGTCTGTCCGGCGGCCGGAAACTGTGGTTTGATGAGCCCGTCTGCAATGGAATGGAATGATCGGTGGTTTGGATAATACTACCTCAGCATCATCTTACTACAGTTTCAGTATGTCCTTGAAAAAGTGTGCTTTTCTTGACCACATAATATAAAATATCTTGGCATTTCAAAAATAAAATAAAATAAAATAAAATAAAATATCTTGTACTAACTACTACAGTACTATGTTGAAAATGGTTGGATGATGTCATTGACGACATCATCGTGGGATGTCATGGAATCACTTGGACTTTGGAAGGAAGCTGCGCCAACTTCCTCGAATCTTCGTGATAAAACGCGGCTTATAACACATCTGGCTGTACCCCGAAGTCTATGAAAAGATGTCAAAATGCCTTTTAGTTGTTAATTCACTAATTAACTTACGTATAACTCTCGCTGATTTATATTGCCTAACAAAAATAAAAAATCTTCATGATGATCTAACTTTGGAAACTTTATATCCATCTCATAATTAATTGGCAATGAGTGGAGAGGTCACAGCATATATTAAGTGATCACTCATTCCACTCCCAAGCAATGTGGGACAATATTCCTTAACATCCCCTCACGTGCAACCGCATTTGTGGTCTGTCACGTGTGGCCACTTTTTGGGTTCTATCATCGTGCAGTCTTTTTGCTGGTTTGTCATCGTGGGGTGTGGATTGTGAATTTTTTATTTTTTTTAATTTGGAGTGGAATGAGGCCCGCTCTGATACTATGTGGAAACTTTATATCCATCTCAAAACCAATTGGCAATGAGTGGAGAGGTCTCAACATATATTAAGTGATCACACATTCCACTCCTAGGCAATGTGGGACAATATTTCTTAACACTAATCTCGAAGCTAAGATTTTAGTTCAAGGAGAGCTGGCTTAGTAAATAAATTTATTTTTACTTGAGTGATTTCCACACCCCTAAATTGATATATGCACTTCTTTTTTTATCTTTTAGTAAAAAATTTATGTATTAAAAGACAAAAACAAAAAAACAAAAAAAAAAAACAAAAAGAGAGTATGAATATCAATTTATGAGTGTAAAAGTCAATTATCTATTTTTAAACTCAGGGCCAGTGCCAGGCATGGCTCCGGCCATGAATTCCGCTATCAACCAAATGCCTCTTTTAGCTTTTGGAAAATTGCATTTAAGTCCATCATATTTATTTACCAACCCCTTTCTAAATTTCAACACATATCGTGTGCTTAGTTGTTCTTTCAACCTTCAACCAAGACCATAGTCTTATAACATATACTATTAAGAATGAAGAAGTGCTTCCTTTCACTAAGTCTTGAGTCATTGATCGATTGAGGGGAATCAAAGTGGTGTAAAGCAGGTTCAATGCCTACTATAGATGAAAGAATGCATCAGATGGATAACAAGGCATTGAGAGGGGCTTCAAAAGGCAAAATGCCGTGGGCAGATACCATCCGTGATCCAATCGGGAAAGCGTATCCAAGCCCCGTGGCTAGTCCGCGCTCCTCACCCATATGAATGAGTGAGCGCTAAAATTCCTTCATCGTTATTGCCCTGGCTTTGATGATGAACCCCTAGCACATTTAGGTTTTGATCTTCGGCCATCCCGGTCCTCAGGACCCAACACAATATTATTCTTCTCTTTTGTCTTTTAATTTCAAATATGAAAAAGGTGTTGATACGTCCTATCCACATAGAAAGCTTACCATTTTTGCACACATTACTAGTGGATGCTACACCTGCTATCACTTTGGCTGCAAGAGGGGAATGGTTAAGTGACACTCTCGACGTCTTGTTTGGTAAACTGGATGTTTACCCATACGCCGTAGTCTTGCCTAACTGTTCGGCCGGATATAACATGTTATCAACACAACTTTACCATGTAAGATGAAGGCATATATTCTTCTAACTAATATATTAGAGGAAGGATCACAAAATTGGCATAGACTTTTCCGAGGCTGTCTCACATTTTTGAATCCAAAAAGAGAATATAACTTATTCATGACTGAGCCGTGAATCTCATCTCACATTTACAGCCAGCAATCAGCGAATGCCACGTCACACGAGTGTCAAAATTATTCCCATCAGTCATCTACTCATCTCGTCCTACCTCTCATCTGCGGCAGCCCATTCAAATCTCGGCGCCAGCAATACCTCTTCCTCTCAGCGAGTAGCCCCAAAACTTATCACCGCCACTAACCTCCCCCTCTGGAACTAATTACCATGTCTCATTATTGCCATCCTCACAGTCCAGATCCAAACACCACCAAATCGACATCAAATCCACCATCTCACAACTAAATAAAACAAAGAGTTCACAGCTAGCCGCAACCACAACCATTATACCCCAACAAGAACTTCAAATGGGTTGTTGGAGGTAGCAGGAGAGAGGCACTTTTGGTCTGACCAGCAGGGGAGGCACTGTGGGGAAGGTAGAGAAAATGGGTTCATGGGTAGAAAATTAAGAAAGAGGAGGAGGGGAGATGTCGTTGCCTAGCTCGTTGGGGTCCAAGCTTGTCGTCTCGACTGCATTACCCTAAATAGACCAAGCAAACAATATTTCGGATATTGAAAATAGAGGCTTTCCCAACTTTCATATTGGTCAACATCAGATAAATTAATTTCCGAAGAATAAAAAAAGAAACATCAGATAAATTGGTTTCAGTTAATCAGAAAGAATTTGTGCGATCACGTTGAACGACATAAACATAGGCCATAACTGCACTAAGTAATTTGTTGATGGAGGTGATCGAGAAAACTTTGGTTACCAACAAGAAAATGAAGAACAGCTCGACTCCAGTTCGAGAAAAAGTTTAGCTACCTCCTAAATGAAAGAGATTACACAACTTGTATGTGAGATTATGCAATAAATGATGCTAAGCTTGTGACAGAGTTGAGACAGGAAGATGAGAAACTCCGATGCTCGGTGGGTGCAACATAGACTACAATAACAGCTTGTTCAGCAAAAAGCAGAAGCCAAAGAATCAAACCAGAGCTTCTGGATTATATCGGTTTTTCAGCCTATTTACGCAGGTGTGGAAAACAAGAAGCTGAAAGCTGGCCTCACACTTGATTGTCACTCATGTGAGTTGTGCTGCCAATAATCAACAGTCCTGCAACAAAAGTCACTAATCAGATGAGATCAGAAAAATGAAGGTAAAGGAAAGAAACTTTGATAGTTCTCTAGGAGTCGATTAAGTGGGGAAACAAAATTTTCTAATGCAAACAGATCACAAGAGCACAGTCACATCAGATATTGTGTTAAACCATTTCTGTTGTACTCCAAGGAAACAATGCATATTGCCTGGTAAGCCCCCTAGTTATTTTGCATAGAGCAGGTAAGAAAAACCATACACACATTGTCAAGGAGAGTACGTGATACCTTCTCAAAAAATAGTGCATTAGGAGATGACTCTTGCTAGAGGCGATGGAATTGGATGCACATTTTAACAGCCAATTTGGTTGCAAGTAGAAAAACAATCGACAGAGAGTAATGTGATTCGAGCTCCATGAATCAACAGAGAGACAAGGATGGAAAACAGCAGGGGAACAATTGAACTGGTTTGACTGTTGCTCAGTGGCAAATAAAGCATGCACCCCCTCATGCTCCTGGAATTTGGTACAAGAAAACTGATCACTGCTTCCCTGCATGTAGCCCTAAGAGAATTTCTAGAAAAACAGGTTTCAGAAAAACATTGTCAAGAATCTATCATAGTATTCGTTAATTTAATCGACCAAAACATATATGACAGTGCACGAAGAGTTTTTCAGACATCACGTCACCTCCTTCTCAAAGTATGGTTCATTTAAAGCACGTGTGGGACATCTTGACAAAAACACCAGCATACATTTTCTATCCGCGCTGCTGCTGTTTTGGTCCCTTGTCCTTCTTGCTACTCTATCCTTCTTTTACACTCCACCCCACAACCTTAGTCGAAACCCTAGCCATCCTCATTGAGGAAAGGGGGTTCCAATGCTTTAGCCCTTGCCCTAATGAACTTGTAGTCCATGTGTAAATGGATTATGTGCCTCGTGCAAGTATTAATGGATTATTTGACAGAATACATCATATGAGTTGAACAAGCTTCAAGTTATACAATTCGCGGGCAAAATAGATATTTCCAAGTAACATAAAACAAGCATTGTTAAAGTCATCTTATTCAAAAACATGTATAGACTCCACCTTACTTATTATTAGTTCCCCCCCCCCCCCCCCCCCCCCCCCTCTATCTTTCTCTTTTAACTTCTTTATTTCTCCCACCCCTCGTTCCTTCTTACCACCATTGAACATCCTCTCTCATCCGCCTTTCTTTTGCAGCATTGCTCCCTTCCCGTCCCATAGGCAAAGACTAATCAAGGTTTGGATGCGCCAAGGCAAACATGCATCCTTTCCCAAGTTTTAAATTTTCTTTGAATTAACTTAGTC